>JAZKJV010001578.1:293578-893578 GCA_037367405.1 Ottelia alismoides | reverse complement strand
TTTAGGTTGACTAATAGGTTTTTCTTTAATGCTTTCATAGGGACTTTGGAATCCAATTAAGCGAGAAGACTATCCCTTGAAACATTGATGCGTGACTTCATCTTGGAATTGTCTAATTTTTGTTGCTAGTGTGCTACTTGCTAGTGTTTTTATTGTTATCTATTGTGCTACTTGCTAGTATTTTTTTATTGTCTATTGTGCTACTTGCTAGTATTTTTTTGTTGTCTTTTGGAATCAATTTCTTAATTAAGACAATATAATGCCTTTTGGGATCGGGTATTTGCAAGAAATCAAGTCATTTTGTCGCCATGTTTTTGTAAGATTATTTCGTTAACATGTATTTTTTTGAATTTATATTATTTGTTGAATCTTATCATTTACTGGTGTGACTTCTTTGATATCTATGGACAAGTGGTTGTACATTTTAAAGAAAAACAAGAAGAGTATTCAAGATAGGTATGTATTCCTCCTTTTTTTCACCATGTATAGCTATCAAATAAAAAAATTTATGATGTGGCAGTGGTTGTGATGATATATTGTTAGGATCAAGTGGATTTCAATGCAATGATTGTCTATTGACAACAATATAAATGGATAAACACCAGAGGTACCAAAGAGGTAAGTAAAGTTTTTTAAATTTTTATCTTATACTGGTATTTTGATAATTTTATTATTCATAGATGTTTATGATAGTTATATCTTGATAGTGTAAATTCTAAAATAATGCCATATTGAATACAACTTGAAAATTATGAACAACCTAAATATCATAATACATCCAACTTAAGACTGTCGAACAGTCGAACTTTGTTACTGAACTTGTTCATTTTAGGATGTTCTGATTAAAAACTCTGGTAACGAACTATTATCGAACCGAAGTCGAATGTTCGTTATGCAAATGAACTCGAACTCGAACATAAGAAACCGAACTTTTATCGAACCGAACTCGAACTCTCGAATTTCCTTATCGAATCGAACTCGAACATAGGTACGTTCGTTACAGTTCGGTTCGATTAGCAGCCTTCATCTCAATATCTAAAAAGTACTTTAGCTTCCCCAAATCTTTCAATTCAAATTCAGTTGCAAGTGTTTTCTTTATCTCAAGAAGTTCCACGTTGTCATCATCTGTAAGAATCATGTCATCCGCACACATTAAAAGAATACACCTTTTGTTATTGTTCCTTCTAACAAAAAGAGTGTGGTCTCCATTCACTTGGGTTTACCCATTCCTAATCATGACCACGTGTATGCATTCAAACCACGCTCTTGGAGATTGTTTTAGTCCATACAACGATCTCTTTAGTTTGCAACACTTGCCATCATTCTCAAACCCAGACGACATTTTTATATATACTTCTTTGAGATCACCGTTCAAGAAAGCATTTTTCACATCTAATCGGGTCTTTTTCCATGAAAAATGAGTTGCTAGGCAAATAACAACCCTGCCTGTATTCATCTTAGCAACAGGAGCAAAGGTCTCAAGTTAGTCAATCCCATATTTCTGACTATATCTTTTAGCCACAAGATGAGCCTTGAATCGGTCAACATTCCCATCATCATCATATTTAGTTGTATTATTGTGTTATAAAATAGAAAGCGGAAGCGGAATAACATAATAAAGAAGAATAATCACGAAGAACACAAAGATTTTTATGTGGAACCCTACTCCGTGAGGAGCGGGATGAAACCACAGGAGAAGCCCTCAACGGGGCGGATATTCTATTAGAATTTCTCAATGAGTACAGGAGGTCTGGGGCTCCTTATATAGCCTTCCCAGAGCCTCCAAGTCCCACCGCTGGTCCATGTGGGACTAAACACTGGATGGGGGTAAATGGATCTTCTCCAGGATCCATTTACCCTGCTACAACACAATAGGCGCATACACCTTATACTCCAACACTCCCCCTCAAGCTGGAGCATGCAATGCTCAGCTTGGACAAACAGAAAGAAACTCAACTCAACGCTACAGGACACTACGGACAATATCAACCCAACGCGCACATTGCTGCAGTCGAGGACGTTGCTTCTCATGCCGTGCAGGTGAGGAGGACGAACGGGCTGGAGTGTGAGTCAACTGAAGACTCGGAATCTGACCATCGAGTCTGAATTTGCGCCTGAAGTCTCCTCGTCGGAGAACTGGGTCTCTCCCATCTGGCTCAGAGAATGGTGCACTGCTCTGGTGTACCTATGATACCACATGAAAACCCTTGCCAACATATGGCATAGGGAATGATCCTCTACTCTGGAGTCCCTATGGCTCACATGAAAACTCTGACCTGACAACTAGAAGAATGATGGGGACCTCTGACAATGATGGCAACATATGCACATCTGACAATAAGACCGCACACTCGTGCGTGTCTGAAACTGGAGACTCGGAAGACAATCGTCGAGTCTGAACCTGGATCTGAACCGTAGAGTCTGGAATCTGATCGGTCTGGAAATCTGAATCTGCATCTGGAATACAAGACCTGTGACTCTACACCACAACACTCCCCCTTTCTCCCATACTTGTCGGAAAAATGAACATAGACAAAGTTGGGAGAAGACAATATAATGGGGAAAACAAACAAACTTGCGGCTTTTCAATTTTTTTTAAGCCCTCATTTTTTTTGAAAACCTTTTTTTTTCTTCCTTTTTTTTAAAAGCCGTTTCATTTTTTTTTTTGGAAATTGCGTACGACTTTTCTTTGTACGCGGCTTTTTTTTAGCGTACGGCTTTTCAAATGTACGCGCCTTTTTTTTTCCTTTTTCTTTTGAAACAGATCTCGGCCTACCTGGCCCATCAATTTTTTTTTAAATATTTACGGCCCAAAGGCCCCCCCTTCTTCTCTATCTCTCTCTCTCTCTCTTTTTTTTTTGAGAAATAACTTCGGCCACTTGAGCCTTTACAAGCATTCTTTTTAAATAAAGGAGGGCCCTCGGCTAGGGTTCCCACAAGAGGAACCGTTCCCCACGAAAAGATCGCCCCCGATGGGGGGTTCCTGCTGCCGCCTTCAGATGAAATCGCCCCCGATGTGCTAGGGCTTGCAAGCACCGCCTGCTGGGAAGTTGATCTCGCCTGCGCGAGAGGGAATCCAGGGAGATGCGGGGTGCACGGGCATCTGCGGGTTCTGGATGTGCGGGGTTCGGGGGCTGCGCCGGTCAAGCTGCAGGAAACTCGCCATCGCCTGCGACTGGAGGGAGATGACGAGATGGAGCGGCGCAGATGCGCCGCCGAAGAGCAGCCTCGAGATCGAGGGCCTTGTGCGATTTGTTGTTGAAGAGCTTCATCGTCTTCGAGATTTGGTCGCCGCCTATCGCTGAAGATGTTGAGGAAGACAGCCGCCTGTTGCTGCAGTGCGCCGCAGCGAGTTGCGTCGCTGTGATCGTGATGCGGAGGCGCTGCCAGGAGGTCTGGACGGAGATTTGCGAGGCGGTGCGCTGCCTGGGTTCCTCGACAGGGAGGTGCAGCCTCTGGGTTCCGAGTTGGGAACTAACTTAGCCGCCTACGAGGAGCCACGAGATGCGACGAGGGGAATGATCGCCTGGGGCTTGCTGATGGAGACGCGCTGGCGCGCTGGAGATGCGACTCTACTTTGGGAGAAGACACATCAAGATGTGCATCTCCGTGGAACTGCGGCTAGGTTTTGTGGCTAGGGCTCGTCTGGTACATCTGCGCCTGAAGGCTACCTACGCCACCGCCAGGATGATCTTGGAGGTTGGGTGGCTGGCGAGAGATCGAGAGGAGCGCCATTGCAACCCTAACTTTCCAAAGAACTTGAAGATTTCTGAAATGCAGAACTCGCTCCAACATACAGAACAATCTTCGGAATAAAACTTTCAGAACTTTAAGAATCTCCAAGAACAACACATTGAGAGTCGAACAAAATAACGAACATGAAAATCCTCGAGAATCGGCCCGCTCTGATACCATGTTATAAAAATAGAAAGCGGAAGCGGAATAACATAATAAAGAAGAATAATCACGAAGAACACAAAGATTTTTATGTGGAACCCTACTCCGTGAGGAGCGGGATGAAACCACAGGAGAAGCCCTCAACGGGGCGGATATTCTATTAGAATTTCTCAATGAGTACAGGAGGTCTGGGGCTCCTTATATAGCCTTCCCAGAGCCTCCAAGTCCCACCGCTGGTCCATGTGGGACTAAACACTGGATGGGGGTAAATGGATCTTCTCCAGGATCCATTTACCCTGCTACAACACAATAGGCGCATACACCTTATACTCCAACATATTGCATATACCTATTTTGACCCAACAAGATGAGTACCCTTAGGGACATCAACAATATCTCATGTATCATTCTTTACTGTTGGAGTATTTATTTATATGCGTCACTTATGTGGGGAGATGGGTAGATGGATCCCTCCTATATCCATTTACCACACCCACTTGTTCAGTCTCACATCTACCAGTTGTGGAATGTGGAGACTCAGTGGGGACTATATATAGATCCCCACACCCATTGTATTCAGATGAGAAAGTGCAATACATACATCAACCCTTTGAGGCGTTCTCCCGTGGTTTCATCCCGCTCCTTAGGGAGTAGGGTTCCATGCAAAATCTCTTATGTTCATGTTTATATTTCTAGTTCACGCTCTACTTATCATTTTCGCTTCCATATTCCTATTTTCTAAGATGGTATTAGAGCGGATCGATTCTCGAAAATTTCATGTTCGTTGTTTTTTGTTCAAGATCCGTGATTTGTTCAACAGATCTAGGGTTTCACAAAACCCTAATTCTGTGAAGATTAAAGTTCTTATTTTTGAAGATTGTTTTGTTCGTGGCTGTGATAAGTGTTCATGTTGAAGATCCGTTCATTGTTCTAGGATTTCATATGAAACCCTAATTCTGTGACTCTAGTTCCGCATCCGTGCTAAAAGCTCCATGCGACGGAGCTCCAAACGCCACCTCATGCGAGACCCAAGTTTCCAGCGATGTCGATGCCGCTTCTCCTAGTGGCGACTATCAGCAAGTTTCTCCATCGCGTACATCCAGGCTAAGGAGAAAGAAACAAAAGAGGAACCAGAACTTGCGTTGCTTCTGACGAAGAAAGCACTATAGCACATGCCGAACTCGATCTTATGAAACCATGCGATGCGAGAGGAACACTAATACAACGCACAGGTAGCCATTGGCAATCACCATTGATCTACCTGGGGGGATAGACCTGTAAGATGTAAACTATGCTCGATCGCCACACATATGATGAGATGCTCCAGATTCCATGATCCGGTCATACAAATCTAAGCTGCTGCTACTAGTACGGGCATACGTAATACCTGACGAGCTCGAAGAGGTTCTAGCAGTATGTATGACATATGAAGAACCTATGAGCGAAGTAGTTGTAGTCATCATCTCTTGCAGCCTGGAAACAATATCATCAAAGCGTGCATCATGAGCCGGAGCAGGTATAGAAGTAGGCTCGATCTGCTTAGCAACTCAGGCGGAGGCCGGATACCCATGCTTCTGACAGCATGTCTCCTCAGAATGACCAGGGCGATGGCAATGTGAACATGGACCCCATTAACGACCTCCTCCTTGACCACATGGTCCTCAGCCATGGAACTACAAAGTACTCCCTCTGCCACGAGAGGTTGCCATAGCAGGAGTCTGAGCCATAATAGTAGAGGATGTCGTAATTCTGCTCAGCCTCTTGTACACTTCCTCCATTGGAGGTATTGTCTCTCCAGTAAGAAGTTGAGTACGCGCTGTATCGTACTCAGAGTCTAGAGATGACAAAAATACTCCTGTCATAGTTGCATTCTGATATGACTGTTATTGTCCAGTGCTCGTAGTAATAGGTTTGAAGATATGCGAACGCTCATATATGCCTCTAAGATGCGAGAAGTGTGCATGAAGAGGTCGGCCATTCTTCTTGGTCGAGAAAATATCAAACTGCAACTGTAAAATTTTGCTCCCATTTTTCGCCTGCCCATATGTGGTTGCTAAGATATCCCACATAGCTTTTGCTGTAGGTCGATTGACAATATCATTGACGATCTCCGTGGTGATCGTCTCGAAGAGCCAAATGCGAGTATAAGCATCATTTTGCTTCTAAGAAGCATTAGCCCCAGCCAACTCTGGATTCGTCAAAATGTGCTCCTTGTTATGGCACTGCATCAGGGTGCGAAACTGCATGGACCACAACTCGTAGTTGGTCCCATCAATCTTTACGATGGGAGCCGGACCCTTGAAGGTACCAGACAAAAAAACATCACCCTTGTTCTCTGACATGGTAGAAAGAATGCCGAACTCCGAGACAGAACTGAGGCGTAGACCGTTATGAATGAGTCTACACAATTACATATAGAGGATTGGTTGTATTTGTAGACTCATACAACCATCCTCATCTCTTGTTGTCGTATGATAGGCCGTATGGGCGCGAAGGACAGTGACACACGCAGATGCACATGGATGCACTAGAAATGCATTTAAAATGCATGCATGTGCACATATGATACACGCAGATATGCGCTGGTGCGCAGATGCAGATGCGCGCTGTTGCGCAGATGTAGATATGCACAGTTGCGCAGATGGATGCACGTGTGCACGGGTTCGCGGATGTACGCAGATCTAGATTCGCGCTGGCACGTGGTTGCTGGAGCAAGGCGTAATGATGTGTTCAATGCGCTGGTGCGCGGGTTCGCGGATGTGCACAAATGCTGTTGTTGTGCAAGGCATGATGCACACCGGAGGAAGGTGCACATGCATCGTGGTGCAGATGCGCGTTAGCGGTGTGCGAGCGGGGGCCAGGCGCGAGCGGGGACTAGGTGCGGGCGGCGTACGCGGGGAGGGGGAGGGGGCGGTGCACGTGGGGGGTAAGGTTAGGGTTAGGGTGGGATACATGAACCCCGATCTAGGACCACCGCTCCGATACCATGTTGTAACAAATAAATGACTTGATATTCATAGGATCTCTATGCTCTCTTATATATGAGAAAAATCATTGGATAACTAACACGATAGGTACATGAAGAAACGAAAATACATAAATAACACCAAAAGATAATAATAATCTCAACATAGCTGAAAGACACACCCTTTTTTTTTGAAGTCAAAAACAAGGGGGAGACACTCAGTGGTGTTCACCCCAATATATTAGATAAAAAAGAAAGGAAAAAAGGGAGTACAAAAACACAACCAGAAAGACTGTACAAAGGGGCAAAACAGCCCCCAACCACCAAAAAAACGAGATGAGTCCTAAACTGCACCCCACTCCTCCACCAATCTCCCACAGCGGATAAGCACGTTTTCTTTGTAGAAACGCTAGCCCGAGAATAAGGCCTCATTTCTCCCAAGCCAAATCGACCAGAGCCTCGCCACACGCTGGTTGAAGCATACCCTTTTCCTGGACGGACAAAGTCTCATGCTGGTTGAAGCACTTGGGAAAGATGATTACCATTTAGACCTAGCTCGATACTGTGTTTCTAAATAAGCATTATCCATTGGTCCGTACAAATGCTATGATGTCTTAGATTAATAATTTCTCCATGTTATCCCATCATTAGGCATTGGATAGATTTTGATACATCAAGGAGTGGTCTTCCCACCACGAGATCACAAAATCGAACCTAATTCAAAGTTTTTAAGGTGGTCCGACAACCAAGGATTGATCAATGTTGTGTACCACATATTGCATTTATCTAAAAACTCTGAATGGTTTGGGGCATCTTTGAGGAGATGCTCGACAATTGCACTACATTATCCCAAACCTTAGTATATCAGAAGCTGTAGAGTTCATAATCACATCATATACAGCAGAAAGTGACACAAGTATATTAGTCACCCTAGGATGCATTGGAATCATCGTCAAACCCTGGGATAATTTGCAACTGCTTAGCTAAAATGGACATGATTACAGAACAATGCCAAAAATTGACAAACTAGAGCTGTTGAAAGATAAATGGAGGAACTAACCGCTTAGGTTGCGAGTTTGCAATATAACTCGATTACTAAGACATATACTGCTACTACGTCTGTGTTAAGGGTCCTACCTACACCTTTACAACCATTGATGCAACATGTGTATCACATGTGTTATGAGTCGTCACTTGTAGTCTTTATACCATCGCAATATTTACTATAACGATCGACCATTGACCTCAATATTCAGATGGTCATATATCAACACACCCCCAATTGTTTCATAACAACTGATTGAAGCAATGATGATGGAAGTAAATGGGATTTGGTACAATTAGGCTTTGAACACATACACTCCATGATGGTGCAGTCATCCTGTATCATGATGGTCTCTCGATGCATCGTCTTTCTCTTACCAGCCTAACCACTACCAATATTAGGAGTCTCAAGACCAACTCAAACATAGTTCATCGCAACACCAATTTCAACCAAGGCCTTAAATGTCGGTTTCGGTCACCATTTCGGTACCGACCAAAACAGAATTTCGATGGAATTTTGGTGGAATTTCGACCGAAATTTCGGTCATTTCGGTCATTTTTTGTACTAGGACCCCCATATTTCGGTCATTTCGGTCGAATTTCGATTTCGACTGGATATCGATATTTGACAGAAATTCGACCGAATCTCACTGAAATTTGAGGCCATGATTTCAACAGCCTTTGTTCTACATGAACCAAAGTTCTTGGAGGCACGATGGATAGAATCATCATCAGTTCCGCCAACATCTTAGAATAGTCTCCCTTTTTCTCTCTCAATATCAGCAACCCGTATATCAATCGCGACACGTTAACCCCTCAAAGTTGATACATGTTTCGTCATGTGAGAATCCTGCATTAGCAGCTCTCACTCGTCTTCTTCAAGAGCAGAATACTGTCTCGAAGAAGAGATCGAGGAACTAATAAATCAATTGTTAGAGGAAAACATACTATCCCTGCTCAAATTCAATCAGATCTAAATAATATGAAAAGAAATCATGGACATGTGCAACAAAATAATTCTACCAATCCAGATAGATATCACTAAGTCCTTATATACCTTGTTTATTTAACTTTGTGTCTCTTAGAAGTGGTAGAAAACTAGTCGACGAAGAAGTCACTGAGCAAACTAAGCATGCACATCAGTGCTAGTGAGCCAGTTGATGATGATTTCAGTGCTGAAGCCGAGGAAGGTGAGAAAGCGGAATCAGATTGAAAAAAATACAAAAGATGAGCAAAATCCAAAAAAGGCCAAAAGATTATAAAGATGAAGACTAGATGCTGAGACAGATGATGCAGAGTCCAATGCTGATATTTCCCTAGATATCCATTACCCTGATATAGTGTTAGATCTGACGTAAACACTACCAATAATTCTTCTACCTCTCCCCGTATACAAGTTGATTCCAATCTACATTTTTCCTAGAATTATTTAGCCCCAGGAAGGGAGTTACGAGTAAAAAAATGGACTTTATTGAGCAGATGAAAGAGCTCTACAAATGACTTAAACATAATCTCTCACCTTTATAAGCCATGATGTTACTGAAAATCCTAAGATGAAAATTATACCTACCAGGAAGAAGAAGAGTAGAAATCACCGCATTGAATAGCATAGTGTGACTGTGGATTTGACTAATGCTATTAAGAATATCCTTGCGAAGAAACAAGCAGACAAAGGATGCAAAATTGTCATATGCAAGATTTTCGAGCACGTCTTTGGCCACACTTTCTTTAATAGCAACTCATCCATCAAACTTTTGCCCTCCTTTTCCGTCAACAAACTCGAGTTAGAACCTCTCAAACTAAGTAAAATTATCTTTTAGTCTGCTGATAGATTGGTTAAAAGATCCATAGAAGTTGTGGAGGATGATATCATAACCATTCATAGGCTACAATTTCCTATAGACATCATTGTTCTAGAGGTGGAGACCCCTAAATGGTTATCTCATGCCCAATAATTCTCGACCAATCTTTAGTATACCAATAACAAAGCTTTTTCCCATATTAAGCATGGTTGGCTATATGGATTCTTTGCTTCCATTTAGATCTATCTTGGATCATTCTCAAGATTAGATAAAAAAACTAAGATCCCTTCGGATAGTCTCATTTCAACACTTTTTGGGCATTCCTCGCCCTCTCTTAGTCGGCTCAACATCTCAAAACTTGCATCTCCTAACTGGTGCATCAACCAACCTCCTTTGCCAATGGTCAAACCATCTTAAGTGGTTTTCTCTCATCTTATCCTCTATCAGAGGTACACCAACTTTTCTTCGGATGACAATCATTCCGAGTCCGATCTTTATGTGTATGACCACACATCCAACTAAGCATTCTCATTTCTACCGATCTTTAGTGGCAACAAAAAAGACTATGCCCTACCATGAAACCAGGACGGTGTACTTTGCGTCGAGGGAGAAAGTATTAAAAAAGAGACAATCAATGATTCTAAACTTAAGTAAGAATCGTTTTGTTGAAGAACATGAGAAACACGAAGACCGCGATTTTGTGAGCTTAGAACCATTTTCTTTAGATAACGAAACCGAGCTTTCATATCTAACAAATATCTGGAATGGAATGATATGTTGGATAGTGATGTTAGTGAAGAAGATGAAAGCAAAGTTTTTGAGATCTTAGTTGATTCTGAGGAAGAGTACCAAGGTTGCAGAAAGCGATAGTCAGTACTCGGTCGGCGGGGTCATTGACTGAGGATTAATCAACAGTCGTGCGACTAATCAGATTTAGTAGGCCATTAGTCGGTTTTGAGTTTTTTAATTATTTTAAATATATAAATCATTTTTATACATAGATTTGTACATTTTCTATACTTTCATAATGAAATAAAAGTAGTTGACTTTAAATATAACATTATTGCATATTAGAATAAGTTTATTTATGTATTAACATAGATTTGTATATTTTCTATACTTACATAATGAAACAAAAGAAGTAATTGATTTTAAATATAACATTAAACATATTAGAATAAGTTTGATTTTAAAAAAACCAAAAAACAAAAAATATAAAAGCTCGATGTAAAAGACGACCGACTAGGCCTAGTCGAGTCAGCTATACCCCCCTCGTCTCGACTAGTCAGCCGATTTTTACCAGCTTGAAGAGTACCATGATGCATTGGACACATATCCCTCCCGGTTGGATGAGGAAGATGATATGTTGTTTTGCGAGTTTTCAGTCCATCTCTACCTGAATAAGAGCTGATTAGTAACTTCTAGAAGCGCATACATAGAGCCAACAATTCATGCTGTTTCTCCCCCAAGTTGAAACTGTTGCCTTCCAACATGAAGAACATGTTCCCTAGGGGCGAGCGGACCCAAAATGTTTGTGGTCATAATTTCGATGACCAAGAATCTCGTCTGGGGGAGCTTCTTGAAAGAAACCGCAAGGTCATAGGAGGAACCATCTCAGATCTCCGCATGGGATATTTCTAGCGTGTGCCCCCACCACATACTTAAAACTCTAAAGGATGACACTAGACCTCTTGCGAGTTCCAATGTTGGTTAATTCTGAATCTATAAGAGGTTGTCATGAAGAAAATTTATAAGTCATGAGGTGTTGATTTTATCTATCCCATTTATTCGAAATGGGTTAGTCCGTTGTCTGTGTTCTCGATATTATATTATCATTGTAACTGACGACAAAGTAGAAGTGATCTTGACCAAAATAACGACTGCATGATTTGTTTGAATGGACTATATGATGATCAATTCATGTTGCCCTTTATCGACTAGATCGTCCGAAAATTGGCCGAGAATGGATTTTCTACTTCTTGGACGATTACTTCAACTATAACCATGTATCAATTTACGTGAAGATCAACAAAAGATTACTGTGGAAAGAGAGAATGAAAAGTTTTATTCCATCTAACCCTAGAGCTCTCTTATATAGGAGAAAAGCTCAAAGGGTAAATTACATAAACAAGACACGAGAAATAAACAATATAAATAAATACAACAAAACATAAGAATCTTAACACTCCCCCTCAAGCTGGAGCATATATATCTATCATGACAACAGTGATGAAATGGTCCTCTCACAAGAGCTTTGGTGAACACATCTGTAATCTGATCACCTGAAGCAGTATAAGACGTTGAAATAAGTCCCTTTTGGATCAAGTTACGAGTGTACTGACAGTCTACCTCAATATGCTTTGTTCTCTCATGAAATGCTGAATTATTAGCTATGAACAAGGCTGCTTGATTATCACATTTGAGGTGCATAAGAAGAGGCACATCAATCGTTAGATCAGTCAACTATGAACAATTGAATGCACATACTTAGTCTAGAGTGAAAAGTGGCACCTTTACGCACCCCTACTACTTTCTTCTCCTTTTGAAAGTGAATAGGGGAAGAACCTACTATTCGGATCTTGTTCCCTCTTGAGAAGGCTAAGCTCCCTCCGATCATGGCCAAATATATAATAGGGGTTACAGGGAAGGGAATGCTTGTTGCGCGATTAAAGGCCTAAGCTCAAAGTCCTCTCACTGAAGAAAGATGGGTGATGGCTACATCTTGCCAAGCTTGACTTAGAGTATAGCTAAGGCTAATTCCCTAAGTGCTTCCAGCAAGCATTTATGTGGAAGTTGGATTTTAGTATGGCGTCTAGCACAACGCATTGGCATTTATGCTCTTTGTTGAGGCTGCAGGGTTATGGGTTATGTGGATGAAGCGGTATGTCCACGGTATCCTTCTCATGGCGGTGAATTGGTTTCAATAGTGGGGGTGGGTGCAGCCTCAAGAGGGTTCAAGTAGGGTTGACCATCCTCTGTGTTCTTCCTGTGGATGCACTGGCTGTGAGCGTCAATGTGGATCGCGAGGCGAGCTGTCTTCGGGGCTCCTCCGTCAGAGGGGCACGACTTTGATACCAATGTTGTAGTATGTAGAGGAGACGGTGTTTTTTGTGAAGGGGAGAGAGGAGGCTGGAAGAATGGACACCTTATTGGACATTTTTGATGGGACTTCCAGGCTCAAGATCAATCTGCAGAAGCCCATTTTAGCCTCCTTTCAACTTTAATGGCAATTTTAAGAGAGAAGCCTGTGGACCCCTAGAAGGGTCCTTCCTGCTGACTTATCTAAGCCTACCACTGGTAGTTTTTTCAGTGAGGTGTGGATTAGACGTTGATCTTGGTGAAGACGGAGCAGAAGCTGTGGTACTGGACTTTGCAGACACTGTTTCGTGGAGGCCAGTTGGTGAATTTTCACCTGCATCCATCGGGTCAGATGTACGTTGCTCAGACCCTAGACCTCGCCACCGTCTCACTTGCATCCACAGAGTCAGGAACATGCTCCTCAGACCTGACCCCAGACTCAGGTGATTGATGTGATCGTGTGGTAGACTCTACCAGATATGTATACACGGAGGATCCCGAAACCGACTCGGTGACTCCTGAGTGGCGGGATAGGACTCCAAAGGGACATGAGGAAGAGGCATAGGAGCAGGAACACGATAGAAAAGGGACTATGTAAGGTTGAGGGAGTCACCGCAGTATAAAAAAACTTATTATTAGTTTGTTTCCATGATGTCAGAGTAGGCATGCAGAACAATTGATGCGGTTAGGTCGAGATTCTCCATGAAGGGTGGGGGGTTGTGGAGTGCTGCTGATGAAGTGGAGCAAGGTGTACAATATAAGGTCGGGTGGGCAGTTGGGAGTTTGGTAGTTGCAGGCAGTGAACGCGGTACTTATGGCAAAGTGAGCTCTGATAGTTTGGAGAAGTGGTTTGGATCTTTTGCAAGGCACTGTTTTTCTTTTACGACGGAATGCTAAATTAGATGGGTTTACTGTGGGCCGATTGATCATATTTGCGGGATTTTTCGTCCTCGTTATGGAGGGAGGTGCCACGAGGATTGGTCAAAGCCATCTGTGGGCATCTAGGCAATTTGGTTGCAGCGAAATGATACTGTTGGCATAATTATCACGGCGGCCTTGTGGGGATAATCTGGATGTTCTGGTAAATAATTATTGGAACCTAGCCAAGTGAAGGTGTTGCGAAAAGCTATTTGTAAATGATCAATTCTAGTGAGTTATCGAAAGAAAGAAAATAAAGGAAATCTGGGTTGGTCTATTCCGATCCTGGTTGACTGGGATGCAGGGATCTCATTGTTAAATCCTGTCGATCATGCATATCTTTCATCTTTATTCTTTTTTCTTGTTTTTTTTTCTTCTGAGAAAATTAACAGTCAAAGTCCAGTTTTTACTGTGAGAATTCGCATGCTATTTGAATGGTTTGCAAATCTAGTTTTGATTGTCGTAGAACTTTTCGCTGTGACAAGACAAGAATTTCGGCCCCATCTCTAGGGAATTCCGTTTCCCCTGATTCACGTTTTGTTTACTTCCTTGATGGAGTTAGTACTGAACACAAGTTAGATTGATAAATGGATTTTCCGTCAGATTTTATTAACGTAAAATGTACAAATTTGCTTCAGATTTTAATCTTGTAATTTTTGTGAAGACCTATAATAAGATATCTAAAAACTCTCGATTGATTGCAGGATGGAAGCTAAAAATGCGGAAGATTAAATGCAGAAGCAGCAATAGTCTCTGGTGCATTTGGTAATCAGAAGGATGATCTCGTGGGAGCTCAAAAGAAACTGGCGTGGTTGCTTGCTTCTTCTGTTGCTGTAAAAGAATGACAGAGCATGGGAAACGGGAACATGCTAAATCTACAGAACTCAGTATTCCCTATTGGATTTTTGGATGTTGTATTCTCACTGATAAAGGAATGGCCTCTTTTTGTATAGAGTGATAGTGGGCTATATCTCCCGGTTTATAGATTGACAAACGTGTGTATAAAGCTTACGCATTCATACAAAGAACACAGTACGTTTGGCAGTTGATCAAAATTTTTTAGTGAGCAGATATTAAAGCTGTCAAAACAGAAGAAAGAGAATGGAGAACGGGTTATTTTGGGTATCGGCAGAGGAAGAACATTGGAGGGGAAAATGGAGAAGATTTGGGAAAGAGGAGTGAGAATTTCAGTGGCAACAACTGAACTAAGTTTATATTCAAGTTAACATGCTCTCACAGGCCAAAAACTGACTGTAGAATGACGAGGTATAGTCTTGTTGACAACTTTCTGAATTCATACATGTTTATTTCGTGTTGATATGTGCTTTGAATCCTAACCATCCGATATAGGTTGATATGTAACTCCTCTTGCCGTACTATACCCCAACAAGAACATTGTCGTATGAATCTGTTTCTATTAGGGATCCGTCTCTATGTGAGTAGTATATAAACTCCCTAAGGATAGAGCTCTGTATTCCTTCTTTCTCAAAATGATGAAAACTCATGGCCATTGTCCAAAGAACCCAATTAAGGATGAGCCTTTTCCTTCGTGCATCTTCTTGCTTGCTTGTTTTGATCGTTTGTGTGTGCTAGACTTAACCAGATCGAGATGTCGCTCACAGGAAGCTATGTAACCAGATCGAAATGTCGCTCACAGGAAGCTATGTTATAAGTAGGGTGGAGCATGGGTCAGGGCCGACTTGACCCAGCCCGCTGCTCGGCCTGCTCAGGCCCAACCCAAGCTCGAGCCTACTTTTTAAATGGTCGGACTTGGGCCGTCATTTTGGCCCATTTATCAAATTGGGTCGAGCTCGGGCTTAAGCGTGCCCGAACCCAAAGCCCATGGGCCAGCCCGATTTAAGGCTCGAAACCAGGCCCGACCCATGAGCCTAGCCCAACCCGACCCCTCATTTCAAAAATCATACCTAATTTATTTGGCCATATCTCCCACAACTCCTCCCATTTGAGAAGGGAATCAAAAATTGGAATTATAAAATTAGATTGTGTTTGTAATAAAATATTACAAATACTAAAAAAACTCCTCCAAATCCAATCCTCCGAAAATTGAAGTTGTAAATATATAAAATAGGTTTTAATCCAACTTTTGTGGGATTCGCAGGTCGGGCCGACCCAGGTCCGACCCATCTTGGGTTGGGTTGAGCTCGGGCTTGGGCTTAGTTGCTGAAAAATGAGCGGGCCTAGGCCCGATCCGTGGGCTTGATTTCCTAAATGGGCCTGAACTGGACTAGGTTGGGCCTGATCTGAGGCTGGCCCATGCTCCACCCTAGTTATAAGTATGAAGTTTTGATTAAAAAACACAATACGCATAACCACCTCCATCAAGCTTATTATGCCCGTCTTATCACAACTAATTGAATCAACCTACCATAACCTTTATACAAATTACGAGAAATGTAGCGCATACTTGTAAAACAATTAGTATGTTGTAGGTAAATAAAATCCAAGGTGATATCCAAGTATTCCTATTATAAATCTTCCGTGAACCCAAAGTCCTTCTTCTTTGAGATGATAAGGAGCCTTGTTTGTGATGACTAGGGTTGGTTATTGAGTCACAGTTCGATGGACCATGCTTGGGCTTGGATTGACAAGGGGGCTAGTGAGCCTGACTCATTAAGTTATTGAGTCGAGCCTGAGCTAGATTTTTGGGCTCAATTGAGTCGATCCCAAGCTGAGCCCAGCTGAGCTTGATAACTCAATATGGGGTTCAATAAGGGTAGGGTCGGGTCAATAACTCGATAATAGGTTTTACTTTAGTCCCACATAGGATAAAGCTGAACTCGTAAGGAGCAGGAAGTCTATATAACTAGAGGGAGTACCCGGTCTACGGGCATACTTACCTTAACTTGGCTCGAGCCTTATCGAGCACGAGATGGCTCGATAAGAGGCTTGAGCTCACCAAGCCCGAGCCCGAGCCAGTTCGATTGGGCTCGAACGAGCCAGAGCTCAGTTGGGCATATCGAGCCTGGGCCACCACCTGGTTCGGCTCATTGGGCTAGCCAATTCTAGTGATGGCGGTGTGTTCAGAAATAAAGCTACGAAGACACGTACCTAAAGTCGATCATACCGGTGTTTTAGGAACAAAGAATATAGGGATGTCAAACTTGATGCTCACTGGTTGGCAGTGGTACTGTATGAAGTATTGTGAATATATCGATTCTGATCCATTCGAGCATCAACTTCAAGCTAAACTAACAACACAATGGTTTCTCATCAAATTATGGAATTCATCCAATTGCAACTCTATTTTACTTGAGGTCAGTTACTTTAGATATTGCTAAATTTCATGAAGGAATATAAATTATACGAGAAGATAAAATAACAAAAGTAAATTGAAGAAAACATAGAAATTAGAAACGTAACAATTAAAAAATTCACGCCCGGTGGGACTCGAACCCACAATCGCCTGATTAGAAGTCAGACGCCTTATCCATTAGGCCACGGGCGCCAGTTGAGATGCTTCAAAAGTTAAGTGTTATAAAGGTATATTTGAATTGTAAATGGAGATTTATTTTTCTAAGCATTACCATCTGGAGCAAATTAAATGAATTTATAATTAATAGGTTAAAGAATGGATTACAAACTCGCCCATATTTTTACTTTGTTATCATCCCAATCACATTCTATGGATCATGCTTCACACCATTATATTTTTACACATCAATGGTTAGTTCATTATTATTTTTATTACCCTCTTCATACATAAATACAAAAATCATTTAATCTATCTGCACTATTCCCTCTTTATAATGGTACCCAAATGGTTTATTACGTTTAACTCACAAGTTAGATGGAAAAAACTTTATCCTTCCTTAACTCCATTCTTAAAACCAAATAAAGCCTATTAGTTTGATTGAGTGATGCCTCTCGTCTTACCCGGATAAGCGAGAGATTTGGACATCAACAACATGCCCGACTTTCCCAATGGATCCCCTGCTATTACAACACCTGCTGCAACACTTGCTGTAACATGTAGGGATGGAAGCACTCATATATGCGCATTGGACGACCCTGTCGTGTTACAACATGTTCTCTAACAACATGGGATCCATTCCCATGGCAGAAACTCCTCTCTCTCACCTCTCTTTTCATGTTGGTCCCTAAACTCACAATCCTCGTAAAATCTCCCTACATCATTGTTGACAGTAGGGGGCGTCAATGCGTGCACACATTCTTCTACTAGTGGACTCTTGCTTTTGGTGCTAGGACATGTGAATAGTAGTTGTTTGGATAGTTAGAAAGGATAGAGAGGGTTGTAACGAGGAATGTGATGTGATATCACATTGATTAGTGATAGAATTCCAACCTAGGAATAAGGGGGGTAAACCATGTTACCTTGACGTAACATGATAACCAAACGAAGGGTAAGATATATTGTGCGACACTGGTGGCCGGTGGGTCTCCCATTCCATCACAAGTACCCATGTATATGTGATAATATAGTCTAAAACTTCGTAAAGCTCCTCGCTTATGATTGAACACCCTGAACTACATTGTGTCTTCTTATTGGGATAGAGATCTTTATGACTTAGGGTATTTTTGAGATGGTCATCCATCCCCTCTCCTATAAGATGAAAGTTGCTTTTGCTTACCACAAATCCTCCACAGTACATAGAGAAAAGTGAGTTTACTTTATGAAGTAGGTAACCTTAATTACTCCATGTCCATTTTTGCCAATTTTTTTTTATTTTTTTGGAAAAAATACCATCATGTATTTTCATCATTACATCCCTCTAATATGCCATTTTAATTTTGTCAGAAATAAAGACTCCTATGCCCTCCATCTAGAACATCTAATTTTAACAGTCTTATATTGCTGTAATCGGCCTGTTCTGGATAGAAGGCATATGAGTTTCTGTTTCTAATGAAATTAGAATGACATATTAGAGGAATATGTTTACGAAAATACATGATGGTATTTTTAAAATAAATAAATATATAAAGTGGCAAAAAATGGGCATGAAGTAGGTAAAGTTACCTACTTCATGAAGTAAGCTCCCTTTCCTCTAGTGCATAACCTTCCATGATGAATTACAGAGTGGAAGAGGCAGACAACTGCAACTCCTTTGCTTGAACTGCATTAACAATGGCCCCGAGCAAATGATCGAACTCGTCTTGGGAAAATTTGACATATGTCCAAGTGATGGCACGCGTCAATGAGTAAATATATGATGTACCGGTCACTCTTAGATCATGGACCTTTCGCAACCATTTGATTTCGGATTTCAACACATCTAGTCTCTTGTAACATGAAAGTGAGAGCTAATTCATAAGACGGCATGAGAAAGGAAAAACAACGAGCACTTGACGCAATCAATCATCCCTTGCCTTGAAAGTCGAATCGATTCCAGGTCGAATGCAGCATTGCCCTGGAAGAACTATAATAGATGTTTAGGTCATGTTAGCCTAATGTTAGACTTCAACCATGTTAGGTCAAGAGAGTAAAGATCCTCTTCTAGGCCCTTCATAATATGTACAAAGAGCCACCTTAACACATGAGCAAATTTATCTTGGGGCCATATAAAATATAGAAAAAATAAATAAAAAATCTTGGAGGATCTCATAGCACCATTCTGTTTACTTGAAGTTGAGTAAGAAAATGAATCGCTTTAAAGCATCAATCCATACAAAGTTGCCATTAATCCATTTAATCATTATGGCCGATCATTAAGCATGTCTTCATAGAGCTTTTTAACGGTAAAACAATAAGCATGTGAAAATATACGAACCTCGCAGTTTGTATCAACCAAATATTTTGAGGAGTTTTTTTGGTTATTGTTCGCTGTTGGAACCGCTTTCAGATGTTTGATGGTGTAGATTGTGTTTCAACTCTAAAATATTTGGAATTATATGATTTTTTTAAATCGAGTATTATTTCAAAGTTAGATATTACAAAAGAAACTACATTTTATATATAAGTTATATCTATCCAAGTCGATATAAAATCTTAACGAAACAGTGGATCATAATACATGATCACCTATCATGCAATTTAAATAAAGAAATATCCGATTGAATTTATAAAAAGTAAGCACAATTTCATGAAAGGTAAGATGAATATACCACGATAGTATTTCACAGTTAATACTGTGATGATGGTAATGAACTTTCTTTTTTTCTCCAAAAAGAGATTATCGGGAAAGCTTTCAACTACTTTACCCATAATGTAATGTACAATACCTTACCGCTATTTATATTTAATTATGAAGAATACGAATAAAATTTCATCACTAAATATTGAAAATTTAAAATGAACTTCAAAATATATCACAATATTTTAACCATTTAACGAAATCTGATATCTTGTATCCTTATGTTCCTTCTTGCCCGGGCACAATAGTTATCGTCAAGGCTGCTTTTTGGAATAAGACAATCTAAAAAAAATATATATATGTTTATAATTGAGAAGCTTCTAGATATCTATAATTGACATTATAAATATGTCTAACATTATATATATTTATAATGTCAGAAATACCGTGACATCACAAGTGACGCAGAGTTGTTGGACACATTTATGTCATTTAAAACAACATATCGTAAAAGGAACAACGGGGGTGTAGCTCATATGGTAGAGCGCTCGCTTCGCATGCGAGAGGCACGGGGTTCGATTCCCCGCACCTCCATTTCTTTATTATGGTTTTCTTACATATTGGTGGATAATTAAAGAATAATAATATACATATTATCTTATTATTTAGTCATTAATAATTTTAATAAATTACAAATAATTCTACCACACCATAAAAATTGCAAAAAGCCAAAATCTTAAATTAAATTTAGAATTGATTTGTGGATAGGGATGCAAACGGTCGGATACGGATACATGTATTACCTTATTCTTATCCATTTTTAATACGAATACAGATGTCGATATAGAATGGATATTAAAACTATCTTACCATATCCTTAAAAATGTTTAGAGATGTAAAATGGATTCTAATCGCACACGAGTAATGTTAGAAATACTTTATAGAATCAACTTAAATATATAAGAATTGAATAGAAAACACATGATTTTAATTTAGTAAATGTGTTTGTATCATAAAAATGCATATAAATATGGTAAAAAGCGGTATAGAATCTATGTTATAGGGTTAAAAATAAATCTATGTCTATTTATATACGAAAATGGATATGGATAAAGATGTTTGCAGATATCAAAACGATATCTACATCCGTAAGATGTTTTCTTACATATTGGTGGATAATTAAAGAATAATAATATACATATTATCTTATTATTTAGTCATTAATAATTTTAATAAATTACAAATAATTCTACCACACCATAAAAATTGCAAAAAGCCAAAATCTTAAATTAAATTTAGAATTGATTTGTGGATAGGGATGCAAACGGTCGGATACGGATACATGTATTACCTTATTCTTATCCATTTTTTAATACGAATACAGATGTCGATATAGAATGGATATTAAAACTATCTTACCATATCCTTAAAAATGTTTAGAGATGTAAAATGGATTCTAATCGCACACGAGTAATGTTAGAAATACTTTATAGAATCAACTTAAATATATAAGAATTGAATAGAAAACACATGATTTTAATTTAGTAAATGTGTTTGTATCATAAAAATGCATATAAATATGGTAAAAAGCGGTATAGAATCTATGTTATAGGGTTAAAAATAAATCTATGTCTATTTATATACGAAAATGGATATGGATAAAGATGTTTGCAGATATCAAAACGATATCTACATCCGTATATCTATTTTAAAACGGATACGAAAAAAATGTCAAAAAATATATAAAACGAATACACTGATGGATCAAATACAGATATATTCGTAACCGTTTGCATATCTAATTGTGGATGATATAGTCATTAATAATTTTAATAAATTACAAATAATTCTACCACACCATAAAAATTGCAAAAAGCCAAAATCTTGAATTAAATTTAGAATTGATTTGTGGATAGGGATGCAAACGGTCGGATACATGTATTACCTTATCCTTATCCATTTTTTAATACGAATACAGATTTTGATATAGAATGGATATTAAAACTATCTTACCATATCCTTAAAAATGTTTAGAGATGTAAAATGGATTCTAACCGCACACGAGTAATGTTAGAAATACTTTATAGAATCAACTTAAATATATAAGAATTGAATGGAAAATACATGATATTAATTTAGTAAATGTGTTTGTATCATAAAAATGCATATAAATATGGTAAAAAGCGGTATAGAATCTATGTGATAGGGTTAAAAATAAATCTATGTCTATTTATATACGAAAACGGATATGGATAAAGATGTTTGCAGATATCAAAACGATATCTACATCCGTATATCTATTTTAAAACAGATATGAAAAAAATGTCAAAAAATATATAAAACTAATACACTGATGGATCAAATACAGATATATTCGTAACCGTTTGCATATCTAATTGTGGATGATATAGTCATTAATAATTTTAATAAATTACAAATAATTCTACCACACCATAAAAATTGCAAAAAACCAAAATCTTGAATTAAATTTAGAATTGATTTGTGGATAAGGATGCAAACGGTCGGATACAGATACATGTATTACCTTATCCTTATCCATTTTTTAATACAAATACAGATGTCGATATAGAATGGATATTAAAACTATCTTACCATATCCTTAAAAATATTTAGAGATGTAAAATGGACTCTAATCGCACACGAGTAATGTTAGAAATACGTTATAGAATCAACTTAAATATATAAGAATTGAATGGAAAACATATGATTTTAATTTAGTAAATGTGTTTGTATCATAAAAATGTATATAAATATGGTAAAAAGCGGTATAGAATCCATGTTATAGGGTTAAAAATAAATCTATGTCTATTTATACACGAAAACGGATATGGATAAAGATGTTTGCAGATATAAAAACGATATCTAAATCCGTATATCTATTTTAAAACGGATACGAAAAAAATGTCAAATGGATCAAATACAGATATATTCGTAACCGTTTGCATATCTAACTGTGGATGATATAGTTTTGTGGTAAATTGGATCGCATTTCCATTCACGTGTTCCTATGGTTCCGACACTGTGTACTAAACGTGCACCATATGGTTTTTATAAACAATTTTGAATATTTGATTGGATTCTAGCGGTTGTAATGATACTAAAAATAATTTTATTAGTAATATAGTTAAAGCGAGGAATTGAAATATATTTTTATTACATTTTTCTAATACATGAAATGATGGATTTTTCTGGTAAAAATCTGAGAGGTCTACTGGAAAATAGCCAATTCTTCCCCGGACAACTAAGCAAAGCCCCTCTACATACAACAGAAATCATATTGGTGAACTTGCCGATCTATTTGCTTAAAGAAGTCAATATAATGCATCTCTCTTGTTAACTTGAGTAGAAATTCTAGGTCTCGATGATTTCACTTGAAGCAAGGAATAATTCTAGAGGGATCACTTACAAATGAGTAAAACGATACAACAGATAGAGGGTGATGATCGAATGCGCGTCGAATGGAAGGAAATCAGGCACTTTCCGAAGTTAAGCTTATCTTTTATCAGTTAATTGCCAGATCGACGAGGGATGGGAGTGCGCTTCTCAAACTCTGTGTCGTCGGAGGTTGATGAGGGCGAGGGGGATGAGGAGCACGTATAAGATCAAGTCAACTTATACATAGTTAAGTGTTGTAGCTTATGACCATGGAGCACCTGCTTGTCTGTTGGTTGTACACACAGATGTGATATGATTGTACACACAGATAATTTCAAATTGGATCAAACTCACCCCTATTGTATTTAAAATTAAATCATCCATCTAATGAATGCAGTTTCATTTAAAATGGAGTTATGATACAAAAGCCAACTTTTTGGGGTACTATTCTATTGTGTCTAGTTGTATATAATATTAATCTATTTTATTCTTTGTATTTTTACGCTACTTATATCTTTAAATAATTATATATATTACATAAAATATATTAAAAACATAAACGTAAATAAAAAATAATAGAAGAGATATTAAAATAAGTAATACTCTCTATATATGTATCATATACGTATCGTACAAATATTTATTTATGCATACAAATAAAATAATAAAAATACAACAAACATATGTAAATATGTATTCAATAATGTTATAAACATATAAAATATATAATATAATATTATTTATATTAAATAGAAAATAAAAATAAAATATGTAGAATACTAATAAATCATATCTTTGTTTTATATACAAGTAAATATATACATGTAAATATTAATATCTCATAAATAATCTTGTAAAAATAAAAAATTACAAAAAATGATTTATAAAATTATAAACAATTTTCATATTTTAAGTTTTATTTAATAAAATCATTTAATGTTTTTTACTTGAATTAACACAAAATTTTAATTCTATTTTGTCCTTATTGGTCCTACGTGGATCAATAAATGCACCCGTCTATTTATCTCCTGGTCAACTGCACCACCAACTACATCTGACTACTGTCAAAGCATGTGAGCCCCAAACTTCTCCCAATTCTATGCCATCTCCCTCACCTTCTTCCACCTCGAGCTCCGGACATCTCTGAACCACCCACACCCCTCTTCCACACCATAACTATAAACCTCACCAACCACCCTTCTTCCTCATGTAATCATTGTCATGAAAGACACTATCACTGCATGTATAAAAATCAAACCCCATCTCCTTTTTGAGTTTTGATCCCTACTTCGACCAATGTAACCCCAACTAACAACTTAAGGAGTGAGATCTTGGTGACAACAAGAAACCCTCGTGTTTGGCAACGAGGATAAGGTAGTTTAGAGTCGATCAGGCCGTCATACATGTACCCCCAGTTGAGCATCGAGTTTAGGTTATTTAGTTGCATTTTCTTTCTTTAGCATAGTTTGATCATTAGTATAGCATGGAATAGTAAAACTTCAAATTTTAAATTCACTGGAGCTAGTGCTCCAGCCTCTTGTTCTGACCGCCAATCAATTCCATTCTCTTCCCCAACGCAGGTTCATCTAATCCATCATCAAGTTGTTAGACATGCGAGCCTACGATGAGCCATTATGCAATAAATATTATTGTGAATATCATTCCCTGACCTGAAATGAAGAATAACTAATTTACAAAATAGGTCCCTTAGTACAATTACGATTATGTACCATGGCCATCTTGGTAATCATACAGCTGTTGATTCAATAATTGAATCATAGAGGTTGCTGCTTGGATGAATATCTAAGGAGTTAGATTGAGGACTCATCAAGCACCGTCTAATGATTATTAAGAGATGATCTCCAACCTAAGAAGGAGATGGTAATCATTTCTTGAAAGGATGTTATCTAACCGACCTCTTGATGCATGTTCTCTGCATAGGAATAGAGATTTAGAGGTATTAGATAAGTTAGGTCAAAGAGTTGACTTAATGAGACCGAGATAACCAACCTATGACCGGAGACATATGTATTACCTATGACCGGAGACATATGTATTACTATATGTCTAAGTATGTACATTTGGCAGACTAATAGGTTGATGACCTAATAAAGGTCTATATACCGATGCGTTGGTGTGCATGTAACAAAATATGAGTAATACGATCTCTCAAAGGGATCATATATGTTCTTTACTGAACCGTAAGGCATGAGCTCACTCATGAGATATTAGGAAGAATTAAATTCCGTGCACGGTCATCTTGCTTTGGAAGCTTGACTGAATTTGTAAGTTTGATATATACTTTTGGAAAGTATATGATCAAGGCCTAGGTATGATATATGCTTTTGGAAAGTATATGATCGATACTAACTCCCAATGATCAAATGAGAAACTTAATAATGAAACCCTGAAGTAGACGATTAAAGTAGATCTAATACTTCGGGTTTATTCTGTGTCTTCCAGTATGCAGGATGTACATGTATTGGGAATATCTGAGGGTGATGTGATCATAAATGATTGTATAACCACAACGCTTCCATTCTTAGGGAGTGATGAAACAGGTCTGGATTTTAGTGACTCCTCTCAGTAGAGAAGTAATCTGATCTTGGTCCAAATATTGGACATTGATCTGAATGTGATTCAGATGCAATGAGAAGATTAGATTTGCGGTCTTGATTTAATCAAGCATCTATGAGAGGTCTGCAAGATCTGGATTAGAGATGTGATCTCAATATCCAAGTCACTATATGTGGAACAACACAATCGCCCGGTCCTTATCTCCAAGTATCCGCGGAGAAAGCCATTATCCTTGGAAGAGTTTAGGTTAATTTCATTGTTGATATTATATATCCGAGCATTGAGAAAATTGATAATTAAATGTGATTTGATTATTATGAATAATATGAATTTGATTCATATTATAAGGAGATAATTAAATGTGATTTGATTATTATGAATAATATGAATTTGATTCATATTATAAGGAGATAATTAAATGTGATTTGATTATTATGAATAATATGAATTTGATTCATATTATAAGGAGATAATTAAATGTGATTTGATTATTATGAATAATATGAATTCGATTCATATTATAAGGAGAGTTATCTAAGATAATAAAATGTGATTTAATTATCAAAGATGTGAATAATATGAATGTGATTCATATTATTTGGGCACAAGAGAATAGAGATATATGATGATTAAATATGATTTAATTATCATGGATATTAATAATGCGAATAACACTATCCATATTAATCATACATATTATAAATGTGATTTATAATATATAAGAGAGAGCTCTTTGTAATTTACATTTGTTAATTAAATGTTGATGTGAATTGGATCCACATTGGATAATTAATTGAAAATGTAATTCACATTTTATTTTGGGTTATGAATGCGATTCACAATTTTTCAACGACAAGATTGCAATATTCACAAAATATATATGAATTAATTTTATAGAATAATTTACAACAAGTCTTGTTGTAAATATTGGAGATTTCCATGGAATAATGTAATCTCATAAGATTACATAAGATTCCCACCAACTCCCATTAGGAAAGGGTGAGGCAATCTCCTTTTTTCCAATATCCAAATTTGATTGATTTAATTTGAGGATTAAATTATATTGATTTATCAATATATATTTAATCTAAATTAAATTAATTGTTGTGTTTTTACAACAAAATCTTGATCATGGAAAGAAACACAAATCAATGCATCCATTGGATTTGTGTGCACATGGATTGGGATCCATGGACTTCCAAAATATTATAAATAGAAGGGAGCCCCTAGTTCTTCAAGTTACATCTTTAGAAATAACATATGGTCTCTCTCTCTCTCTCATTCTCTACACACCCTCTCTCCCTCTCTAATTGTGGTCATCCACCATGGAGCCCTAGAGAGAGTCACCATCACCGTAGCATCACCGTTATGGTGCTGGATCATTTGCTCGTAGATCTCTATCTCCTTCGGTGCTCCTTACTCGTGAAGATGACATCGGATCTCATGTGACGAGATCAGGAGATTCGTCGCTTGGATCATCAACACAGATTGCGAGGAGCACATGTTTCATCAACGCGCTTGCAAGCGTCTCCTCCATTGGATCGGACTTGAGATAGGAGGTGTCTTTGTTTAGAGACTCGATCGTAACCACGCTTCAAGAGGTAACCATAATACTTGCTTGTAGTTTAGATGAAATGATCCGAGAAGTGTCATTGGATCATGAGGTTTCACATGAAAAATTTTAATTTCCGTTGCCTCGGGAAACTAGTGCGACTAGTTGCTCCTTGATGAATACTCATTCATCACTCTTTATTCTTCTATTTTAGCTACAAAACCTATGCAAAACACATGTATATTCATGTAAATAGTAATAATTACCATTCAACATGCATTGTGTAAAAATGAATAATTAGCATGTTTTTGTGTATAAATAAAAGAATAAAGAAATAAAAGAAAAAGAGGGAGATATTTAGAATAAATATTGAGCAACCTAATCCCAAGGGAGGGCTCAGCATGGGCCTGACCGCAAAAGAACCCAAGTAGAGGGAAATAGGGAAACTCATGTGTTTGTACATATACATGTAAATAAATAAAAAATATTTTCCTCTTAATAAAAATAAAAATGGGTATATAATTATTTGTATATATTTGTAAATATAAAATTAAAATAAAATTGGGAAAAACAAAACTAAATACAAATGCCCTTCATCATTGTATATATGCTATGTACATAGAACTAACATATCTATTTATTTCTCCCTATAAATAAATAAAATCCCATAAAAATATGTACACATTCCATATTCCATAATGTATATAAATAAAATAAAAGCCATAAAAATAAAATAAAAATAAATAGAAATAAAAATAAAAATCAAAATCAACATTGTATAGATACCATGTATACACGTATATAGAACTATTTATTTAACCTTTGTAAATAATTAATAAAAATAAAATAAAAATACCATATAATTCCAAATTTTATTCTATAAATAAATAAAAGATAAAATTGGAATAAACTATATAAAAATATATAATTAAAAATCAAAAACAAAAATACATAGTGTATATACCTATATATAATAATACTATTTTGTAAATACATAATTTATATTTCAAAAAAATAAATAAATATCACAAAAAATAGATTAAAAATAAATAAACAATTTTCATGTTTTACGTTTTTCGAAATTAATTCATTTATTTTTTTATTGAATTATCAAATATTTAATAATTGGCAGCCTCCCATTGGTCCACGGGGGATTGTTGACCACGGATCCTGCGCTCTGACCCGATTTCGTCTAATTTTCGCGCAGTGATCCGATCATCAAATCCTTAAACCCCGGGTCCTAATCCTTCCTCTTGCATCCGAGATCCACGCCCGGCATTTTGCATAGGGATCTGTGCTCCGATTCGCTCGCCCGATCCTCCTCTAGCCGGACCCCTAGCCATATAAAGTCCGACCTCCGCCGCACAATTCACGCCATCTTTGGCGTTGCTTCTTCCACCCAGGACCTCCACCCGATTCCCTCGAGTGACAGCGTTGGATTGGTGTGTTGCAGAGAGGAGGAGGAGCTCCTCGCCACTGATCTGGCGTCTTTTCACCGCTGTGCGCCGCCCAGAGCAGCGCCCGAGCCTCGGGCCTCCGACGACCCTCGAGGCGACGACCAAAGCTCCGCGAGCTCATCCCCAGTCGATATCCTCCACCAGGTAAACCTAATTCTTCCTATTTTCCGCTAATTTTTTATTAGCCCCAAATCCCTCCGCCGCCGTCTCCGATCAATTCACGTTACCTTACGCATCGATTCAATCATCGGACGATGCCATCATCTTCGCCGTACTCCTCTTCACGTTCTACGCCTTCCCATCCAACCCAGTTCGCCCCGGAACTGGGAGTCCACCCTCCTCCACCGTCACATAGCCGGAGGGTGTCGCCCCGACACACCCATTCCCCCATTCCGCCTCTCACCGGGTCGAGGCAGTTTGCCCTCGACCGAGGAGTCGTCTCGTGCTTTTTTGCAGGGCTAAGAAGACCCATCTGAGGGTCTGGACATTCGAGCACTGAGGCCCAGCTCCGCCTGCCTCGCCGGTGCACCATAGAGCTCCCCGGTGTCATCAGAGGAGCTCAGTAGCTGCGGGACGTCTTGACGGATCCATTCCGCACTTTAGCAGCAACAGAGGAGGCCTCCAGCGCGAGTATCGAGCCGGCGAACTTCGCCGGCGACCTGTTCATCCAGGACCTTCCTCAGCCGTCCGTTCACCCTTGCAGCTCCAGTTTTGATCAGATCCGTTCATTTGAGGAGCAGTCCATCACCGTCAGATCTTCGAGGGTTGATTTGGAACCGTCCGAGCCGACGAAGGGGTGCCCTCGATCCGCCACCGTCAGATCTCACACGTGGCAACCCCTCAGCCATCAGATCTGAGCCAGCAGCTCTTCGTAGAGGCGTAGTGATCCACAACCGTCTGATCTACACGTAGCGCGCCTCCAGCCCTCGGATAATAAGGGGTAATTTACCCTTAGGCCCTTTTCCTTTTTGTTTTTATTAATTAGTCCTGTAAATATAGAATATAGTTGTTTTTATTTTTGGATAATTGCACTTAGGACCTAGACCTTTATAGTATTTGCATTTTCATCCCTATATATGTGAGACACGTGCTTCATCACGTGGTGTTTGGTGAATTTGCATTATCTGGGCTAATGTTTTGAGGTGTTATTGAATGAAATATACTTTTTGATATTTGCATCCATACCCTTGTGAACACGTTTATTCGACATGTATTGAAATATTTGGGTATTTTGCAACTTCTTCCCTAGACTTTTAGCACCTATTGCTAATAAGTCCTTGGAAGTAAGTTTATTAAATTTAGGTCCCTCTTTACCTAGATCACGTGCAGCGCGCGTGGGAACTTGGAAATTTTGCACGAGGGACCCCTAGCTTCCTGGTTGTGTTATTTTTCAGCCCTTAAAGATACTTTTATTGCAAATAGGTCCCTGTGCACTGTGTGCTTATTTTTGATTTAAATAAAATATCAAATTTAACCCAAATCGTGTGAAAATTGGATACGTGGCTCCTACCACTGTGTAAAATTTTCACTAATTTTTGGGTATATTTTTGTGACTTTTTATTATTTTTAAAAATTCAAAAACAGCCATTTTTGCCTCTGTCCAGATTAAAAAATCCTAAAAATTATAAAAACACTTTTAAAACTTCCAAAAAAATTAAGGTTTGCTAGTTTGAATTTCTATGTGACTTTGGTTATTTTTGGATTTATAAAGAGCTTAAAAATTAAAAAACCCTTAAAAACTCATAAAAGTTCTAAAAAATCATAGAAAATTGAAAAATTCATAAACTCTTCTTCTGAATTTTCCTTTTTGTTTATACGTTTCATAAAAATACCTTCAGGCTCTTTCAGGACCATTTTGTATTTTAATTTGGTCCTCCAAGCCTGACTGCACAGTTTTCTTTTGTTTCTGCCTTCTTTCATTTTTAGAAAATGCCATAAAAATTATAAAAGTCTAAAAAATTCACCAAAAATAGTAAAAAACATATAAAACATAAACATATTTTTGTTTGAATTTTTGGACCATTTTTTAGTATTTAAATAATTTGTTGAAGTTGATTGTTTTTGCCTTTTTCTTATTTTCCTTATTATTAAAAATCCCAAAAAAATCTAAAAATAATTAAAAACCACCAAAAATACTTGTTTTTCCTTCATTTAATTTTTGACTACTTCGTAGGCCATACTGCCAATTCGTGCCCCTGAGTCCGACCCTAGGTGCTACACTAGGCTAATCTCATAGCCAGGGCTACTATTTGATTTTCTTGTTTTATCTGCTTTATTAGTGGTCTATCCCTTATTTTTCTTGTTGAGCTGAGATCTCTATCGATCAAGGTCGCAATGACCTGAGAGTGATTATTTTTACCTGATCCGGATTGATCGAGGTTTTTCGGCTCTTCAAAATGGCGTCGTTGCCGGGGAGTACGACTTAGTAGTCGCTTTTGATTTTTCCGCGGCTTTCTTTTTCACAGCTTTCTGTAGATAATTTTTGTATATATTTTTTCTGACTTGTTTATATATAATAATCTGATCTGATCATACTCTTCTGTTTACTTGCGAGGGTCCGAGGACCGAGGCAACTCCTCTCGAGGAGCCGACGCAACCGCGGGAATCGGAGGTGGCTCCCTTCTGCACGGAGCCGCAGGAGAGCGTAAAGAGACAACAGGAGTGCGGGAGCCGCAGAATAGCCGTGGAGTAGATTAGTGTAGTTAGTTTACTTTCTCAGCAAACCATTTATTATTGTAATAATACAGGTTCCCAGACTCTCAGAGACTTAGACTTTGGGGGTCTGTTTCGTCGTGCACCGGTGTGCTCGAGGGACCCCATCGGTTTTTCGCAGCTTTCTCGCGGTTTTCTAGAGTCTGACCGTTTATTTACTGCTCATTAGCTTAGGAGTTTTCTTTGACTGTGACGTAATTGATTAAGGCCAAAACCTAATTATCTGCTTGTGCCTATAGATCGATAATTGGATTTAATTAATTAAATCACAAAGAAAAAGCCACTTATTAGAGCTCTGGTCCACGTGCCTTAAGGAGTCACATATAGCGCGTGCAGGATCCATTATGGCGGACAACGAGTGGCTCCCAAGATAGGACTCCGGACCTAGGCTCGAGTACCCGGCTACTGTTCTTCACGAGTAGAACTGCTTTATTTAGGACATTTCTTACTCTGCATGCATCATTAATTTTCGCGCATCGGCTTTTTCGTCTTCTCCCCCTATTTTGGACTTAAAATAATCAGGAGAATCGAAAAATTTATTAGGCGTTGTTCGATATTGAAAAATACTTAAAAAAATCAAAAAATATAAAATTGGGACTGCTAATTCAACTTGACCCTAAAAGACACTCCACCTAAAAATTTGTCTTGGGGAGAGCAACCTCCTCATTGTCTGGTTTGCTTGAACGAGAGAGTGACCCGCACACTAGGATAGAGCCATATCCGAGCCTCGATCAGACTATCGACCTTTTATACGGGACAGTTTATTCGGCAGATTGGATTCCCAACACAGGTCACGTAACCGCTCTGCTATCTTGACTTGATCACCTAATAAAAATTGATAAGATAATTGACCGAACTCTTACGGTCTTCAGCTCGCGTTGAGTAGGTGAATCCGAGGTTTGTTTGCTCATCATAGTTAATTCCAGATCCCATCCGCCCGACTCGCCAGATCACGATGCCAGCCCACTCATCTAGCTCGGTTCGCGAGAGCTCAGACCCGCTCTCCGAACCCGAATTCGACTCTGCCCTATTCCCCCTCGACCACCCTTCTACCATTCCTAAGACACGAATGCCAGATGAGAGACCACAGATAGATGATTTATCGGCACCTGAGTTTGAATCTTTTGCCTTTGCAGAGACCATGGCCGGCAGCAGTGATGATCGCACCGGAGGGCCCCGAGGAGATCAGACATTTATCCTGGACCAGGGTGCGATCAACAACACCCTGATCACCTCCCTTGAGACCGTTCAGCAGCAATTGAGGGATCAGGGTACCTTTATTATTGAGATGAGGAGAGAGATGGAGCAGATGAGAGCCGACCACGAGCAGCGCGTCCCAGGAGACGAACCGAGGATACCCGGTGATGCAGCAGCAGCCGCAACAGCCGCAGCCGCAACAGCAGTAGCAGAGCCCCCGAGACCGATGCGGGAGTTGCACAAACTCAGATCGAGTTTGACGCATCATTGGGTTGTACTACCAGCCATCATGGGGGACTTCAAGTTCCCCCCAAACACTCTTCAGCTTTTACCCCGATTCCATGGGCTCGCCACTGAGGAGACCCATCTTCATCTCCAGGAGTTCGAGATGATCTGCAGCACCGTCCACGACCGTCAGGTGGACGAAGATACCATCAAGATGATTGTTTCTCCCTGGCAGACAGAGCAGCCAATTGGCTGAAGCACTTAGGGAGATCTGTGTACACCTGGGAGCAGCTCTGCACCGAGTACTTGAACAAGTACTATCCACTCGGGCGAACAAACGCAGCGAGGGCCCTGATCAGCAACTTCTCCATGCTCCCCAATGAGCAATTCCACGAGGCATGGGAGAGGTTCCGAGAGGTGACAGACAGATGCCCGCACCATGACATCTCGAAGCCGAACCTTGTTCAGAGCTTCTTTTGTGGGTTGACACCAAAGCTGGAGGGTCTGGTGAACGCTTCTTGTGGCGGGTCCTACTTCACCAAGGATCATGATCAGGTCTGGGCCATCTACGAGGAGATGGCCGAGAACTATACAGTGATGTCCCAGACCAGACTCTACACTCAGGGACGCCCCCAACCACAGTCCGTGCAGTACCAGAGGATAGCACGGGTCGACATCGGTCCTTCTACTTCATCGACGGCAGCATCAGTGAGAAGCTGGACTGGATGGAGATTATAGAGAAGAAGCAGTGCCAGAGCATTTCACAGATGGATCAGATGGCACATACGCTGAGTGACTTGAAGACACAGATCATGTGTCTCCAGGAGGCACAGACAGCTTCTCAGCCCCATCTTCAGTCACGAGGAGATCCGAGTGGCAGTGACAACTCGTCCCAGCGCTCCAGCTCCAGCCAGCCTAGACAGGTCCACCTTGTACAAGCGAAGCCGTACCAGCAGCCACAACCTTACTACCAGTCACCACCATCCCCAGACACCCAGATGGTGGTTTACCAGCCAGATCAGCCTCTGGCAGTACTCCCGCTACTCTCCTACGAGCCTGAGCCGTTGATGGACGTCAACGGGATTTGGCACGACTGACCCTAGCCCAGTATCCAACGAGACCATCCCGGATTCCGTTGGTCGGTCGGAGGTGCCAGTTCCCAGCAGCAGCCTTCAGGTCAGGGTGGCCAGTACGACCATCAGCAAGAGCAGCAGTAGCAGCCCCCAGTGTACCAGTACCAGCAGCAGCAATCTTCATAGTATGGTTCTCGTCCCTATCAACAGGGACATTCTTGGAGGCGTGATCTGCCTCAGCAGCAGTTTCATCCACAGCAGTACCCCTCTCACCCGCAGCACCAGCCACAGCAGCAGCCTCACTACCAGCGAGGCTACACGTCAGGTTCTCATGGGCCATCCTATGAGAACCCCGCCTTAGACGACATAGCCCGCCTCCTGACCGATCAGCAGGCTACTTTTAGACGGGAGATGGATGAGTTCCGACAGGAGGTGCGGGAGATCGTGAGAGGGAAGGCCGCCATCCCTGCCCAGATTGAGCCGAACCCGAACAACCTGAAGAGGAAATCTTGGCAGGTAGAGTTTACAGAGTATGCCCTCCTAGTGATGCTTTTGGTGATATGTCTGCATATCTGTTTGATACTGACTTTGTCACACTTAGGAGTGGTAGGATGCCAACAGGCGGCGCCTCGTCTGAGCGACACCCCCAGGCCACTTCCAGAGTGCCAGACGAGGAGGAGCGCGGTACTGATGCCACGAGAGATGATGACGGTGGTGCTGACGCCACCATGGATGTTGATCCGCATGACGGTACTGAGGCCGTCACTTCACCAGACAGAGGAGGTGGTACTGATGCCACCATTGTTGCCGAGCCAGAGCGCGGTACTGATGTCGCGAGTCGACCTGCCGAGGTGGTGCTGATGCCACCGTTTCTACTTCTGCTAGTCCTGTAGTCTTTCCATCTGTTCTTGTATCTCAGGACTTATCTGGCAATAAAGGAAAGGGTTTGTTTTATTCTGATCCACCTGTGGTACATGATGATGTATGTGGGGATTCTGTCGTGCTTGAGCAGCCTAGACCCTCTCCTAGTCCTTCATCTGAGAAGGACCCTGTGATCCCCTTCCCTAGAGCACTCCACATGTGGAAGGGGAGGAAAATAGAAAATCCAAAAAAGACACAGCAGGAAGCGTTCAGCCAGCAGATGATCGACCGATTCCACATTCAGCTGACTCTTCAGGAGGCCTTACAACACATCCCTTTACTCCAGAGATCGCTCAGAGATAGGACTGCAGTTAGGAGGAAGAGGAGGAACCACCAGTCGGAGATCCATGTGCTGACCAGAGCCACGTGTTTCGCGATTCAGAACCGTCTGCCGGCCAAGAGGCCAGATTCAGGAGCCCCATATGTCAGATGCCATATCAGAGAGCAGAGGTTCGACCGCACTCTATTAGACAGCGGTTCTTTGATCAACCTACTTCCGGCAACCCTTCTCGACCGCTTCGAGTTGGGCACTCTACGACAGAGCAGGACAGTCCTTCAGTTTGCTGATCGATCTGTCAAGAGGTTGAAGGGGTTGCTGAGGGATGTTGTCGTCACGATTCAGGGCCTGCAATTCCCCGTGTACTTCGTTGTGTTGGACATGGAGATCCCTGAGTCTGTGGCCGCTACCCCCATCATTTTAGGTCGCCCGTTCTTGGCCACAGCCAAGGCAGTGACCGAGCATGATAGCGGGAAGGTATACTTTTGCATCGAGGGTGAGAGTGTACAAATAGAAACGGTCGAGGATATCAGAGCCAAAGATTCAACTTGCTCAGAGCCAAGCACAGATTCAGAGCAAATGACAGATGCAGGGCCAGACATCCACCAGGACTGCGATTTTGTGATCACAGATGATGAGGTAGTATTGACAGATCCAGAAGCACATGCCATCCTCTCACCTTTAGAGACCGCTGATGCAGATCCGCCAGCAGAGGAGAGCTTGGAGACGCATTCCTGATCCAGGATACTTTTCAGTCGACAGATTCAGATCTCGACCACGAGACAGAGTTAATTTGTGATGATGATACAGATCCCTCAGAGTCAGATGCTGATTGGGTAGAGTTTGATGATCTTATTCCATGTCTGACTTCCACTGAGCCTGTACCTAGGGAGGAGGTAGATGCCATGCAGAGCAGAGACAGTCCAGCAGAGCAGCCTTCTCCAGATACCGATTGTGAGTGAGAGTTTCCGTTATCCCATGCAGATTTGGTAGCATTCACTCAGAGCTTCCAGAGGCCATATCCGCCAGCACCTACTTGTCCAGAGCTGAAGCCACTACCTGCGTCGTTGAAGTATAGGTTCCTTGCGGGTGAGTATGAGATGTACCCAGTCATTATCTCTACTGATTTGACTGGAGAGCAAGAATCCCGTCTGATGGGGGGTACTTGAAAAGAACCGCAAGGCGATAGTATGGAGCATAGCAGATCTCCTGGGGATCAGTCCGGCTCTGTGCTCTCACCACATCTATCTCGAGGATGAGGCAAAGCCGTCGCGTGGGTTCCAGCGGCGGCTGAACCCGAATCTGAGAGAGGTTGTCATGAAGGAAATCTCGAAGTGGTGGAGCGCTGATTTTATCTACCCCATCTCCGACTCCAAGTGGGTCAGTCCGTTGCATGTGGTGCCCAAGAAGACGGGCATCACTACTGTTGTCACGAAGTCCGGAGAGGAGATTGCTACCGGGGTACCCACTTCTTGGCGAGTCTGCGTAGATTACAGACGACTCAACCAGGCCACCAAGAAGGATCATTTTCCCCTGCCCTTTATAGATCATATCATTGAGAGACTGACAAGGAAGAGCCACTACTGCTTTTTGGATGGGTACTCCGGCTACAATCGGTGGCCATTGCGCTCGAGGACCAGGACAAGACCACCTTCACCTGTCCCTTCGGCACATACGCCTTCAGACGCATGCCATTTGGGCTATGCAATGCCCCTGCGACTTTTCAGAGATGCATGTTGTCTATCTTTTCGGACATGGTGGGGGAGTGCTTGGAGGTCTTCATGGATGACTTCTCGGTCTACGGCGACAGATTCAACTCCTGTCTTGACTGCATAGACCGAGTCCTTCAGCGATGCATTGAGGTTTGCCTGGTATTATCTTGGGAGAAGAGTCACTTCATGGTGAATCAAGGGACAGTGCTTGGCTACATCATCTCCAACAGGGGCATGGAGGTTGATCCGACCAAGGTGGATGTCATTAGCAAACTCAATCCACCGTCCAACTTGCGGCAGCTATGGTCTTTTCTGGGGCATGCCGATTTCTACCGACGGTTCATTCATGATTTCAGCAGGATTGCCCGACCGTTGACTGATCTGCTGATGAAAGACACCGAGTTCCTTGTAGATGATAAGTGTCTATCGTCATTTGAGACTCTCAAGAGCTGTGTGATAAAGGCTCCTGTCCTTCAGCCACCTGATTGGTCTCTCCCATTCAAGATCATGACGGACGCCTCCGATTTTACCGTGGGGGCCGTGCTAGGACAGAGGAGGGATGGAGTCCCATTCGCTATTCACTACGCTAGCCATACATTGGATGCCGCGCAGCGGAACTACACTGTCACTGAGAAGGAGATGCTAGCCGTAGTTTTCACCCTAGATAAGTTCAGATCTTACATCATTGGATCTAGAGTGACCATCTTTATTGATCATACCGCCATCAGGTACCTCATGGCAAAGAAGGATGCCAAAGCTAGATTGACCAGATGGATCCTTCTACTCCAGGAGTTTAATATAGAGATTAAGGATAAGCCTGGAGTCAAGAATGTAGTCGCGGATCATCTCTCCCGATTGGAGTATCTTGAGGATTCTGAGCAGATTGACCCTATTTGTGAGACCTTCCCAGATGAGGCAATCCTTGCTATCGCCTCGCTCCCATGGTATGCCGATATTGTGAACTATCTTGTCGCCAAGAAAGTTCCACAAGATTGGCCCAGGCAGAAACTTGAGACCTTCCTTGCGAAGGCCAAGTTTTACCATTGGGAGGATCCCGTCCTTTACCATGAAGGAGGGGATAGTATCTGGCGTCGGTGCATTCCTCACGAGGAGCTCCACAACGTCCTTACTTACTATCACAAGCTGGAGGCAGGAGGACATCACTCAGGGAGGAGAACGACATAGAAAGTGCTCCAATCCAGCCTATGGTGGCTTACTCTCTTCAAGGACTCTGATGAGTTCGTGAAGAGGTGTACTGACTGTCAGAGGATGGGCACTTGTGGACAGCATGATATGATGCCGATGCAGTCCATTCACTTCTGTGAGGTTTTTGACGCATGGGGCATCGATTTCATGGGTCCATTTCCTAAGAGTCAGGGATTTGAGTACATTCTGCTGGCAGTTGATTATGTGAGTCGTTGGGTTGAGGCCATCCCCGCCCAAACCGCATATGCTAGGACTATTTACAGATTTTTGAGGAAGAATATCATTTCACGATTCGGGGTACTTAGAGTGTTGATATCTGACGGGGGGTCTCATTTCGTCAACGACAAGGTAAAGGCCCTTGCTAGCGAGTTCAGCATAGACCATCGAGTTGCCACTCCATACCACCCTCAGACGAATGGTCTTGCTGAAGTGTCGAACAAGGAGATCAAGACTATATTGCAGAAAGTCGTCCGCCCCGACCGAAAGGATTGGTCACAGCTTTTGGACTCGGTCTTGTGGGCATATCAGACGTCTTCGTGATACCGCCTTTTCAAACAGCCTACATTATAAGGAGAGAGTGAAGGAGTGGCATGATTCTCATATTAGCCACAAGCAGTTTGAGCCAGGACAGAGAGTATGGTTGTTTGATGCTAGGCTTAGATTATTCCCAGGGAAGCTACAGAGCAAATGGAAGGGACCATATTTAGTGAGAAAGGTACACGACAATGGGAGTATTGACATATCTGAGTTGTCTTCTGAGAGTACCTTTCGAGTGAACGGCCAGCGGCTCAAGCCATATCTAGATCATAAGCCGCGGGTCGTTGATGTTGCCCCTATTCACTTTGCGTGAGATGTGGTCTCTTGACTCACATCCATTGCATCTCACGCCTGATTATCACTGTTCTTCCGACCTGTATAGATCCAGTTGTCCATATCACTCTATTCTTTAGTCCCACATCCCTTTTCTCATCTTATGATTTTGCTATACTTAGGGTGTACTTTACCCTAAGTATAGGGGGGATGTAGGACTCTCGGGTATTCTTTCGATTCTTTCTGTCCCTGTTTTGCTGCCTATACTTAGGGATCTTTCACCCTAAGTATAGGGGGGGTAGACCATGTACATCCTATCACTCGGATTTCCCTTCATGTACAACTTGCTATACTTAGGATTACTTGATCCTAAGTATAGGGGGAAACACCGAGTTCTCTTCTCTTCTATTCTTTGATTCATCTTTGTATATAGCCATTCCTTTTCACTTCCCTATACTAAGCACGAGTTATGTCTTCTTCATCGCTCTTGATCACTCTGAGGGCATCGTTCGAGCTAAGTATGGGGGGGGGGTGTATATATTGCATATATACTTTAGCCATAACTCGTACTTTGTGTGAGTGTGCTAATAAATAAAAATGGCTAAAAACCCAAAACCCATAAAAATTAAAAAATTTTCCTTGTAAATAAACATTCTTTTATTGCACATACATAGCTATTGTACAAAATTATCTTTTTAAAAATGTTTGTAAAAACTTTTTATGTAAATAGTGTGTAAATATGTGTATATCAAAATTATGTATATAGTACAAAATTTTTCCAAAATGTTTTGAAAATCAAAAGTTTGCAAAAACCTCGTGTAAATTTGTGTACATATTTTGCAAAACTTGCATTCATGCATACATCCATGGTTTCAAAACATTTTTCAAAAATTTTGCACATATGTAAATATTTGTAAATAGCATCTTTGTAAATATTTGTATAGTTTTTCCTGGATTATAGTTGACATTTAAACTAGCATGGAATTAAATTGGAAAATGGAGCTTGATTAAGATCTTAATCCACCTAACAATAAGAGGAACCTTATAGGGCTTAGGGTTAAGGCTTTTCAGGTTCATGGTGACTTAATTCTTTGAGTCCACTAGGCTATGAGCATATGTCATCTTGATGAGCCTAAGTAGAGCACTTGACAACACACGCATGACTCTCAGAGACAATGGCTTGACTTGCACCAACACTTTGCACATAGCTCTCCACAGTGAGGTGGTGAGGAGGTAGTTTCCTTTGGCTTGGGGTAGCATATGAGGGTAGTACTTCTAGGCGGAACCTCTCTTCTTCTTATAGTGAAGGAAGTGCGTCTCAACTTGGTCTGGTGGTTATGAAGTCTAAAGACAGAAGCCGTGGGTTGCAATAAAGCTTCAAAAGAGGGATAGTCTACTGGCTCAAGAGGAAAAACTCCTTGTATATATGCTGCACCATGTAGATATGTTGTACAGATGCACATGGAAAAAATGTGCAAAAAGAAAAGAACTCCAAAAAAGTGGTGGGTCAGATTGAAAATTTAATAATCCCACCGGAGTGTACATAGTCAAATAAAGCAAAAGCTTATGGTATACATGTTCCATCTCATGAAGCTTGCATCGGGAGACTCAACTACACTGGTTAGAGCTCCCAAGGATACATGGCTACACTGGCCATGGTCCATTCTCTTCTTCCCCCTCTTCTTGAGCCGGTTGAACTTGAACTTAGAAGGGAATACCCCGCTTCTCGAGGAAGGAGTTGTTAGACCGAGGCATTAGAGTTACCAGGTTGGGGGAGGTTGTTTCTTTGTTACTTCTGAGGTGGGGAGCTACATATCACTTACACCGTATAAGGAAAGATTCATGGTCATTAGAGTTTGTGTATGTAGACTTGTTTTGATCTGGTTTATTGAGGAGTCTTGCCCATAGATTGGTGGAACTTAGAGGCTGTTAGGTTTTAAGCTTAAGTCCAAATAAGGTTCCGACACATTAATAATCCAAAGATCTGATCGAGCTCCATCTTTCAATTTAATGAAGGCAAGTTTAAGAATCAACATTGATCCATGCATTTTCTCCTCTTTTTCTTCTTCTTTCTCTTTTTCACTTCTTTTTCAAATAAGTGTTTGCTAAGGGACTAGCAAAGTTAAGTATAGGGGGTGATGAATACTTATTCATCACTCTTTATTCTTCTGTTTTAGCTACAAAACCTATGCAAAATACATGTATATTCATGTAAATAGCAATAACTACCATCCAACATGCATTGTGTAAAAATGAATAATTAGCATGTTTTGTGCATAAATAAAAGAATAAAGAAATAAAAGAAAAAGAGGGAGATATTTAGAATAAATATTGAGCAACCTAATCCCAAGGGAGGGCTCAGCATGGGCCTGACCGCAAAAGAACCCAAGTAGAGGGAGATAGGGAAACTCACGTGTTTGTACATATACATGTAAATAAATAAAAATTATTTTCCTCTTAATAAAAATAAAAATGGTTGTATAATTACTTGTATATATTTGTAAATATAAAATTAAAATAAAATTGGGAAAAACAAAACAAAAATAAAAATGCCCTTCATCATTGTATATATGCCATGTACATAGAACTAACATATTTATTTATTTCTCCCTATAAATAAATAAATAAAATCCCATAAAAATATGTACATATTCCATATTCCATAACGTAGATAAATAAATAAAAACCAATAAAAATAAAATAAAATTAAAAAGAAAAAAATCAAAATCAAAATCAACATTGTATAGATACCATGTATACGTGTATATAGAACTATTTATTTAACCTTTGTAAATAATTAATAAAAATAAAATAAAAATACTATATTATTCCAAATTTTATTCTATAAATAAATAAAATATAAAATTGGAATAAACTTTATAAAAATAATTAATTAAAAATCAAAAACAAAAATACATAGTGTATATACCTATATATAATAATACTATTTTGTAAATACATAATTTTTATTTCAGGAAAATAAATAAAAATCACAAAATATAGTTCAAAAATAAATAAAAAATATGCATGTTTTAAGTTTTTCGAAATTAATTCATTTATTATTTTTTATTGAATTATCAAATATTTAATAATTGGCGGCCTCCCATTGGTCCACGAGGGATTGTTGACCCCGGTCAACTCCCCCCCTTGGACCTCCAGCCCGCGGATCCTGCGCTCTGACCCGATTTCGCCTAGTTTTTGCTCAGTGATCCGATCATCAAATCCTTAAACTCCGGGTCCTAATCCTTCCTCTTGCATTTGAGACCCACACCCGGCGTATTGCATAGGGATCCGTGCTCCGATTCGCTCGCCCGATCCTCCTCTAGCCAGACCCCTGGCCGTATAAAGTCCGACCTCCGCCGCACAATTCACGCCATCTTTGGCGTTGCTTCTTCCACCCAGGACCTCCACCCGATTCCCTCGAGTGACAGTGTTGGATTGGTGTGTTATAGAGAGGAGGAGGAGCTCCTCGCCACTGATCCGACGTCTTTTTGTCGTCATGCGCCGCCCAGAGCAGCGCCTGAGCCTCGGACCTCCGACGACCCTCGAGCGACGATCAGAGCTCCGCGAGCTCACCCCCAGTCGATATCCTCCACCAGCTAAACCTAATACTTCTTATTTTCCGCTAATTTTTTATTAGCCCCAAATCCCTCCGCCGCCACCTCCGATCAATTCATGTTACCTTACGCATAGATTCAATCATCGGACGACGCCATCATCTTCGTCGTACTCCTCTTCACGTTCTACGCCTCCCCATCCAACCCAGTTCGTCCTGGAACTGGGAGTCCACCCTCCTCCGCCGTCGCATCGCTGGAGGGTGTCGCCCCGACGCACCCATTCCCCCATTCCACCTCTCACCGGGTCAAGGCAGTTTGCCCTCGACCCAGGAGTCGTCTCGTGCTGTTTTGCAGGGCTAAGAAGACCCATCTAAGGGTCTAGACATTCGAGCACTGAGGCCCAGCATCGCCTACCTTGCCGGCGCTCCACAGAGCTCCCAGGCGTCATCGGAGGAGCTCAGTAGCTGAGGGACGTCTTGGCGGATCCATTCTGCACTTTACCAGCAGCAGAGGAGGCCCCCAGCGCGAGTATCGAGCCGGCGAACTTCGCCGGCGACCTGTTCATCCAGGACCTTCCTCAACCGTCCGTTCTCCCTCGCAGCGCCAGTTTTGATCAGATCCGTTCATTTGAGGAGCAGTCCGTCACCGTCAGATCTTCGAGGGTTGATCTGGACCGTCCGAGCCGACTAAGGGGTGCCCTCGATCCACCACCGTCAGATCTCACACGTGGCAACCCCTCAGCCATCAGATCCGAGCCAGCAGCTCTTCGTAGAGGTGCAGTGATCCACAACCGTCTGATCTACACGTGGCACGCCTCCAACCCTCGGATAATAAGGGGTAATTTTTTTTTTTTTTATTTTTATTTTTTTTTTCCTTTTTATTTTTATTAATTAGTCCTGTAAATATAGAATATAGTTGTTTTTATTTTTGGATAATTGTACTTAGGACCTGGACCTTTATAGTATTTGCATTTTCATCCCTATATATGTGAGACACGTGCTTCGTCACGTGGTGTTTGGTGAATTTGCATTATCTGGGCTAATGTTTTGAGGTGTTATTGAATGAAATATACTTTTTGATATTTGCATCCATACCCTTGTGAACACGTTTATTCGACATGTGTTGAAATATTTGGGTATTTTGCAACTTCTTCCCTAGACTTTTAGCACCTGTTGCTAATAAGTCCTTGAAAGTAAGTTTATTACATTTAGGTCCTTCTGTGCCCAGATCACGTGCAGCGCGGGTGGGAACTTGGAAATTTTGCACGAGGGACCCCTAGCTTCCTGGTTGTGTTATTTTTCAGCCCTTAAAGATACTTTTATTGCAAATAGGTCCATGTGCACTGTGTGCTTGTTTTGATTTAAATAAAATATAAAATTTAACCCAAATCATATGAAAATTGGACACGTAGCTCCTACCACTGTGTAAAATTTTCACTAATTTTTGGGTACAATTTTGTGACTTTTTATTATTTTTAAAAACATCTGTCCAGATTATAATTTCCTAAAAAATATAAAAACACTTTTAAAAATACCAAAAAAATTAAGTTTTGCTTGCTTTTGCTTGTTTGAATTTCTTTGTGAATTTGGTTATTTTTGGATTTATAAAAGCTTAAAAATTAAAAAACCCTTAAAAACTCATAAAAATTCTAAAAAACATAGAAAATTCAAAAATTCATAACCTCTTCTTCTTAATTTTCCTTTTTGTTTATACGTTTCATAAAAATACCTCCAGGCTCTTCCAGGACCATTTTATATTTTAATTTGGTCCTCCAAGCCTGACTGGATAGTTTTCTTTTGTTTCTGCCTTCTTTAATTTTTAGAAAATGCCATAAAATTTATAAAAATCTCAAAAATTCAACATAAACAGTAAAAAACATATAAAACATAAAAATATTTTTGTTTGAATTTTTGGACCATTTTTGAGTATTTAAATAATTGGTTGAAGTTGATTGTTTTTGCCTTTTTTATATTTTCCTTATTATTAAAAATCCCAAAAAATCTAAAAATAATAAAAAACCACCAAAAATACTTGTTTTTCCTTCATTTCATTTTTGACTACTTCGTAGGTCATAAGGCCAATTCGTGCTCCCTGAGTCTGACCTTGGGTGCTACACTAGGCTAATCTCATAGCCAGGACCACTATTTGATTTTCTTGTTTTATCTGCTTTATTGGTGGTCTATCCCTTGTTTTTCTTATTGAGCTGAGATCTCTATCGATCCGGGTCGCAACGACCCGAGAGTGATTATTTTTACCTAATCCGGATTGATCGAGGTTTTTCGGCTCTTCACTCCTGATCGCATACGATGAGATCCTCACGCTTCCGTGATGAGCTTAAGGATCTTCTCATATTCTTCACAAGCCAACCCTGATCTTGAAAGATCCGATGAACTGTTCTCCATCGTTTATCTTCACTGAAGATCACTATCGATCATTATCCCCATGTGTTGTAAGATTCAAAATTGGGTCGAGGAGATATACCTTAAGCCCTTGAAACATTTTGTACAGGAACGGAGACCAGATATGCCACCTGGGACTTGGAATTAAATGAAGAATAAGGCTCTCAATTCCTGAGAAGGAGAAGCCTCTCCAGGCTGCCTCCAACAATTCTTGGACCGCATTGAACCCTCCTGTAGCTACGACGTGGCCCCATGAAGAAGAAGAGCACCTCAGGAGTGATGGAGACGGCTGGAGGCGAGGGGAATCAATGATCGAAGGAAGACATGGAAGTTGTTTTTCCTCTGACCTTTAGAGCCGTAGGATCAAGATCATGACCCATATCTAATCTGGGTCGTCCAATCAAGTCGAAGTGGTACTCCCTCATGGCCCTTGTATTTAAGTAACGTGTACACGACACCCCTTGGATTTCCCTATCGTGCCTCACACGCAAGGTACGAAGATCTCCTGGTGGTAATTATATAATATGCCTTCTGCATTTTATTATCTATGTTCAATATTATAAATATAAAATTAAGTGCAATAACTTTAGTGTAAATGACACGTTGGATCCTTGAAGTTTTGTAATACTGCACTTTGGTCCTCCTGCCCCACGTGTTGAATCACATGAGGTGATGTAAATTTTACATATGAACCCTTGAACTTTCTAGACTTGTTATGAAATGCATGTTTAGTTTTTCTTAATTAGAAGCAAGTCCCTGTCAATTCTTTATTTTTTTTGCTTATATTGTGCATATTAAATATTTTATAACTATAAAATGTTAGAAAATTATGTTATGTGCATGATACAATGTTGAACAACGCATAATTTTTATTTAGGCATTTAACTCATTTTCTTATTTTCTGAAAAATACAAAAATATGCATTTATTCCATGTTTAGATCTAAAAATCCAAAAAAACCATAAAACCTTTTCCAAAAATTCAAAAAAAATTATGTTTTCTATATTATTGTATATTCTACCACATATGCAAAAATAATTAAAAATATAAAAGATAAAATCTAAAAACCACAAAACCCTAAAATCCCTATAAAAATTATCAAAAGTTATCTAAAAATAAAAAATACATCTTTTTGTTTGTAAATTTTGATTTTTATATATGCTATATATTAAAAATAGTTTTGTATCTATTTATATTGATATATATATATATATTAAAACCTAAATAATCTTGAATATTTATTATATTCATTATTTTATATACTTAATAACTTTAAAATATATAAAAAATACCTAAAAATTACCAAAATTTGAGAAAAAAGATAAAACCCAAAAAATCTTTTATTCCAACTTTATTTTGGCTTAAATAAAAATCTTAATATCTATTATATACATATTACTTATAATATCTATAATATTTATATGAGGAGAGGGAGTATGCACCCAAGTGCATGTAATTTTACATGCTCCTAGCTTATAGCTTCTATTTTATTATTTATTTCAAAAATAACACCATGTATATTCATCTACGTATCCCTCATGCTTGCCATTCCAATTTCATAAGAAACAGAGACTCTTATGCCCTCCATCTAGAACATGTAATTTTAACGTTCTCAGAATTGCTGTAAAGGACCTGTTGTAGATGGAGGGTATACGAGTCTTTGTTTCTGATGAAATTGGAATGACTTACAGGAGGAGTATATAGATGAATATACATGGTGTTATTTCGAAAAAAATAAAAAATTGAAGTTATAAGCCCAGATGCATGTAAAATTACATGCACTTGGGTGCATACTCCCTATCCTCTATCTATGTTATTATAGATTACCATATATCTCATTTTAAAAAATCTAAAATAAATTAAAAATTATCAAAATTAAACGAAAATATAAAATTAAAAACTAAAATTATTTAAAATATATAAACGAATTAAAATCCTTTAGAGTTAAATATAATAAAAAACCCGATAAAAACATGAAAAATACGAGTCACCCCTTCCGTTGATATGGACACGTCTGAGATCAACAAATGCTTGGGAGTTCATCTATTCAATCCTTTTCTTTCTTATTGTTGCTGGATATTTCGTTCGTATACATCTTCTCTTTGTTTCCCGAGCCTCTAGCGAATTACATACAGAGTTAGAAAAGATCAAATCTTTGATGATTCCATCATACATGATTGAGTTGCGAAAACTTCTGGATAGGTATAGCTAATAAAAAATCAATCAATAAATTCAATATGAAAAATAGAATGTAAATGTATCTAACCTATTATTCCTAATGGTTCACAACAAAGTAGTGCTAGTTGATGAAAATATATGGATAGAACTCATAAGGGGATCCAGAAAAACTAGTAATTTTTGCTGGGCCTGTATCCTTTTTTTGGGTTCGCTAGGATTTTTAGTGGTTGGAACTTACGAGTTCAGATATGTACTCAATGACCTGACGTGAGGCATCCCAAGACCTTCTGAGGCCTACTTTCATCGTATATAAGAAAAAGAGTCTAGTGAGGGAAAAGAGGAGGGTGAGTTTTCGAGGGCAATTTGATGAAAAGAGCGCATTTTCCTATTCATCACGGAAGGGAATTAGTCAGGAAGGAAATGCTTTTCGTGGGCCTGAGCTCTCTCACGGAAGCAGGGGAAGCAAGCGGCTAGGTCTCGGGTTGGTGAAAAGGTAGACCAAGTCAGACTTGTAGACGTCGGAATTCCCCGGAGTTGGACTACCAGGCTACTCCCCTAGTTTCGCTTCCGATAACCCTTTACTCTTAGTCAACCCAAGGACTCGCTCTGTCAAAGTCCTGGCGGCAAACTTTCCAGGGAAGAGTACAGGCGCAGACTACCTTCTTCTTTGACTGCAAACTCCTCTTTCACTTATGGTATTATGTCATCTCTGGAACTGAAGAACCTATGAGCGAGAGGACAAAGATTTCCAGAGGCTCTGAGAACTCACTTTTCTATCTCAGATGTCAGCCATTTCACGGGTCCATAAATACTCAAGGGTTCTCGTTCTAGCTGTATTAGCGCTAAGAAAAGAAAAACTGATCATTCTACACTCAGAGAATGAAGACTAAGAATGAGCACTTAAGAATAATAAAAAGAAAAAAAATTTAATAATAAATATTTATAAATGATTATTACCTAGCTACCATTTATTCCAAGTGTTCGCCACTCTACCTATTTTCCCTACACATATTTTATATACTTAAAATAAATTTTAACCAACACACATATTATCGATTTATTATTTAATTGTGGGTTGATTGTTGATTAATTTCATTGATTGATCATGCAATATCTTGAGTATTTGATTTGTTAGATCACTCGACCGATTTGTAAGTAATCAAATGGCGTCGTTGACATAGACCAAGACATAGTTTATACCTATATTGTCTATATCATTTGCTCTTTGTTTCTTTTGCTCATAATTACTCATCAGTTCTAATCATTCTTTTATTTGAATTTGTTGCAAGGGCCCACAGAGTGAGGGCGGACTTCTTAGGAGTCCAGAGCACCTAAGCAAGGCGGAGGTCGTCACCTTCTTCACAAGTTGGCAGGAGAGAGCGACAATGAGGATAAGGAACTGAGAAGAACAATAGCATTAGATTAACATAGTTTTAATATTATTTTTTATTAAAGAGTGATGTGACTTATATATTTGTAATAATCGACACTCTTAGAACTCAAACGCTCATAGGCATCTTTTACCAAATGTCTGTTCACTTGGGGACTTGTCAGTTTTTATGTGATTTTTATCGCCTTCTCACTTTTATTCTTCCTATTTTTTCATTTCTTTTAGTTTATTTCCAGATTTTTGTGTTGTTCAACTTTTTTTTCATATTATGTCTTCATTGATTTAGATGTAGGATTTCTTGAATTCGGTAAATTAAGTCCAAATTACACTGCATGTTCCTATAGTCTATTGCACTTGGTCTTCGACAAAATTAATCAGTTCTTCACGCTAATAGGAATCCCTGTCTCTAGGACGATTTCTTCGAATGCATACATATAGTTAGTTTTAAGTATTGTGCGGATCATTTGCATGTAGAGTGCTAGAGCATGGTACACTTTTCTATCTCCATACACATTCATCAATTTGACGTGCATCGGCTTTTCTGACTTCTCTCCCATTTTTCTTTGACTTAGAATAGTCGAAAATTAGAAAATTTGTTAGTATATTATTTTAAAAGTACTGAAAAATCGAAAATCAAAAATTAAAATAAGGGGCATGCTAAATAAACTTTGATCCAACTAAAATTCGTAGTGGATTTCATTGTTTTGGGTTCATAAAGCCCGTATTATTCTCAGGTATCTTCCAGACTGAGTGAGATGCAACCTTTAAGGAATAGAGACCAAATCCCAGTCTGTTTGCCACCTTGACTATCACATGAATATATGAAGTAATAACGCTTCTATTGGTGTGTAAGCAAGTAGGACTTAGTTCGCTTACAAGCTTAGTCTAAATTACTTGAGCATAGAGGAATTGAGACGACGAGTCCCTGTCTCATCGTTCCACGTCCGAGTACTCCGTAAGGGGAAAGTATTTGACTTGCTACATCAGCTTCCTCTCTTTATTCTTTGGTTGAGTAGCGAACTCATATCTAATATCAAGATCCTTTAAAAAGTATAGGCTACTAGTTACAAAGGCAGTGGGAAGTACATGGTGCTTATCTGGTAGTACTCACTCATCTATAGGGGTAGCACTAAGGACCTAAGTTTGAAAGATTGTATGATATAATCAATAAAAACTAGCAAGATAAATAACCAAACTTTTACAGCTTCACTTGTGTTGAGTTGGTTAACCCAATTGCATTGGTGTTTGTTTGTATCTAGTTTAGGTCAAATATCATAGTCCCACACACTTGTGAATTTTTGTCTTTCCTCTTTTCATTTCACTTCTTTTCATTTCGCTCACTTTGAGCCTTTTCTCATTTTCTCTTCAATTTATTCCTTGTGTATCTCCATGCTCATAATTCCTCGTCTCTTGTCCTTTTGTTTCTCAAGATGTCATGTCATGAATAGCTTACTCTGCGAACACCCGCGTTGATTCCATCACTCCAACTCTAATAATTCATGGCGATTCCCGCGAGATTGTTTCGGATCTTGTGAACCACTCATAGGGCTCCTCGTTCTCTTTTTCACCTAATAACTGGGATCACTCTTGTCCCAAATTCCCTCCCCTGAGGATGGACATCGACCTATCTCCATACACATTGCCCAATCAAAGTTTAGAATTGACCCTAATTCTGAACACTTCTCTATATTTGGTGCACATATCCAGTCCAATTGGGATATATTTTCTTGTGTAGCTGAAGAACCCGGTATGGATATCTCATCAGATTCAGACTCAGAAGAAGCGATGGCTCCTCATAAAGGGAAGGGGCATAATTCTGATCTGATCAAAATGCGGTCAATGCACAGATGCTCGCCTATACACAGGCGGTCCAACAACAACTGACCGCACATGCCAATGCACAAGCTGCCTTCCAAGAAATTCTCATGGAGTTGAGGAGACATAGAGAACAAAGAGGAGGAGGAGAACACACATGTGGACCCCATGGAGGGGAAGAAGAAGAAAGATGAGAGGTCCTAATCCTACATTGAAAGAGATGTACATTCCTGGCGGTGGTCAGAAGACTGACTGGATCCAAATTCCAGCAATCCACGGATATTTCGAGCTGAAACCACAACTCTTGTTTCTTCTTCCCTCAATTTATCTATCCATTTGCATCCCGACCTGTGAGACACTGAATACATTCCTACCAGTGAACTTCATATTTATATTGTGCGGCATCACCTCCTCCTAATTTTAGATGAACCAAAGAGCTCTAATGGATGCAGATTAAACACACACAAATAAGAAAGTAAGTAATAACAAAACAATATTTACGAGGTTCATCTTCAACTAATCAAACTATGTCAGTGGCGTTGGCGATGGGTCTCTCTCAATACAATGGAAAAAGTATATACGCAACTGAGAATGGTCTAAAGCTCCAACCCTAATGGGATTTAAACAGGGCCTCTCAAAGAAGGATCTCCTAATCACATCACAATTAGATGAATCCTTAATCAATTAGGTCAAATCAGAATCTGAACTTCACACCAATTAAAATACAGACGGATTCTCCAGTTGCAAACTGCTAATCAAAATAATCAAGTGGATCCCGTTTTTTTTCTTCTGCTTGTTCAAAGGTAGAGTAGCAGTCTTTTGGCAACAACTTGATTTTCTCATCGAAACAGATAAATTTTCAAATGGAAAAATGAACATCTTTTTATGCAGCAGGAATTGTTGGCAGTGAAAGGAGCCACAGCTGTCGAGCAAGCAAAGCAAAGAAAGAGAAGCTGTGGAAACCAATTCATTGCATTCAAGAACCCACTAGGGTTTCAGTCCAAGCAGCTGATCTGCAGTTGCTTAGCAAAGAGTTGTGCTTCCTATGATTTCCGAGCAAGGAGGACCCTACTTCTGTTCTGCATCATGGAAAGAAGAGCTTTCCCAAATGCCATTTCTTTTCTTTGATGATCATAATGGAGTACATCAATTGCTTCTCAATTTTGTTTGGTATCAATAACAGCTTAACGATGATGAGGAGGAGGAGGATATTCATAGCATATTGATATATTTTATTATAATATAAACATATGTTATAAACTTATTTATAAATTTGTTTAATGAGATTCACTTTCATCTTTTGCTAATTTGATATAATTGTTATTGAGAAGGTACCTTTTTATTTGTAAAACACCATAATATTTATAAGGTAATGTGTAATGTATTTTTTGTGATTATGTGTATCTGATCTATATTCATTTATCTGAATGTTTTCATTTTATATGCAATTAATAAAGCGGATAGGCATTTATGCAATATTAATATTTAAAAAAGATGTGCATAATTATTTAGAGTTGTAATTATTCATATAAACGTCAAAAGAAATAAAAAGTTATTTAGCAATAAATCTGATAAGATAATAAGGCGTCTCATAACCAAATCACAAACAATGCACCGATGTAAAGAGAAACATCATTACAACAGAGTGGGTCTATAGAGACGGTTTTCATAAAATCCATCACTAAATCATCCATGGTTAAATATATAATGATGATAGTATTCGTTGAAAATTTATTTTTTTGTTGGAAATTAGTGACGCATATAGCAATACTTATTTGTCGCAATTTTCAAAATTTTAGCCAATTCTTGCTAATTTTAATTCAAAAATTGACAATAATTACTTACATTTTTTAAAAAATCAGTGGAAAAGTGTTATGTGGACAGTCGCCAAGGGAATAGCAATGAAAATGGTATTCATCTCTAATTTCAAAGTTCAAAAAAAAATATTATCATTATATATTTAACAATTGAATGATATAGTAACACCCTTTTCAAACACATTAGTAGACATATTTTATTGTAGCATATGTAATTTTACAAAATTTAAATTATCAGCAAAAGCTGAATTTTTTTTAAAACTACATTTTTTGAACCCAATGCCTATCCCACAATCCTTTATATATGAATAGTAAGTAATAAATTCTATATAATTTTTTGTATCATTTATAATAAAATGGAAACGAACACTACAATTTTGAAGGAAGAAGATGAATGTAAATTTATTTTTTAATGAACCAATGGAAAGTATAGCATTGTCATGATTATTGATAATGATGATTACATGTAAAGTATAATTATGCAACTCTGACATTCAATTTTCCTTGAACTTCAAACCATAATTTAGGAATAATAGTGTATTCTTCTATTAATCCATTAAAGTCTTCTACACCGTAAATATACTACAACAATTTCTCCAATTATGGAGTGGGTTCAATTTAACAGTACATGATGAATATTTCGAAATTTGCCCTCATATTTATGTTCTCTTGTATACAATATCTTATATATTCTCTTGAAGACATGTTTGGATGTGTCAAAGGCTCCACTTTTGCTTCTGTTCATCGTCTCTATTGCACTATTATCATCGCAGTTTGGGAAATATAGGGCCAAAGAAACCATCACTAGGCTATATCTCGTTCTTTATCGGTCGAGAATACTGCACGATCCATTGTTCAAGCAATGTATATTCTTTGAAATTAAACTTTGAAGGGGTTTTTGCGCACCTCGAGTCTCATCTAGACTTCATTCTTTTATTTGGTTTTTTTCCAAATTTTTAGTCTGTAAAATGGCCTCAAGCCATCTTGTAATACTTTTGTTATTAGTACAGAAAATCTCTTACCGATCAAAAAAATATATTTGTTTTTTAAAAAGCAAAAATGCTTCTAGTGACATGTTATGGCAATAATGCCATAGCATGTGGGTCTCTGGATGAACAGTAGGTGGCGTGCTATGGTGTTCATGCCATAGTAGATCGTGGATTACAAGTACAAATTTGATTTCTACCACTTATTGCGGGTACCACTTAGCTTGGGGGGAGGCACTCCAACCAATTTCTTTGCTCTCAAGAGAGCTGAACCCAACTTATGAAGGAAAAGCACAATAGAGAGAAAAGCTAGAGTTCCATCTCTTGTGCACTAACTCCATTCCCACGCCCGTGCAAGGTCACGAAGAAGCTCTTATGTCCCTTTCCTCTTGTGTCGGTGGTTCTCGGCTCTTCCAAGGTATAATGGTGAGACCTTTATTAGAGAAGAGGTACATATTTTGTTCTCCTCAGTGAAAATCCTCCATCTCTACCTTTTATCTTATTAGGTGTGTTCATTTTGATTGATAGACCAACAAGAAGGTCCTGACTTTTGTAGCCTTTGCGAAGAACAACTATATCACCATTATAGTGGAGTGGTTTGGGTCATGTCGGCCTTGGAGTTTTCTTCCATGTCATTTTTGGGGGTTTCCACATAAAACCTCAAGGTGCACCATGGTTGTTTGTTGCTTATGATTTACTTGCTCGTTTGCTTGTGGAGGTTCTTCATCTTTGTTTTCTCTCCTGAGGTTTTTTGTTTCCCCACTTCCATGACATTGAGGGATACATTTTCCCAACAAGTGGTATCAGAGCTTCTATGGCAAATAACAAGTCGGTTCAAGATGTATTATTAGCTTGAATATAAATAACTATAGTTTGTGAAAGAAAAAGATGAAAGATATTCTATATATGAAGTCCATTTACCTCCTAGTTCTTTCTACTCAAAATCCTGACACCAGTCAGAAGAAGAATGAAAATTTGAACATGAGCAAGTATGTGATCATCAGACAATTTGTTGATGAAAATATCTACAACCATGTTCAAGAATAAAGCCATGCTTGATGGCTATGGTTGAAGCTTGAAAGTCTATATACCTCCAAGATGGGAAGTAACAAGTTGTTCCTTCTCAAGAATTGAATGAACTTGAGATTTAAGGAGGGAAACTTCGTGTTGGGCTTTCTAAATGATTTCAAGGCATCACAAGTCACATGGAAAAATGGGCATCAAGTTTGAAGACGAGGGTTTGAGCTTATTGTTGCTATCTACCTTGTTAGGTTCTTGGGAGACTTTCAAAGTCTCACATACCAACTTAGTACCAAATGAGATTGTTTCTTTGTAGAAAGTTAAGTTCTGTATTCTCAAAGAGGAGATGCCGAGAAAATCCCAATGTAGTTTCTCACATTCAAGGGTCCTCATTATAGAGAATAGGGAGAGGAATAAGTTCAAGAATGACAAGGGTAGGGACAATAGCAGAAGCAAATCAAGGTCCAAGTACAAGAACATGGAGTACTGCTATTGCAAGAAAAACATGAAGAAGTATTGCTTTCAACTCAAGAAAGATAATAGAAATGGAGGTAACACGAATGAGAAGAATAATGAAGATGTTGCTACAACTGTCGCATGAACTCCTCATTATCTACGATGAGGAGATGGTGATTGCCACACATGATGGTACTTCTTGGCTTGTTGATAACTGCTCAGCTCTCCATGTCACCTCACACATGGATTTTTTTTTCATATACATCTAGAGATTTTGTCTCATTAAAAATGAGCAACGGTTCTTTCTCTCAAGTTGTTGACATTGTCAATGTTGTGCTACAAAGTACCAACGGAGCATTGTTAATGCTCAAAGATGTGAAGGATGCACCAGATATGCACTTGAACCTTATTTCTTAAGGGAAATTTGATGATGAAGGATACCAAAATAGCAAACAATAAAAGCTTACATGGGGATTCTTGGTTGTTGCTCATGGCAAGAAATACATCAATAACCTTTATATAATGAACACATCAATTTCCCATGATGTGGCACATGTGACTCGAGATGTTGATTGAGCTATGGCATCGAAGATTAGGTCACATGAGTGAGAATGAGCTATAGACCTTGGTAAAGAAGAACCTACCAGCATATGTGAAGAAAGATAAGACGGGAAGATATACTCATTGCTTGGCTGGGATGCAGACGAGAGTCTCCTTCAATAGCCATCCACCATCAAGGAAGATGCAAGCATTTGAGTTTGTTCACACATATTTGTGTGGTCCATTAAAAAAAGGCTCTCTCGATGGTACACTTTATTCTATTCCATTTATTGATGAATTTTTTAAGGAAAGTTTGCATCTATGTACTAAAGAGGAGGACCAAGTCCTTGGAGCTTTCAAGAACTTTCAAGCGTTAGTAGAGCGGCAAACTAGAAAGAAATTCAGGTGCGTTTGTAGTGACAATGGTGGTGAGTATATTGGATCAATTAATGAGCACTGCATGTCTCATGGTATTAGGAATCAGATAACTCCACCCAAGATGCCCCAGTTGAATGGCGTAGTAGAAAGAATGAATATGACCCTAATGAAGGGAGTTAGATGTCTCGTTCTGAGTTCAAGTTGCCTAATACTTTTTAGTGTGAAGCTCTGTTCACTGCAATTCATGTTATTAATCTCTCTCCACATGTTCCCTTGCGTGGTGATGTTCTTGATAGGGTCTAGCATATAAAGGATGCCTCATACAACCATTTATGTGTCTTTCGAAGCAGAAAATTTATGCATATACAAAAGGATGAATGGTCCAAGTTTGACACAAAGTCAAAGTGGTGTGTTTTCTTGGATCTGGACAAGATGAGGATGGTTACAATTAGTATGTTCCTAGTGATAAGAAGCTTGGGAGAAGCAAGGATGTGGTCTTTTATGAAGACCAAAACATTGTAGATATCAAGAAGCAAATGATTCTCACTCAAGTAGCTACCAGCCAGATGATGTGGAGCTGGTTCTTTTGTAAAGTGCTCCACATATAGTGCCATGTGATGCAACTGAGATGCATGAGAAGAGGGAGGATGTGCATGATACTTCCACTTCTCTTGATGATGATGATGACAGACATTGTAATAATGGCTCTTCTTCAGGAGCACTACCATAGCAAAGGCCCATGAGGGAGAGGCATCCGTCTAGCAGATATCATGCACATGAATATGTCTTGTTGATAGATTGTAGGGAGTTGGAGTGCTATGATGAGGCTCATCATGATGCAAACAAGAAAAAGTGGTTAGAATCCATGAAATAAGAGATGGAGTCTTTAAATGACTACCACACATTCGAGCTCTTGAAGTTTCCCAAGGGCACGAGGGATTTGAGAAACAAGTGGGTTCTTAGAATGAAGCATGATGAGTACTCTACAAATCCAAGATACAAAGACAGGTTGGTTATTAAGGGATTTAACCAGAAGAATGGGGTGGATTTTGAGGAGATATTTTGTCATGTAGTCAAAATGTCCTATATAAGAGTGGTGCTCAGCTTAGCAGCTAGCCTTGACTTAAAGGTTGAACAGATGGATGTGAAGATAGCTTTTCTTCATGTTGATCTTGACGAGAAAATTTACATGTTGCAACATGAGCGCTTTGCAATCAAAGGCAAGGAAGATAATATTTGCAAGCTGAAAAAAGTCTTCATTTTTTAAAGAAAGTACCCAGACAGTGGCACAAGAAGTTTGAGTCATTTATGGGGGAGCACGGTTACTCCAAGAGCACTCCATTGTATCTTCATGAAGAAATTCTCATATGATGATTTCATCATTATTACTTTATGTTGATGATATGTTGATTATGAGCAATAATGGATGGAGAATTTCTAATTTGAATAAATAGTGGAGCAAGTCCTTTCAAAGAAGGACTTGGGACATGCAAGTCAAATATTGGGCATCAAGATCACCCATGATAGAGAGGCAAGAACATTTTGGCTATCACAAGAGATGTGCGTTGAGAAATTACTTCAAAGATTTCACATGGACACAACAAAACCTACCATCATACCTTTTAGAGTCTATTTCAAGTTGAGCTCTAAGTAATGTCCAAAGACAGATGAGGAGAAGAAATACATGGAGAATATTCCCTATGCGTCAGTCACAAGTAGTTTGATGTATGACATGGTTTGCACGAGGCTTGATATTGCGCATTCAGTTGGGGTTGTTAGTAGATTTGTCTAAACTCCAGAAAAAGAACACTAGAAAGAAATCAAGTAGATTTTGAGATACCTCCAAAGTAATAGAAGCTACTCTCTTTACTTCAGAGGAAAGAAACACATTCTATTTGGCTATACATATTCAGACATGGCAGGTAACATTGATAGGAGGTCCATATCGAGGTATTTAATATCATTGGCAGGTGGTGTAGTTTTTTAGCAATCCCGATTTTAAAAATGTGTGTATTTATTCACTACAGAGGTTGAATTTATTGCATCGACTGAATCATACAAAGAGCTATTGTGGATGAAGAAGTTCATGCATGAATTTGATTTTGATCAAGATAAATATATGCTTTATTGTGATAGTCAAAGTGACATCCATCTTGGAAAGTATCTCGCTTTCCATGTAAGATCAAAGCACATTGAAGTACGGTATAATTGGATACGAAGTGCTCTCGAAGAGAAGCAATTGATTCTTGACAAGATCCACACTGATGACAATGGAGCGGACTTGATGACGAAGCCATTGCTATTTGTTATTTTTGAAGTTTGCTACTCCCTCGCTGAAATGGAGTGGATCTTATTGCATTAAGAAGGGTAGCAGATGATCTCCCCATGGGTTGGAGAGGGAGATTGGTTGGTAGTAGGTGGTATCCACAAGGAGCACCTATTATGGAATCCAACCCATGTGTATTGACGCACATCAAGTGGTGTTGGTGCAGCAACAGGTGTATGCAGCAAGTGACCTTGGTCATAGCATGTAGGGCTAAACAGAAGCTGGTACTATAACAGGTGGGGTTGAACAAAAGTTGATGTTGTAGCAGGTCATGCTGGCAGTAGCAGAAACTACAGTAGCTGGTTCTCGAAAAGCACAACATCTGACATGCTATGGTGTTGAAGCCATAGAATGTGGGTCTCTGGATGCACAATAGGTGGCCTGCGATATATGGCATCCGCACCATAGCATGTGGCAGACTACAAGTGTAAACATGATTCCTACCACTTATGATGGCTCCAACTTGGCTTGGGGGCTAACCTATTTCTCTGCTCTCTAGAGAGCAGAACCCAGCATACGAAGGAAGAACACAACATAGAGAAAAACTAGGGCTCCATCTCTTGTATCCTAACTCCACCCCATGTCCGTGCGAGGTCACGAAGAAGCTCTTTGATCCCTTTCCTCTTGCTTCGGTTGTTCTCGACTCTTCCACGGTCGACGATGTCGAGGGATATACATGCATCTACAAGGACGTATGCCGTCTACAATACACTACACTTCTCCATGCGCTGAGTGACACATCAATACAGAGAGATTTCTAAAGTTATCTGGACCTGAAATTTGGACTGTCACCATCTCAAGGAGAACGTAGACGGATATTGACGTTACAGGCACCATCCCATTAGATAAATAAAAACGAATACCCTTGATCTTTTTTTTTCTGGTATTTTATTTTATACGGTGAGGGCTGGACAATCCAAACCAAGTTGGAAGTCCTCTCTCCTCAGTGCCGCGAGTCTCGTGGGCAAAGGGACCCAAAACATTTGACTCGACCACCATTCTCTCAACCTCAATCTCCCCATTGGTGGATAAGGTTGGCACCATCTTACTGTATATAGGTGAAGGAGCCCACCCCACCGCACCGCAGGACCATTTCATCCTCAGCATCACGCTAACGGCTTATTTGTTTACGTGTTGATACTGGGTCCCACATCATGCACGTTGAGGCCATGTGAGTCTGGAATATCGGCGTACGTGGAATAGACTAGGAGCTTCGGGATGAGATCTCCAAAGACCAGCATAAATAAAATAAATAAATATAATAACATTGTGATGCTTCTCCAAAAACCCACGAGCACAATCAGAGGTCCGCAGATCACCGGAAACGGGTAAATTAAACTCTCTCTATATATTGAGTGTTGTGGAATAATATTTGGAGGTGGAAAAGGAAGGATGCGTATCCATCCACCCAATCTTTCTTTATTTCGAGGAGATGGCCATTTGAATATTTGGTACGGGGAAGTCGACCAAGTTTGTTTTTCTCTGGAAACTTTTTTTTTGAAAAGTCGAAGTTATGTTCGGATTTTATTGTCCTGTGAGCCTTCTCTTTAAGCTTAGGATGGCAACATAGTAGGCAAGCAAGTGATCAGGGTTGGTTTGGTTGTGTTTGGTTGCAGGGTTGGGTTGGGTTACACCGGTGTATCCCTCCTTCCAACCCTCCCAACCCAATATACTGTTCACAGGGGTACTCCAACCCAACTCAACCCAACAACCAAACATACCTTTTCGTTTGGTCGCAGGGTTGGGTGGGGTTGGGTTGAGTTGGGATACCCCTGTGAATAGTAAATTGTGAGTAGGATTGAGAGGGTTGGAAGGAGGGGTACCTCGGGTTGGGCCAACCTAACCCTGCAACCAAACGGACCCTTAGGATGCGTTCGGTTCGGGAATAAGCAGGAACAAGGATGGAGAATAAGGAGAATAAAGGTCTATTCTTTGTTCGGCTGGAGGATAGGAATAAGGAGAATAAGGTAAAATAAAGGTAGGTAAGGTGGGATAAAGATAGGAATAAGAGTGAAATAAGATGGAATAATGGGGAATAGTCGTACCACTGGGAACCGTACCGGGAGGAGAATTGGCCCCTTATTCCAGGGCCTATTCTCCAACCAAACAGGGCCTTAGGATCTCAAGGAATATATGGATCTCAAGGAATATATTACAATATATTTGCAATTGTCAATGCAATGCTGAAATGAAATGTGGAATGCGGTGTAGAGAAATATATTAAACCTGGAATTTAAGATATAATATTAATCTTTGCATTTTAATTCCAGGCCTCAAATAAAATCTGAAAATGGTAGAAAAATATATTTGGGTTCAGAATGAATAAATTTATCCTGGACAAATATTTGATTTTTTTAATCGGATTGAACCGTGAATAAAATCATTTATCATGAAATATAATGGAATTTCACATTTAACTTCTTACATACCTGGAATATACAAAATTAGAAAATTGGGATATTTTGTGACCTAAGTAGAGAGTATTAATTCTGTTTTTTATATGCAACAAATAAAAATGATGAAATTTTTGTGCATTTGTGCAATTTTTCAAGCGAATAGTAATACAAATAAATGATTCGGATAAATCTCAAAGAAATACACCCCCTAAATATTTTTGACATGAAATGATATTTTTATGTTTTTTATTAAACAAAATATGATTTGAGCATTTAATTTATTAAAATAGCATACCACAATAATTTTACAATCCAAAGTTATGCGTAATGAATATAATGGCACTTGAACTTTTGCAAAATTGTTTAATTTGAGTTTTTAAAGAATCAATTACTCAAATCAAAGAATAATTTATTCTAAGAAAATGGTGCAATACTTTTGAGTGATTTTTTTATGTTATAGAGCTTGAATAGATGATAATTTTTTGAGAGTATGTGCAAAATAGGACTAATTTTAAAAATTCAAATAAAATCTACAATGCATAGAGAATAAAGTTCTCTACATGATATTAATTTTTAGGAAAAAATGACAAATAAATGATGTTCAAATTGGTGCATGAAGAAGAGGGTATGTTTATAATATAACTAGTTGGAGAACTTCCGTCGAACACTACTATTCTTTTGAGAATGACTCCAATGATGCCTAAGAATCTTCTTCACATTGTTCAGATCCATATTCCCTCTTGCCTCACTCCTGCGAGAAGGTTTGTTGAAAACCTCTTTGATCCTTTCTACATTCTCCCCGATCCAATCGGTCCCCTTCTACTTCTTCTATACTTAGGCAAAGGCCTAAGTATAGGATGGACCAATGCATGCCATGTGTATAATCATTATCTCTTCTTGCCCTCAACCGTCTTGTTTTTGCTCTCTTATATATTTAGGCTGACCAAGATCCTAAGTATATGGGGTGGTCAACATCTACCCCACTCCTCTCCTCTTTTGCATCCTTTTATACTTAGCATACACTAAGTATAGGGGATGTGAGTTGCATGTGTGCATACTATGTATATCATTGTAATATATTGTATCGTACTTTCTGTATATAATATGCACTTAATATGGGGATATTAGGTAACATTTGTAAAACTTGTAAAATTTGTAGAATGTGAGTAATATGTAAAATACTTGTAAATATGTATAATCCTTATAAAATATATAAAATTCTTGTAAAATTCAAAAAGGAAAGAGAGAAAGAAAATAAAAATATATATAGTAAAAAATAATAACATAAAAAATGAAAAAAAAATAAAAAATGCATCTTATATGTGTCTGCACTTCATTATGCATATCATGCATATGCACTAGTGAAAAGTCATTGGGTTCTGAACCGAGTTGTGAGCAGAAATCGAGAGTGGACTTGAATTGGCCTTAATCCACCTAATTTTCAAAGGAACTTCATCGAGAAGTAGGATTTTAGAAGATTCATGTCCTAGAAATATCCAAATTCCACATGATAGTGTTCAGACATTGACTCGGTGTCTAAGTTGATTGCCTTACGACTCTAGAATAGAGAATTTATCTGGACTCCAACACTGTGCATTTAGCTCAACTCAATTGGAGTGTTGGAAGATAGTGTGGTTTCTTCTCTAGTAGTGTGGACATCTAAAGACCAGAGTACGGGTTATAATAAAGCTTCATATACGGAATACTCTACTAGTACTTAGCTATTCAGTCGAGGTGGAGGCCAATGCAACCATCTCACATGGTTGTTCATCATGTACCCTAAAAATAAAAATGTACCCTGAATAAATGTGTAAAAATTCAAAACAAAAAAGTCCCAAAATAAATGCAGAGCAAATTTCAAATCCTATTTTCATGACCACAATGGTCCATTAACTGCATAACAAGGACTTGACTACACTAGCCAAGCTTCAAATATGAGACTTAGTTACGTTGGCTAGGCTCCATTTTATTATCTCCTTCTCCTTTTAATAAATAGAAGTACTTGAACTTATAAGGAAATACATAAATCCTCGAGAATGAGTTATTGGAGGAGGAAATTGCAAGATAGTTCAGCATTTCGAATGGGAAGAGCTATCATGACCCCAATTCCAGGTTGTCGGATCCTCCCATATCCGGATATGGTTACTCAGCAATAATTTATTCAGCAATCACAACTAATATTCAGAAATATATTGTAATTAAAAATATTAAGAAGGAAGTATTTCAACACTTTTTCATTCACAAAACAAAGTTTACACGATACATTGTCCCGCTATAACTATTTACATGTACATCAGTTGGAAAGGAAATGCATAAAAAGAGTATCAATTACCTTATAGAGTAATGCTACTGTGACTAGCTAGATGGCTACTATCCATGTAATGGCTCTCCGATGTAGGGTTTTCAGAAAATATAGGAAAGAGATGAGCCGGTGCACAATAACGAAGAAAAGAAACATAGACCAAACATGATATTTGACAAGGTTCAATAAACTAAATTCTATAGTTGTTCCTTTATTCAATTTTTTTTACGCCATTTCATTTTAATCCACATCAGGGCTGGTCCTCTCCCCGCTAACGGCATCATTTGTCAAATGGGATTTTGCCTAGATCTTGTCAATCCACAAGGCGGATCAACAATCGTCGAAGCGACCTTAGACGAAACCCTGATTCAAATAACAATTAACCCACAAATATTAAAGCAGAGAAAATAAAGTTTGGAGTTAAAATTATTATAACTCTACAATAGATGTGTATAGTTTGCAAGTGTAGAGGTCAAACACAGGGAGCAAAGTAGATAGATTGGGTAAATTAATGCACAAGAATGATTGTGAGCTTCTTGTCTATATGTTCTTTTTATATTAATTTTTTGTTTTTATTTTATTTTTTGTTTTATACTTTTATATTTTGTCTTTAGATTTTTATATACTTTTTCTTTTAAAGAAGTAATAAAAGGTATATAAGATTATATACATACAAGATAAAGTAATATAAATATAAATACTTCTAAAAATAGTCAAAAGAAATAAAATAAAATATTTTTGGTTTAAATGTTTTCTACTACTTTTATGAATTTTTTTAAATATTTTTTGCTAATTTTTATATATTTTTTAAAATAAAAAATCCTAAATAAGGGATTTAATAAATGATCGAAATTAAAATGGAAATTAAAAATAGAAATTCAAGTCTAAAATTTTCCAAATCAATTTTAATAGATAAATAATGATATAAATAAAATTATAAAATAGAAAAATATGTTTTTGGAATTTTTAGGAGTTTTATATATTTTTATCAAGGATTTTGGGGGTTTTCAATGTTTAGGCATTCTCTTTTTCTATTTTTAGATTTTTCAATTTGCCAAGTTGCAAAATAAATAAATAAACTCAACCAATATTTTTTGAAATTTTTCAAAAAAGATTTTGTATTTCTAGGTGTTTTATATTGTAGATATGGATTTTTAGTTCTCTTTTTTATTTTTATAAAATAATTAAAGGTCCTAAATTGCAAATATAAATATGTAGCATAAAAATACCATGCAACAAGAACCTAAGCCTATTTTTTGGGATTTTTTGAATAAATTGCTATTTTTTATAAGTACAACAAACCAACAAAAATGCAAGGCCTAGTAGGGGTATAAGTGTAAATAAAATTAATTGTGAGGGTCATGATGCAATTTATCCAAAAAGTTACAACTAAAATTAAAAATTAGCAAAACCAAAATGAAATACATAAAGCTATAGGGTCCAGCCTGCAAAATGCCTACCTCACATAGGTGCACACGTGAGCGGAGCTGGCGTGGACCAAAATGCAATTGTAAAAGGATCTAGGGGCTTTTCTGCAAATATTACAAACAATTTGAACGATAAATGAAAGTTTTTATTCGAAATATTAAATACAAAATTGTGTGGGTTAAATAGCAAAATACCTAACTCTGACGCGGGAGTGGACGGCTGGATGCCCTTTACTTGCCACGTGTCGACTCCACACGTTGTGATGATGCTTCATTTTGAACGGCCCGAATCAGATCGCCTCAGAGGATCTGATGGTTGAGTGGGGAGACGATCTAACAGTAGCTGGAGTTCACAAAGAACGCGGCTAAGATCGACGATAGAGGAGGGCTGAGGACGAACTGGGAAGATGCCTTGCCTGAGTGAGCTTCCTCCAGCTAGAATCTCCTTCTCTGGTGGTCTTCCTTGATGCAACACGTCCCAAAACGCTCCTAGATGATCCCTTTATCAATGAGGGACTTCAGAATGGTGAGCGGGGCAACGGAACTCACCCACGAGGGAAAAGGAGTAGAGGTACTCCAGATGCCTCTGATGTGACACAAAAATCATCCTAGATGGACCCTCAATCTTCAGAACCTGCAAGTAAGCATGAGCACACACAAAAAAGGGTCCTAGGGCTCCTAGGGGGTGGAGTGGATGCGAAATGGGTCGTGGCGTCGGTGCTTCTGGAGTGCGGTGGAGTTGAAGCACTGGAATCTGATGTAAAGGAAGATCAGTTAGAATGGAAGGTGGCAAGCGAAGCAGAAGCGATGGGGAATAGAGTGGTAGCAGTGGCATGGCTGGAAAACTGGCAGAGCACTATGGGTCCGACGAACTATGCGGATGGTTTTTACCACTAATACGGGCGATTAAAGGCTAAAACAAAGGTGATAATAAAATCTAAGGACTAAACTAAGCTAGAAAAGCGAGAAATAGGCACCTCAATGGCCAGAAGCCACGAAGCAAAACCTCGATGCCTGAGTGCGATGGGGGTGAGGGTGGAAGCAACCCTCGACCTTGTCGGACCTCATTCGAGATAGCTTGAGACTCCCCTGTTACTGGTGTCAATCCGGAGCACCATAGAGAGGTTTAAACTCGGTCAAAAGTCATTCAAATCCAAGAGGGAGGCGATCGGGTAGGATTGTGCAGATGGAGGCGATGACAAAGAACGACGTGGTCAGGGCAATTCAGAGGCCCAATCCTCAAGGAAGCAAGCCTGCATGAATCCTCGAGGATCGGGGAAGAACATTGGTGAGGGGACCAACCCAAATCGATAAATACATCGACCAATGAAAAAGTGAGAAAAGAAGCCAGAAGCTAGTTATGACAAGATCTATATGCGGGTCAGACAGTTGACCCGAGTTAACTGTGGATGCGACCCTAATATTATTTCTAAATTAAATACAAATAGTAAATTATTTTATTAAATTAAAGTTATAAAATAGAAAATGTTTCTTATTTTCCATATTATTTCATTATGATTTATTTATTTTATAGAGGTATTTAATTACAAGTCACTTTTAAGGTTTACGTACAGGTATATTTACCTATGTTTCAAGTATTTTATTTTTTGTATTTTTGATTTTATTATTTCATTTTCTTATTTATAAATTTATAACTTATTTTGGGTACTTAAATATAATTTTATTATATTTTTTTGAAGTAATATTTTGGGTATATTTATTGTACCGGTATAGTTATGGGTATTTCATCTATACATTTTATATACATATTTTATTTTGATTTTTCTTTACGTTTTTATTCTAATTTTAATATGTACATATATTATAAATAATATTTAAAATTATAAAAATATAAAATTTTAAATATAATAAAGAATAAATAAAAAGAATATTTTAATCAGGTATCATGTACAATAGGGGTCCAAAACCTACCTTTCACACCTTAACTCCAAAAAATATGAAACTACCTTCATTAAATAGCTTATTAAAAGTTATATACAATTAAAGGTGATTTTGATATAATTTGAGTTCCTATTTGAGAAATGTAGGTCTGGGAAGTTGGGATTTTGGAATCTTATTTAGAGTATATTATTTTTGTATGAAATCAATTTTGTATTTTTTATATATTATTATCTACAGCTTTAATGTACAAAGTTTCTTTATTTAAGGTATAAAAAGTGAAAAATAACTGGGTCCAAAAATGAATAAATAACGAATTAATAAATGAGAATTTTATTGAATGTCTGGCCCTTATCTCCCTCAACTTTTTTCCTTATCGACACAGACATCAAGATGCCTAGATCTCAGGGTTCATGGTCATAAAATACCTTTGGTATTTTATTATTTTTTATTTTCTTTATTCTACAATTTTTTCATTAAAACAGTATTTTATATACAATAGGTGCAATAAAGAATTAAGGGTTTTTACATGCATTAGCTAGAGTTTTTAAGGCCAAAATGATAGAATAAAGGTGATGAAATGGAGATTCATCACCCCAAAGCTGTGGACAATCTAGGATTGAAAACTGCATTGATCTGGTGAGATTATGTCGTTGCTTGTCGCCTCAGTCAAAATACTACCCTAAGAATTTTTCATTTTTATTATCCAAGGTTCCAAACCTCAGCATGATAAACAAAGTAGCACACCGTCCTTGAGGACTCGGTTGCTTAAAATCACATGCTAACCTTTAATTACATAAACTAGTGGTTTTAAATACATATTAACATGGCATGGTTGCTATCAAACCACCCGTGCCTCCTATGGCACGACCTTATCTTCAGTCAGCCAACCTGTCTAATTGAAGTTGAGTACCACATGTTGTAAATAATTTATTTTACATGCTCAACATATACGGAAAACTATGTACCACCTATGTTTGGCCTGCCAATATAGATGTTCTTCTAACAAACCTATATATTGCATGCTCGACCTATAGTATCTATTCCAAGTCATCCTTATCATAAAAGATAGTGTGAAAATTGAAACCTGGTCTCATTTATGCCATATCAATTCTCATCTAGTATCAGTATCATTTTTATATAATTATCACAGCAACTGCGAGGGTGATTCATTTCACCAATTCTATTTTAGCAATTATTTTAGAGTAAATCATTAAACAAGCACGCGGACGTTCTTCAAAATACCACGCATGATAAACATATATTCTTATCCAGATTAACTTGAAAACCCAACAGCAAGAGGTAGGACTTCGTTACCTAAGGGTGATTTATGGCTCCTGAATTGATCGAACTTCACTTTTGTATCAAGAACACTAAGAACGTGCCTAGAATGCGAAGAACGAAGGAAGGATACGAAGAATGCGAAGAACATATTTTCTCTCGTAGTTACAGCACAACATCCCCTTATACAAAATGACATACTAGGAAAATTTCAACAGAGTTTCCCCTTATATCAGGACATATTTCTATGAAAATTTTGGCAGAGTTTTCCCTTATATCACGACATATTTCTATGAAAAATTCAGCAGAGTTTCCCCTAATATCGTGACATATTTCAAAAAAATAAAAAGATATTCCTCTATAAAATCATCGAGAGGAAAATATCAGTGAAACAAAAACAATATAATAGAACTACAAAAGATGGAGAATCGATAGGCACCATACGTCTTAGGTGAGTGAAACATGTGACAAAACATAAGGTTCCCTGACATGCTTAGCTGCTCGCACCTAAGTAGCGTGTTACATATATTCCTTTATCAAAACAACTATAAAATCAATAAAAACTACTGAATTGGTAAGTCTTTTGTCTAGGGTGAGTGAGTCATACGAAGAATGTGTGTGCTCACTGATGGCCTAGCCTCCCTTTCTCGAGCAAGGCTATGCTCAGATTCCTCCTCGAACCATAACAAAAAATGAATTGGAAAAGAAGATGAATCAAAAACCTATCTTGAAAAGAAGATGAATCGAAAACCTAGCTCAATTTAGAGCTTACTTACCTCCTACACGAAGCCGACTAGGAGAGGAACACGTCGTCTTCATCCTCCTCATCCTCTCGGCAGCACTTCTTCCCTACCTCCCTCTCCTCCTCCCAAACTCTCGACCCTAGCCTTCGGGGTAGTGGTGGTAGTGGAAATTGTAGAGAATGAATGGGTAGGGGCTATTTATAGGCTTCAGAAAACTGTTAACATGGTTAGTAAACCATGATTTAACCCTTAACTATGGTTAGAAGCCTATGGTTTTGCCCTACAGTTTTGTTCAAAGCTTATCCGAAACTTAAAGATTAAGTTAGAACTTTACAGAAGCTTCTAGTTTCACTAACGACAATTAATTAGCAACAATCGTGATTAACTTTCACTAATCGCGGTTTAACTTTCACGACTTGCATTTAACTTTTGCTAACCTATGATTAGTGTTCTCTAATGGTAAATAATAGTTATTCATTTTCATTAGTTTCTTAATCATGATTAATTAGTCTTAATAACGGTTATTAAGGGTTAATGACATCTTAAACCTCCTTACTTCTCTTTCTTCCAAAAATCATAACAATTCGAAACGATGCCAGATTCACATGAAACAAGTTCTGTTGGTTTCCTCTCGGCAAGACGGATCTTATGATATACCCAGAGGGCCTAGTTTAATTCTTTACAATAGTTTGCGTCCTTCACATACAAGAGATAGTTATTCAATGTTCATGGAGTTGCTTTGGGACGGGGTGGATCTAAGATGACTTCTAAGACAAGCTTGTAAAATGACTTGTAGAACTTAGAGACTGTTGATTTTAAAATATTAATTCTCATAAGTGTTCCACCATATTATTAATTGGATGGTTGATTCGAGCTCCATTTTCATCTTTTTCATGATCTTGCTATGTAACCCAAACTTATTTCACTATTTCATTCTTTAGTTTCTCGGAGACAAGCAAAGTTTATGTATAGGGGGTTGATAAATATGTGATTCATCATTCTAGTTAGCTGAAAATATAACTTTATCCTTATTAATTAGATGCATTCAGATGTTTATAATTAATAATTAGCTTTCATGCACTTGTAAATAATTTGCATAATTTAGCATTTCATTTTGCATTCATACTCACTTGTAAATACTCACCTAACTTCCCCTATTTTTAATCAATTGACATTACTCTAATTGACATAAAACCAATTCTATTGTATATATATAATATTAATATTAATCAATAGAAAATCCTACAAAAGTACTATCTTGTATATATGTGAAAAATTCAAAGCCTAGTTTGAGACATGAAACCTATGAATGTTGATATCTCTTAAATACAATGTCCAATTTCATCATACTTGCTTTTAAATTAATGTATACTCAATTACCTACAAATCAAGACCAAATTCAAAAGAATCGGAGTTCATACGTGAGACTTAGATTTGAGATCGAATTGTATATTGTAGAGATTCACTGATTTTTGACTTGTTATTTCATTTACATATTTAACTCTTTTTCATTTCTTTATTTCATCTCACGTTTTAACCAATTACAAAAAATAAAAATATGAAAATACTAGAAAATCTGTAAAAAGGAGAGGATCTAATTTTTGCATTTCGACCTATTGTTGAACGTAAAAATCGGGAGGTCGTATCGATTCACAAGGCGAATCAACAGCCGCTGAGTTGACCTCACGCGAAATCCGAAATTCAAACAACAATTAACCCACAATAGAGATCAAACAATGAAAAGCGGTGCGGAGTTAAAATTTATTATAACTCTACAACAAGATGTGTATAGGTGCAAGTATGTGTAGAGGTCGAACACTGGGAACAAGCAGGATAGGTCGGGGCCATCATGCTCAAAAAGTGAATGTGATCAATTTGTCTATAGGTATGCTATGTTTTTGTGTGTTTTTAATTTTATATTTTTATTTAATTTTTGATTTTATATTTTTATATTTTGATTCTTAATTTACCGATTTTGTATTTTCTTTTTATGTTTTGTATTTTTGTATTTTCTTTTTCTTTTAATAAAGATATAATATATATAAGGAATATATATACACTAGAGATAAGAGATAGATAAAAAATAGGGAAAATAATCAAAATACAAAAAATAAAAGTGTTTTTGTGATTTTTATATTTTGATAATGTTTTTGTGATTTTTATATTTTGATAATGTTTTTGTGATTTTTCTATATTTTTTCCTAAATTGGTTTGGTATTTTTAAAGGCAAAAATACTAAGAAACAATGAATAAAGTTGCTAACCGAAATTAAAATGGGTATTAAAAACATCAAACAAAATCCAAATTTCCTTAAATTAATTTTAAACAAAGATAATCAAATAGAGAAAAATCAGAGACCAAAATTATATTTTTAGGATTTTTGTGGAATTTTTAAGATTTTTATGAAGGTTTTTGGGGTTTTCGTATTTTTAGGAGTTTTCTTTTGAAATTTTTAATGATTTTTTTGGTATGAAGTTAAAACACACGGAAATACACAAAATATTTTTTTTTGAATTTTTTCAAAAACATTTTTTAATTTTTATGTATTTTCTAATGCAAACAGTTCGAAAAATGCATGTTTTTGAATTTTTATAAATATTAAAATGCAATAAAATGTAAAATAAAAATGTATGCGTGGAAGTACAATCAACAGGAAGCTATGTGAATTTTTTTGGTAATTTTTAGATGTTTATAGATGCATGGAATAAATAGAGAAAACAAAAAGAAAATACACTCTGGCAGGGACTCAATTGTAATTAGCAAGAAACACAAGGGCCCAAGTGCAATTTCTACACAAAATATATAACCCAATGAAACAGTTAATGGACTATTCACAAATGTCCAGACCCGCAGGGGTACTCTTGCAAAAACACTAGACACACGTGCGTGCGCACGCGCCCCTAGTAGGGACCAGATTGTAATAGTCAAAAAGTTCAGGGGTCTGACTTGCAAATAATCCAAAAAATATTACACTTTAAACAAAAGTTCTAGACTAAAATGTAATAAAGAAACCCTTAGGGGTCCTTCGCAAAATGTCCACTCCCCTCTCGCGCACAAGCACGTGAGGTGACGTGGACAAGGACCTAAGTGTAAATAGTAAGAGTGTGGGGACCTTAATGTAAATATTACAAATATTTATAACGGTAAATTAAAGTATATGAACTAATTATAGAATACAAAAAGGTGCTTGGGCTAACGTGCAAAATACCCAAACTGGGCGCGATCCAGTGGCGTGGCCGAAGCCACTTATCCACATGTCACCCCTGGGAGCGTCGATGACTCTTCGCTCCAACGGCCGAGATTAGATGAGGCTTCGATGATCCGATGGCTGCTCGAGAATCTGGAGGTGAAGCTCAATCGGACGGTCGCGGACCTCCCTGCAAGAACAGGGAAGAACACGGCCCCAGATGAACTTCAATCGATGCTAAGCGTTGCTCCGGCCACCGTCTTGGCCGCAGAAGGCTTCCTTCGACTCCTGGAAGGGTTTTCCGACTTTACAGTGGAGCCAAAATGGCTCGCTGAGCCTCGGTGCGCCACGACAAGGTCAGAGAGGGCGAGGGGGTCCAGGTACCTCTTTCTCCAAAATCGACCCTCCCAAGGAGGGTCCTTTTCCTCCTGCGACCCACAAAAATGTTAAGGGAGGCGAGGGCAAAGTGCCTCGCCCCACCTACCAGCGGAAGAAGGTGAAAATTGACGAGGGAGGAGCTCGTCGGAGCAAGCTCCGGCGAGGTGATGGCGGAGGTGAACAGGATGGATCTCAAGCGAAGTGGAAGGTGGGAGATGGATGCTAATGCTACTGGGATTAAAAAATACAATAAAATGACTAAAAATGCGATACCTCAAAGGTTGAAAACCCAAGGTGGACCTCACGACCAAGATGGCTAGAGATGGGGTTGGAACACGCCTCTTGGCGTCGTCGTACCTCAACGGGGAGCTGGGAATGCTCCCCTGTCACCGAGCTCATCAGCAAACAACCCGGATGTCTAAGCTAGGCCAAGGAGCGGTTCAAGGAATCAAGGAAGATTGCTGGGTATTTTGAATAGACGGAGAACAGGGCAAAAAGAACGAGAAGTCTTGGACGCCACAGTGATCCATGAATCGAGGCAAACATTGGGCGAGTATCATGGATAGGAGGGGAAGAAAAGTCAAGAATGAAGATATGCCAAAATATGAAAGAAGACTCCTCGAAAAAATCGCGAAAGAGAGGTCAAACACAAGGTTCTGACAACAGACAGAGGAGGGGTCAGACAGTTGACCCGCGGTCAACTGTCAGACTCACATGGTTGGTCCACGTGGACCAACCAGGAAAAACCTCTAAAAAATATTTTGTAAATTAGATTAAAAATACTAAATGATTTTATTAATTTTAGGTCATTTAATAAAAAAATGTTTGTTATTTTATAAAGTATTTTATAGTGATTTTTAATTATTTTTTAGAGGTTTATAATTGCAAGTTGTATTTTAGGGGCTATATAGGTATACATATCTATATATTTTAATGTTTTATGTTTATTTTATTTATTTAATTAGGTTTATTATTTTATAAATTTATAACCTATTTTTATACACTTAATTATACTTTTTATTTTATTTTTCTAATGCATTTTGTATACTTAATAAAATAAGAGTAGTAATAATATAGGTATATTTACGGGTATTATACCTATGTGTTATATACATGTATTTTATTTTTGTATTTTCTTTAGGTTTTTATTCTTATTTTAATGTACACATATATTATAAATAATGTTTACAAAATTATAAAAATATAAAATTATAAAAACAATTAATAATAAATAAAATGAATATTTTAATTTGTACAAGTATACAATAAGGGTCCAAAACTCAACTTTCAAACCGTATCTCTACAAAATATGAAACCACCTTCATTTAATAGCTTATTAAAAGTTATATACAATTAAAGGTGATTTTAATGCATTTCGAGTTTTTATTTGAGAGATACAGGTCTAGGAAGTTTGGATTTTGGAAACTTATTCAGATCATAACTTTTTATCTGTAAATTATTTTTGTATGAAATTAATTTTATATTTTTCTATGTTTAATTATCTACAATTTTAATGTAAAAAGTTCCTTTATTTTATGTGTAAAAAGTGGAACCAAAAATAGATCCCAAAATGAATAAAGAATGAATTAAATAAAAGGGGGTTTTATTGTATTTTGGCCCTTATCTCCTCCAACTTTATTTCTTGTCGACCTAGTCATCAAGATGCCTAGGTCTCGGGGTTTTGGATCATGAAACATTTACAATATTTTATCTTTATTCTTTTATTTTCTTTATTCCATAATTTGGCTTTAAAAATCGCATTTTATACACTATTTACACAATGATGCATGGATGATAAAATGCATGAATTAAGCCTATTTACACGCATTTACTAGGGGTTTTTAGGCCAAAATGATAGAATAAAGATGGTGAAACGTAGATTTATCACATATTCATATGTAAATATTTCACTCTCATATTTTATTCTGACTCATTATTGACCCATAAAAATCTAAAAAATGCATATATGTCCTTTCATTATCCGACATCATGTTTTATTTTTGCATGCATGTGATGTTTATAAAAAAAAAATAAAAACAAAAAACTAAAAAATGGTTATTTATACACATAAAATATCACAAAAAATCATAACTTGTACAGTTGAATCCATTGTATTTGAGTCCTTCATGAACATTGTAGAATGCATTTAGATCAGTATTTTTGTGTTGAGGTATTTTGTTATTTTTAATTACTTTTCCTTTTATTTGATGCACTGGTCAATGGTCAACATGATCCATGTGTCTCATCCTCATTCGCTCACCTCAGTGCCACGGTCAAGAATCTTTAAATTCCTGATCAAAGCACCTTATCCTGTAATGCCCCCATCCTAACCCTTGGATCAAGCAAGATCTAACAGTCCCTATCATTCCCAACCCTATCCTAGCATCCTCATATGCTTCTCATTTGACCATCTCCCCTCCATTCAATCGATCTACAATCCAACGGTTCTGCCATCATTGTTGAGCCGAGAATTATGCGGGTCTTGTGTTCCATACAAGGTGGGAACATAGTTGCTGAAGCGACCCACAATATCCTCGAATTTAAACAACAATTAACCCACAAATAAATCAATCAAACCATAGGAAAATGTAGTGTTTTAGGTTTTGCTAGGGTCTAAAAAAACCTCACAACGCGAGAATACAGTGTCAGGGTGACTTCTCACCAAACCCGAAGAAATTCAACAACTAAACAACAAAGTATATCAATCAATTCAAGATGAATTATGGAGTTAAAAGTTATTAAATATGTATAGTGAATAAGTAGTAGAGGTCGAACACAAGGACCACACAAGATAGATTGAGAAATTTAATTCCAAAAATGTCCTCTTAGTCTCTTTTTATTGTATTTTTGTGCGGGTTTTTAATTATTTATATTTTATAATTTTTTGTTTTTATATTTTTATATGCTTTTTATTTTATATGTTTTATTTTCTTTTTATATTTTTAAATTTTTAATTTTCTTTTAATTTTAGTTATAAAATAGGTATATATAAAATATGTATATGATAAAGATAATATAACTAGTAAATATATCAAATAAAGACATATGGAAATACCCTAAGGTAGAGTCCTTTTTTATTTTTTTAAACATTTTAAAATATATTTTTAGTATTAGTAATAGGGATTTTTACCCCACATGCCCTATAACTTTGTAATTACCTCATCAACCTTTGAAACAGCTTATTCCCCCCTGTGACCTCGTAAACTTGCTAACCCTACCCCATAGACCCTATGGTTAACCCACGTGCATTTGAACAATAAATTTAATCGGATTCCATTAAAAAGAGGTGCATATGACCTCTTTGTTTAGAAAATTCACAAAATATGCCATCTCTCTTCTTCCCTAACCCTCCTCCTTATATTCCATTGTCATCCACCACCCTCGCCCCGTACTTGACCTCCCATGCACCGCCCTCAACTCCCAGCTCTTCCCTGCATCATTGTCAACCTCCCCCATGCCACCATTGACCTCCAAGCCCTCTCTTATGTCGTTGGAAACTACCCCTGCATCGCACTCGACCTCCCAGCCCTTCCTTGCACTGCTGACGACCTACACCCCCTCCAGGTCACCACAAACCTCCCTCACATTGCCGACTTACACCCCTCCCTTGTGCGATATAGATGCTTCCCCTTCTCACCTTTGGAAAAACAAACCTAGAAAGCATATCAGCCAGTTTAGTATTCCCTTCCTCAATTAAATTTTTAACTAGAGCAGCGGCAACCTTCTTATTGGTATGCCTTCCTTTGTTTTTGATTTTGCAAAGTAGTTAATATGCATTAAGTGTCTTTCCATTTTAGTAGAGTGTGTCTAGTACTCGGTCATAGCTCCCAAAGCTAATATCACAGTTCTTTTCCAACACAAAGTCTGCCAATTTGAGAGCAACAATGATCTTACCCTTCTCGTAGAGCTTGATCAAGAGTCTATCAATCTCCGGAAAACAATCATTCTCAAGCATGAGATTGATCCGACCGACTGCTTCTTCCACATGACCTTTCATAAATAGAGTCTCCAGTATCTTATGAACTATATCCATGTGGTCCTTAACTCCCTTCTCTATCATGATCTTCATAACCCTGCTAGTTGTCTAAACACAATCACTCTAAAGTAGGTTTTTTATAATAGATTGGAACAAAGTAGATCTTGCCAAGTGACCATGCTCCATCATAGTATCAAGAGAACCCTTAGCATCGGCAGGCTCCCCTTTCCTCGGGAAGCTCTCGATGAGTGACACCAATGCATCAGGATCTGATGCAATATTCATGTTCTTCATAATGGTAAGAAGCTCAAGAGCAGATTCAGGTGATCGTTTCCTAGAGTGCCCCTGTATCAAATGGTTAAATGGCAATGCTTCATCTACACCTTTCTTCATCAGTTTCCTGAAGAAGGTTTCCGGCTTCTTCGTCAGGATAATTTGGCACATATGCACAATGACTGGATTATATGCAGCAGGATCAAACACAAAACTACTTGGATCCAACAGCATCCCCTATTAAGAACTTCATCTACCATGTCAACGGCCTTATGATGCACTCCTCCTCTGCAAAAGCTCTCCATCAACACCCCCTCCCCGATCTACACCCCTTTAGAACTCGTGCACACATCGACCTCCCCAACCTTAACCCCTCCCTGTCCTGCACCCTTCCATTGGTTGGATTAACTCAAGACTATCCAAAGAAAGTGACTCAAATAAATTTAAAACTGACGACAGAGTCTGTAGGGGTAAGACAGAGCAAGTTTACAAGGTAGAAGGGGGAATACATTGTTTCATACATCGATGAGGTAATTGGCAAAGTTTATAGAGTCTGTGAGGTAAAAATACCTTAATAATAATAGTAACATAGGTAATTATATATATATATTGAATAGGTCTTTTATATTTATAGATATAGCTATAGATACTCAAAAATATGAAAATAAAACATTTTTGTATTTTTGTTTTTCTCTATTTTTGGTATTTTATAATTTTTACTAATTTATTTGGATTTTTATTGAATTAAAAAATAGTCTGAATTTATTTTGGAATTTAAAAATATCTAAACTTCCAAAATTTTCCAAAACTATTTTTAACATACAGTAAATATGATAAAATAAATTTAGAAATAGATAAAAATATTTTTTTTATTTAATTTTTATAAGAATTTTTATCCTTTTAATTTTTGGTGAATTCTTTTGTTATTTTTAGGAATTTTTTGTGTGCATTTATAAACACATTAATAAATAATATTTAATTTTTTGGAATTTATAAAAATTTTATATAATTTTTATGTTTTTCTAATATAAATAGGAATAAAATGCAATGTTTTTTATTTTTCAAAAATATGATAATAGTTTTAAATAGCCAAGAAAATTATATGTGATTCAATACGGTTTAAGGCATTTAAAGTATTTTTCTAGAATTTTTAGTGTAGAATGATATTGTTAATAAAGAAATTACAAGAAAGTAAAATTATGCATTGGTAGGGACCTACTTGCAAATAAATGAAAGTATTCCTTATTTTTCGAACCCTTGGAAGAAGACTAGGTCTAATAATGCAAAATGCCTAGATTGTATTTAATAAACAATGTTGACCGGGGTGATGAAGCCACATGATCACGAGAACACTTCTCGGATCGTTTCATCAAACCACAAAGTATAAGGAATACCTCTTGAAGCGTGGTTGTGATCGCGAGATCCCAAAGCAGAGATCCTCCTGTCTTAAGTCCGATCCACGAAGAACGCACTTGCAGGCGTGATGATGAGTCACGTTCCTTCCCGCAATCCTCGATGAAGATCCAAGCGATGGCTCCCCCGATTTCGTCAAACAAAATCCGTCGTCTTTCTTTAGAGTAAGAAACTCCAAAGAAGAAGGAGATCCTCGAGTCGTCGAAGAAGAAGCTGAGAGTCTCTCCTTTCTCAACACAAGATGGACGACCATCTTTTGGAGGAGAGAAAGAGAGAGGGCGAGAATATGAGAGAGAGTGAGAGAGAGTTGTAACCTTGTACAACTCTTAATGATGTTCCTTGGAAGGCTACCCTAGCCCTCCTTTTATATTAGTTTAGGATCCATTGGATCTCAATCCATGGACTCATAGATCCAACGGCTAGGCTTGGTCTATGTAAGATCAATGGTTATGATTGTTGTTGGTTAAAACCAACAACATCTATTTATGATTAAATTAAATATATGTTGCAACATTATCAACACATTTTTAATTTAACATAAATAAATTAGTTGAGAGATTAATCAGCATAATAAAATGGAGTCAATATAGCCTCCTAAAATTAAGGGGCGTCACCCATGACTCTTTCATGGGTGACGCCACCTCTAAATTTGGTGGCTCTATTTCTCCTTTTTATTCTATTACATTATCTCTCAATTATCACAAAAATATCCACCAAATTAATTCCAAATTAATTTGTGAATATTTCAATCATGCCATTGAAAATATGTGAATCACATTCACAACCCAAACTAATTTGTAAATTGCATTTCCAACTAATTAACAAATGTGAATCCAATTCACACTATTAATTAACAAATGCTATTTACATAAATTCTTCTCTCTTCAATATATGTACTATAAATCATATTTATAATACACATATATCATGGATAGTATTATCCACATTCTCTAATCCTTGATAATTAAATCCCATTTAATTATCTTGGATAATAATTCTCACAATATGAATCTCATTCATATTATACTTGATGATTAAATCTTATTTAATCATCAAGTTCTTCTTGCTTGAATATGAATTTCATCAAATGAATTATTCTTGAACCCTTTCAAGAATAATGTGCTTTCTCCGCAGATACTTGGAGATAAGGACAGGGCGATTGTATTGTTCCATGTATAGTGACTTGGATATTGAGATCTTATCTCAAATCCAGATCTTACGAACCTCCCACAGATGCTTGATTAAATCAAGACCGCAAATTTGATCTTCTCATTGAATCTGAATCTCATTCAGACCAATGTCCAACACTTGGACTAAGATCAGATTGCTTCTCTACTAGAAGGAGTCACTAAAATCCAGACCTGTTTCATCACTCCCTCGGAATGGAAGCGTCATGGATATACAATCGTTTATGATCACATCACGCTCAGGTATTCCCAATACCTGTACATCCTGCATACTGGAAGACCCATGGTCAACCCGAAGATCAAGATCAATTTTACACTGTCTTCATCAGGGTTTAATCACTAAGTTTCTCATTTGATCATTGGGATTTGGTATCGATCATATACTTTCCAAAAGCATATATCATACCTAGGTCTTGATCATATACTTTCCAAAAGAATATATCAAACCTACAAATTCAGTCAAGCTTCCAAAGCGAGACGACCGTGCACGGAATTTGATTCTTCCCAATATCTCATGAGTGAGCATATGTCTTCCGGTTCAGTAATGAACCTGTATGATCCCTTTGAGAGATCGTATTACTCATATGCCCTTATATGCACACCAGCGCGCCGGTATATAGACCTTGGTTAGGCCATCAACCTATCGGTCTGCCAAATGTACATACTCAGACATATAGTAACACATCTGTCTCCGGTCAGAGGATGCGTGCCTATGCTGTGACAGCATTCAACATAGGACTTAGGTTATCTCGATCTCGTTAAGTCAACTCTTTGACCTAACTAATCTGACACCTCCGAATCTCTATTCCTATGCAGAGGACCTGCATCAAGAGGTCGGTCAAATATCAGCCTATGTGAGAAAGGATTGCCATCTCCTACTCAGGCTGGAGATCACATCTTAACAATCATTTGACGATGCTTGATGAGTCCTCAATCTAACTCTTTAGATATCATCCAAGCACCAGCCTCTATGATTCAATAATTGAATCAACATCTGTATGATCATTAAGATAGCCATGGTACATAACCCTAATTGTACAGAGGGACCTTTTATGCAAATTATTTATTCTTCATTTCAGATCGAGGAATGATATGTGCAATAACATTTATTGCATAATGGCTCGCCGTGGGCTCACATGTCCAACAATTTTCGCAATTAATAAAAACCGGCAGACCTTTGTGCAATTTTTCCAAAAGTTTTATGGAATATTTTGTAGAGAATTTGATGTATAGTAATTCGAAAGTGAATAGAGTTCCATCGGACATTGTTGAGAGAGATATTTAGCTTTGTGGATTTTTATCTTTGAAATTAGGATTTGGGTTTATTTGTTAATTTTAAAAGTTAGTATTATGTACACATTGGAGTTAGTTTTATTTCATTTGCAATTAGTTTGAATTTATAAAAATTGTCAGAAGTTTGTACATAGAAGTTCATATATACAAGATTCAACTATGAATTTCTCATCTTTTCATGTGATTTTCTTCTTGCTTCTAATGATGAGTTAGTCTTAGATAATTAAGTTATTTTTGGTGCATGCATTTCTTTAATTATTTTCTCTTTTTTATTTGATTTTTCTGATGTTTTGCTTGGGAATTTAGAAAAAAATTAGATATTAAGTCAATGAATCATGGATTTATTAATTAACCTTAGGTTAGTCGAGTAAGGCCATATGTTATTCAATTAATATGCTTTTGTGCTTTTGTTTTCTCCTTCTGGTTGACTAACTCAAAGTATTAGTCAAGCAGATCCCTTCAAAATTTACTATTCTAGACTTTTCTGTCGACTAAGAGGTTTCATGTAGCATCGAGAATTCGTGTAGTTGACTAAGCTCAAGTGTTAGTCGACCAACTTGGTCAAGTAAACGTTTCCAGTATGCTTTATATCTGTGCTTATTCAAATAACTCAAGTTAGCTGACTTACTTAGGCTTAGGTTTTATCGTATATCTTCTAGTTTGACTAAATGTTGCAAGGGAGATCTATGACCAAAGTTAGTCGACTAATACAAGTTGCTAGTTGAGTAACCAGGAAATCATTTGATCAGTCATCCCACAAGTCGATGATATATATAGTCCTTGTTTAGCTAAAGGGTTTTGCCAACTAACATAGATTTGTAAGAACCTCTTAATGATTGAATCGATTAGTCCAAATCTTAGTTGACTACTATATTACGTAATGCAAATTTACATTCGTTTCTTATGTTCTTTGGGTGCTTAAGGTATGGGGTTGGGTCCTAAGTGTGTGTATGTATGCATGTAAGTATGTATCTTAGGCGTGTTTTAGCTTTTGTTCCAATAATCATTAGCTTGCTTTTAGTTCTAGCTAAGATTATGCATCTTGAGATGCTTACATGCAAGTTTTGAATGGTTCTAGAGCTTATTTGATTAGCTTTGATGTATTATGTGAAAGGTTACATGCAAGTTTTGAATGGTTCTAAATCTTATTTGATTATCTTTGATGTATTATGTGAAATACTTATTACAGTTTTAATAGTGTAATCCCATGCTTACGCCAACGATATCGTGATTATCTAATGTCCAAATAAATATTGAGCTAAGAGCGGGATATTGATGACTCCCTACCTATCACCATCTAGTGATGTCTTCAGTCACTAGGCATGACAAATTAAAACTAACAAATAAATAATAGAATCCTTGGATTGAGGAGACGTAAGGTAACAAGATAAGGCCAAGCCTTAACTATAATGGTCAAACGGAGAAAATCTTTGATACTTCTCGCTTCAACTTGACTTCTTGAAGGAGGGTCGAGTTATGATATGGTCAGTTTCTATTGATATTTCATCGACTGTTTATATAAATCAACATTTCTAACTTGACGATGATCATATAGTTGTCTAGTTATAGAGATCATGTCCTAATAGTAACCTGACCAACTAGATAGCATGTGAATTTAGTTGATTGTGATTATCTAATGCCCAAGTAAATATTGAGCTAAGAGGATGGCTTTGATATGATGAGTATGTTTTAGCTTGATTTTCTCACCATTTTGCTTAAATGCCATCTATTATGCAACAAACCATGATGATGTGGCCCTAGTTTATGATACATATGGCCTTATTGAATGCTTAAATCAAAATTACAAATGATGCATATGAGATACACATATTCAATTGAATGCGAGTGTTATATAAATGTTGCTAAATGAATTAATATGCATGGTGTGCCTAACAATGAAATAATATACTATGTTCGATAGATTTTTGAACATGAGTATGTGTTGCATGGACTAAGCAGTTGCTATTTTAGACCATCTAAGGCAAAGTAGTTTGATACCCTAAACGGTCGTCAGCATATCTATTATAAACGGTTACAGTGATTATCCTTGTTGGTTGTATCATCATTAGGATAATCTATTATCAATGATGGTCTTTGCAACCAATAATAGTATATTATCGGGGAAGCTCTCATAAACACTAACTACTATCCATCATTGATAAACACTTAGAGTGTGTTTGGTTAGCGGGTTAACTGGTAGATGGTAATCCGTTTTTGAGTTTTGGTGTTTGAATAGAGGGTTAAACTGAAAGGTGGGTTAGAAATGGATTTGTTCTGATATGATTGTATTGAAGTTTGAAAAAGTGAGTAGTTATTGTGATGTGATTGTATTGAAGTTTGAAAAAGTGAGTAAAAATGGAGTAGTTTATAATTTATATATACTTAAGTAGCTAATCCTCTACTAGTTGTAATCCGAATCGATGGCACCAAATCGTCATTGATCGATTGCATGGGTTGCAATCACTAAGTCGTTTCACTGTAATAATATTTAAAATTAAATGTTTTACTACTTATAATAAAGGTTAAATAAAAATAATAAAAATATAAATGAGCTTCTCGTAACTCTTTATGACGCCATTGTGTACCTACATCATCACCACCTTTCTTCTTCTTCAAGAACATAGCAGTCTGAATGTGATCATGCATAATGTCACACTGATTACTAGACTGAAAAAGGAAATAAAAGAAAATAAATATTCTACAAAATTATCAAATATTAAAAAAATTACACAATTGAGATTTATTAGATCATTCCTCCTTTCATGTCCACGAGTAGGATTGAGAACTTTTTATACCATTACCTCAAGGGATGATGGTGCATACTAGCGACAAATCGAGTCGAGGAGACTTAATATATCATACATCAATCTATATCAAAGAAACACCCTTGGGGATGTATTTCTTATTGTTTAAACAAGATAAAATTGGAGAAAAAAATCATTCGATCCTTTAATGGCTTGATTACATTAGTACGATCGAAATCATAGTAAATGGGTGAAATTTCAATTTTTCTAGAAGTCGAGATCGGATAAATCGATGATTTTTCTCGATTAGACTAGGACTTAAGTCAGAGTTGTAACAGTTAAAGTAATCTTTTTTTTTGAATAAGTTAACGTAACCTTGAAAATTGAAGGCAATAAATCATCTTCCAATGAAAATTTAAAAAAAATTATCAGACGAGATTCTTGAGAGGATTAATTGTCCACATGCACTGAACCATAACACAAGAACAAGTCTCTCCTCTTCGATTCGATTCCATTTGATACTTTTGAGAAATTCTTGAAAATGGTATGTTTGTTTAATGGGATGGGGCGGGTTGGGATAATCTCTTGTGAATAATAGTTGTTTGGATGGTTATGAGGATTCATTTGTAATGGAATTCCAACCCAAAAATGTAGAGGATAAATCGGGTAACTCAGTACCAAACAGACCCTAAGTTCATACATACTGAACAGGTCCAATGACTGTGTGGTCATGAACCGTCGCCGGCCTTTACAGGACCAGCGGTTGCAGCAAGGTCGGGTCCTACGGAGACCCTAACCGCAAGGGCGTAGGAAGGGGGAGGACGTGGTGAGGTCATACGCCCTATATAAACCTCCCTATAGGGAGGGGAAATGCATCAACGATCTCACGATTGGAACCTCATTCATGGGAGCCCCCTTCCGCCTCTATCTTCCTCTCGTTCTCTCTCTCTCTCACGAAAGTAAATCCACGGCATACTAGTATCTCTTCACTGGTATCAGAGCACGTTCGTCATCACCGCCACTGGAGTTCGCCCATGCCCTTGGCCGACGCCACTTCAGTCCGATCGTGGTTCTTTGGGCGCCATCACTATCGTTCATTTTTTTCCCTGGAAAACAACTCAGGACAAAACCCTAAGGCACAGATCCAATATGATAAGCAAGACTATTGCCACAGAGGTAGGGAAAATAGAGTACCTTAACGGTACTAATTATGAATTATGGAGTAGAAAAATCTACTATAGCATGTTGCACGGTAGCATACAACAGTAGCATACACTTCATCATAGATAAACCTGACCCAACCTTATCTGAAAATCCAACTATGGAGGAAATTAGATCCCGCGGACAGTGGGAGAAAACAGATAATAGGGCTAGCAGCTTCATGCTGACCCGCATGGATTTGAACCTGATTCAGGTCTTTCAGACTTATGAATCAGCTTACGAACTCTAGACCGCAATTAAAGACAAATATCACTCCAAGTCGAAAGTGAGCGTCCAACTTCTTCTACACAAGCACAATTCGTGTAGAATGAAGGAATTTAAAAGCGTCCTCGAGTACGTGAACAAGATGATCGTGATGCCAAGGATCTTGTGGATGTTGATTGTATGATTCCAGAAAGGATGCAGATCGCATCCATACTAGGAAGTTTTTCTCCGTCTTTCGACATGGTTGTCACATCTCTGCGGATGAATGTCAATATTAAGTCCGTGAAGGATCTACCGACACAGCTGGAAATTGAACATGACCTCTCTAAGCAAAGATCAAAAGCTGAGATATTTGAGGTCGAGGAAGAAGAAGTAAATGTCGTGCATGTGAAGAAAAGGTTCAGCCCCTCCAAGGCGAATTTCAAGGGAAAGAATGGGAAATACCCACGTAGCTCTTGCTAAGGTTGCGGTAAATATGGTCATTTCAAGGCCAATTTCCCCCAAAAAAGAAGACAGGAAATTCTAAAATGCTTGAAAACAAAGGTAAGAAGAAAATAGAATTCGTTGCTGTCATAGAATGCAATTCTATCATCACGGACAATGATGGATGGTGGATCGACTCTATAGCAACCAGATACATCGTCAAGATAAAGGACGGTCTGGTGGACTTCAAAGAGCTGAGAAAAGGAGAACAGAGAATCTCCATGGGAAACAACACCTACTTGGATATAAACGGTGTTGGGACATATAGAATTGACCTGGAGGATAGCATTACGGTACTGAATGATGTATTATATGCTCCAGGGATATGTCGGAACCTGATTTCCGTCCCAGTGCTGCTCAAAAAGGATTTCGAATTCTGTTTTTATAATAAGCATGTATCTATAGGCAAGAATAAGAAGGTCTATGCGATGGTAAAGTTTATACCCGAGCATGACATGTTCTGTCTTCCAGTAATAAACTTTAGTGAATCAATGAATGTCTCTTCTAAATATTCCTTGTGTTGTTTGTCTAATTATGACTTGTGGCACATGATACTAGGTCATCTAGGAAATTCTAAGACGGATCAAATGATTAAGGTAAATCTATTGCTAAGATCACGGGTGCAAGGACATTGCCCTTCAAACATTGTTTGATCGGTAAAATGACGAGAAGACCCTTTTGAATCGGATTCGGTCAACATAGTTAATAGGTTTGATTCATTCGGACATATGTTGACCAATGAACATCAGCACACATAGAAATAAGGATTACTTTATAACATTCATTGATTGTTACTTAAAGTTCTCCTATGTCTATCTCTTAGGATGAAAGTTAGAAGCACTTGAAACATTTAAAAGATATAAGACTGAAGTGGAGACAAGATTGGGAAAAACAATTAAGACTCTTAGGATAGATACATGTAGGGAATATATCTCAAAGGAGTTTGAGGATTACTGTATTCAGACAGGCATTCGTAGGCAGGCTACAATGCCCTATACACCATAGCATAATAGTGTAGCAGAAAGAAAGAATCGAACTTTGATGATTGCAGTAAGGTATATGCTTTCACATTCAGGACTCTCCAAGAAATTCTGTGGAGAGACAGTATTGACTGCGAACTATATACAGAACATGATTCCCACCAAGTCCGTAGAGTCAACGCCATATGAAATATGGAATGGTAGAAAGTCTGAGTTGGGTCATCTCTAGAAATGGGGATGTCTTGCACATGTTTTGGTACCTAGTTACCTTAGGGACAAGCTAGACTTCAGGATATTAAAGTACAAGTTTATTGGCTATAGAGATAATTCTAAAGGATATAGGTTCTTCCATGAATCCAAAGGTCTAATTGAAAGTCGTGATGCAACTTTCCTTGAAAAACATCAAGAAAAAGGGCATGAAGTAGAAGAATCCGATCCTCTAATTGTCCTACAAGACAATGAAGATGACTTAAGCATTAGACAATAACTTAAGGATTATATCAATCATCAGAACATAAAGCATGAACCTATAGAACATGATGATCTTTTAAAGGAAGTGGGTGTACCCACACAACCCATGAGTATAATAGGCAGCAAGAGACCCAGAACACGACCTGCATGGATGGAAGATTATCATTTCTATGGATGCGAGGTGTCGTGTTACACCGTATACGAGGATGTCGCAGATTATACAGATCCCATATCCGTTGATGAAGCTATGGCTTCATCTGAGTCAGAATCATGGATGACCATCATGAGGTATGAGTTGGACTCAATCGAGCAAAATGGTGTATGTGAGTTATGTGATTTGCCAGAAGGTAGGAAATCCATAGGATGTAAGTGGGTATTCAAAAAAAAGTATCGAGTTGATGGTAGAGTTGATAAATATAAAGCAAGATTAGTTGCCAAGGGTTATTCTCAGAAGCTGGAATAGATTTTCAGGAAACCTACTCTCCAGTGGCTAAGTTTGCATCTATTCTGATGATCTTTAGCCATAGTCGTATATGTGGATTTGGAATTGTTCCAAATGGATGTGAAGATGGCGTCCTTAATTGAGAATTAAGGGAGGGGATTTATATGCAACAACATGATGGCTCTTAGGTTGAAGGTCGGGAGAAAAGGATTTACAAGTTAAGAAAGTCATAATATGGCTTGAAGCAGTCTTCACGGCAATGATATCTCAAATTTCATGAGAAAGTTATCCAATTTGGATTTATTTCAAATAAATTGGATAATTGTATGTATGTCATGAAGAGTGGGAGCAAGTTTACAATAATGTCATTGTATGTGGATGGCATCATGCTTGCGGGTAATGATATACAAACGCTCAATGAAATCAAACAGAAATCGAGCAATGAATTCGAGATGAAGGACATGGACGAAGCATCCTATGTTCTTGGAATTCAAATAACAAGAGACAGGGACTCAAGAACATTGAACATTAGTTAGGAAAGATATTTGCATATTATATTAACGAGATTTGAAATGCAGAATAGCACTCCAGCTCCAACACCACTTGTGATGGAAAAGAGACTCAACAGGAGTCAATGTCCCGAAAAGGGGTAGAAACCTTTATCCAGCACATTGATGCAATGACAAGCGGTGGGAAGTCAACTGTATGCAATGATGTGTACTCGACCTGATTTAGCTTATCCAGTAAGTTTAATCAGTGGATATCAAAGCTATCCCGATCTAGCACATTAGGAAGGTGTAAAGAGGATTCTTTGATATCTGAAAGAAACAATACATCTGAAACTTATGTATCAAGCAGAATCGTTTGAAGTGGTAGGATACATCGATGCCGATTTCGGAGGGGATGCGGATGATAGAAAATCCACATCGGATTACCTGTTCATGTTTGGTGGTGCTGTCATTTCTTGGGGCAGTAAGAAACAATGATGTGTATCTCGACATACACATGAGGCTGAGTACATTGCATGTAGCATGGCCACCACTCATGCTATATGGATCAGGCATTTTCTAGAGAATCTAAGCCTCAAATTGGTCAAAGGGCCAATTGAAATGTATTGTGACAATCAAGTCGCGATAAGCTTGATCAATAGTTGGGTTAATAGTTCTAAAGGAAAACACATTGAGATCCAATATCACTATTTTGAAGATATAGTGGCAAAATAGGAAATTACAATAAGTTATATACCTACGAGTGATATGTTAGCCAATTCCCGAACTAAGGGAATTGTAGCTAGCACTTACATTAAACATGTTGGTTTAATGGAACTCAGGAATGCATGAGTCACGGAAGAGTTTTTCGTGAATAATGGACCTCAATGTAGACATCTTTATACACTACATGAATAGTGTGAGTGTAAAGTCTTTGACCACTGCGATCAAGTGGGAGATGAAGAACAGGTCTAATGACCGCTTGGCCATGAACCGTCGCCGGCCCTTGCGGAGCTGACGGTTGTGGCAAGGCTGGGTCTCACGGAGACCCTAACCGCAAGGGCGTGGGAAGGGGGTGGACGTAGCGAGGGCATACGCCCTATATAAACCTCCCTATAGGGAGGGAAAATGCATTGACGATCTCACGATCGGAACCTCACTTACGGGAGCCCCCTTCTGCCTCTATCTTCCTCTCGTTCTCTCTCTTTCACGAAAGTAAATCCACGACATACCCAGATCTCTTCACATACTAAGTTGAAAAAATAATTTAATTGTAATGTCTTTGTTAATAGCTAACAGGGAACTTTTATTTTGTATTGATGGGTCGACAATTAAATCGAAGAGGCCTTGTAAAGGATCAAAGATAGAGGTGAGCACGACAGCTACTGAGTGTAGTTTTGGGGTGCAAAGGTTTATGGTCTATCAATTTTAGAAGCATATCTTTACATGTGATCCGGTATGTAGTTTAAGAAATATCATCTCTTACATAAATCGTAGAGCAATATATATTAGCTAATGATAACAACTATACTTAATATATGAATAATGTATAACCAAAACAACCCATACTTTATAGGGAACACTATCATCTGATATTCATCCTTCTGCGTATTCGCCTAAAGACAAAACCGTCAAAAAATTTTACGTTTCAATATCCCATACGTGAATCGGAAAGGCTTTTATTTTGTTTATCATTGACATTTGGTTGTTGATACAATTCATGAGGCTCTCTGCATTTATTGTTGTTCAGGGCCACGAAATGTTAAGAACGGCACTGAAAGGGAGTGATCGATTGTGTGCCATTGATGAAATGGATGAAGGAATATTGAGTGACATGTGTAATGATGTGGATAACAGCAAGTTGAGCCGAATTAGCACATTGATATGGATGAGTCCTTGTGGACCTAATCATTGGAAATCTCACCCGAACATCATCAATGAAAATGAAAAAGCATGCATTTGGGCATCACGATGGACCCAGCAGCCGCGACCATCATTCCTGCATCGGTACCCGATACTCGAATCGGTTCAATGTTTCTGAAATCGAACCGAAAATCTTATTGAAAAGGTTGAATCAGGTTGGATCATAGAATTAAACATCTTTTGTTTATTCAGTGATGACAACGTTATTTTTTGAACCAGATTAAACCGAGTATGTTAGAAAAACTAGATGAATTGACCAATCAATTGGAATATAAATAAAATAATATGTAAAATACTATTTTGTAGCGTTTAATGGGGTTGCCCACGTCTCATATTTTAGCGACTTTTTTTTATTTTTTTTAGAAAATGCCGTCATATATTTTAATCACTATATACCTCTCTAATATGTCATTTCAATTCATCAGAAAAATAGACTCATATGTCATCCATCCAGAACAGGTAATTTAACATCCTTAGAATTATTGTAATTAGCATGTTCTAGATGGAGTGCATAAGAGTCTGTTTCCGACTTGCTAGTATTTTTCAGAAAAAAAAACAAAATATGGGAAGGAGCAGCCAACAGGCAGCCCCATTAAACCATATTTCTAAATAAAATTCAAATAGCTAATAAAACAAATAAATATACACATAGATATATCTACCATTATCAATAATAGATAGTAAAGTTATAAATTTTATCATTAAATAATATATATTTTTATGTATAAACACTTGGGACATTTTTTAAAACAATTATTAAAATATTCTTAATTAATTAAACAACCATCAATTTATAATATTTAAAAATATAGCCATCAATCGGCACCTGAGGTGTCAATTTGGGCATTACTTCCCAAATGAGCACCTCAGGTGCCGATTTGGAGACATGAGGGATGTAAGTACAAATTACCAATGAGTTTGCCGAAATGGGCACTCATTGGGTAAGTTGCTTTTCCATCATTTGGGTTATTTGTGCTTCCATCCATCATTTGTTATCAATTATTTTTTTTCAACTAACATCTTTTGTTATCAAAAGTATAACATTTACCATAAAGATGTAATTACATTTGAATGGTAAATGTATAATCCAATTATTCATTTCTCTAGCTAAATAACATTGATTTTTATTCGATCTCACTCATATCCAATCTGTAATCTATCAATATTATTATTATTCATTTTTTATTTGATTCATATTCATATTGAATGAATATTGTATATGAATTCATATCTAATTATATAGTTCCCTAAATCCTCATCCGACTCATATCCGTACGCAGACTTTTATTCGTATTCGATATAGACGATGTGAATATGGATAAGAAAATTGACATATCTGATATGTATCCGATCCTTTTCACCGCTAGTCAGAGTTGTTCTGACCACTCCAAAATTAAATTGAATAAGTTACAATTACTATGTATAAATATAATTAATTAGAATAAGATATTTAATATATAATATAATGGAGTAAAAGAATTACAAATTAAAATTTTAAGAATTTAAAAATATCAATTCAGTAATAGAAAGAATACACATTACCATTAAAAAATAATTACATCTTTATGGCAAATGCTATACTTTTGATAATAAAAGAGGTTAGATGGAAAAATAATTGATAACAAATGATGGATGGAAGCATAAATAACCCAAATGATGAAAATGCAAATTACTCAACGAGATGTCCAAATCGGCACTTGAGGTGCCGATTTGAGCAAGTGCCGATTTGAGCAAACTCAGTGGGTAATTTGTACTTACATCCCTCATGTTTCCAAATCGGCACTTGAGGTGCCGATTTGGGTATTAATGTCCAAATCGGCACTTCAGGTGCCGATTTATGGCTATATTTTTAAATGTTATGATCTGATGACAGTTCAATTAATTAAAAATATTTTAATAATTATTTAAAAAAATTCCTAAACACTTGCATCTGCATAAGTAATAAATGCATACACATAAATATGCAACCACGTAGATATATAATAAATAATATATATAAAGATAGGTATGTGATATATGCAGTATTTATACGGATATATATTTTACTTACATACTTTTATATATAGCTATCAGAATTGCACGGATAACTAAGTATCTTACATTATGTATACAATATTTTAACATATACTATAGTATATAATATTTAAACTAAATATTGTATATCATTATATTAGATTAATAATATTTGAGATCAGTTCTTGATACGAAGTGATTGTGGTTAAGTTGGCTCGTAAGTGATGTATGATAATCCAGAAGTCATAGATTTAATTCCCACAAAAAGCATCGTTTTTGAATAAAAGTAAGTTTGGAATCAGTTCAAATTTCATTGGATCAGAATCTACGTACTTAATTGATTCTATTTTCTTTCTAATTATTGCATCAAATATTAGACAATGTAAGTTCACTAGTCCAGATTCACTTATCCCCATGAGCAGGAATTCAAGTTCATCCTGACCATTTTGAAGAAAAGCCAAAAACCAGATTATTTATAATAAAAAAAAGAATACGAGTAATTCATAACTTGATAGATATTCGGGAGCTCTAATTACGGCTTTATGTGATGTGACATTGATTATGTATTGTATTAAAAGATTATAATATTTTTTGTTAATTTTTTATTTGAACGTGGTCAAAAAAAACATTATAACAAAGAAATTATGTGGTCCATACAACTAATTTCAACTTAGGAATGCAGGAATAAAACAAAAGGTATGCAAACGAGCCCTAAATGTGTGTTCCACCCATACCTCGATACGATTAAAGCGTGATTTCCACAAAGGAAGGGCAATTTGGATAGTTAACAAGGTCCATCACATTATCTTGTGTGGCTCGTCATAATGTCTTCTTCCCTTCACCATTCCAACTTGATTGTGTATTATGACACTTCCATTCCAAGGGTGCGATAAAATCAGGTGGATTTTAGTGAATCTGCTTTGTTTCTATTTTAATAATAATTAAGAGGATTAAATATCTTAGTTTTTATATCCATAAAGTTGAAAATTGATTCAAGAGAGCTTGAGTCAATTGAAGAAATTGATTAGAAAAATTCTGATTAAAACATCTCAAAGTGGTCTAGACCTTGATATTATATGTAAATCTAAATATCAAGTCATTATACATTGTCTATATAATCTCCTAGATATTACCTCCAAGTATTTGACTATGTTGCAAACGAGTCCTAATTGGATTAAGAGGGGTAAATTGAGATATCAAAAATGAAGATATTAATTATCATTATCATTAATAATTTACATGGGAATGTGTGACTGTGATTTGCATAAATTGCATTTCATTAATATCGGGCTTACATTTTATTATGGATAGATGATTTGAATTCATTAATGATAGAATATGTAAGTTCCTTGGGATTGGAACAGTAGAATCGATGGTTGAATAGGCTAGTTATCGTGTAAAGTCAATTATATAAAAATCATGATCTAAGTTTTCTTGACTCGGTATTTTCGGTTAGTCGAGGCAACCAACTTCTTTAATATAGTCGAAGATATTTACGCATTACAAAGAGTGTTAGCTTTACAAGTTCGGATCAAATATTGATGCCAACATCACATATCTAACATTACGACAACATCGAGGGTGGACAAACCTCTAACAAGAGGGGTGTGGTAGCTAAAGGGGGCTGATAGCTTGAGGGTAACTCGCAGCCTCTATTATTAATCTCAAACCCAAATTTGGTTTGGGTTTGAATTATGAGTGGATCTTGACATGTTTTACTCTAAAATGTTTATAACTTAAGTTAGGAAGCTTCAATTTTGATGTTCTTGATTTTGTTGGAATGATCTTAACGAGATAGATCTAATAAAAATTTATTTTTAACACATAAATATCGTGACCTTTATAAAGGTCAAAAGCATGGAATTTCACTAGAGTTAACTATAAAAAAGATTAGCTAGTTGTTAAGAAGAATCTTAAAAAAAGTGAAATTTTAAAAAGAATGATAAACAATTAAAATGTTAACAGTCACATATTTAACTTTACGGAAAAGCCATGCAAGGAGAATATTAGTTACTTGACTAGTAATAAAAAATGAGGTTATGATCTTGAAAATATTTGGTGATATTTTCCTTTATTTTTTTTAATACTAAGTCCGATAATTTTGGGAGATTCCAATAACCCCTCTTATCAATGAAAAGATGTGTTCAGGGTTTCCTCCATGGAAGAAAATGAGTACCAAATAAATTACCAAACTTGTAAGCCTCGTATAAAGTCCTAACCCATTGCCTAGAAAACGTAGTACAATCAAGAACAGTTTCAACTACTTCAACAAAAAGACGATGCTGATATAATCAGAACCACAACAACTACAACCAGTATTGCAGAAGATGGTATTCGGTATTCAGTCGGGTCACTAAATAGAGAATAATCGGTATTTGGACGACTATTCAGAATTATTCGGTTTTGTATTTTTTTAATATAAAATTTATTTATGATATATATATTCCTATATTTTTATGGATTTAATGGGGTTGCCCCCTGGGGGCAGGCAACATGGTTGCCCCGTCCCCTATTTTCGGCATTTTTTTTATTTTTTCGAAAAATAAAATCATGTATATTCATCCTTATATCCATCCTATATGCCATTCGAATTTCGTCAGAAACAGAGACTCCTACGGCCTCCATCGAGATGGTGTCGATTTAAATTTTATGTTACCATTAAAAAATAATTATCTGGATTAAGGCCGTAGGAGTCTCTGTACATGGCGATATTTTTCAAAAAAAAAATAAAAATAACGTCGAAAATAGCGCGGGGTCAGCCATGTTGGCTGCCCCAAGAGAGCAGTCCCATTAACCTCTATTTTTATACATATATGGTCATTAGTTAACATGAATCCAAGATAAAAGTATCAATCAATATAATAGATATATAGAAATTGACATTTGCGGCGATACCGTAGTAAAATGTAACCCATAAAAATTGAAAATTGAAAATAAAAGAAATAAAAATATCAAAAGTCAAACTCCAGTCGGCCGAATAGTAGGCCGACTATTCGGTCGGACCGAGCATTGACCGACTGAAGGTCTTTTCAGTCGGAGACCCTCCCGTACCGCATAGTCGAGCCGATTATTCGGGATAATCGACCTGACTATTGCAACATTGGCTACAACCGAGCACAATCAAAACTTGGTTGAGCTCGGTACAGCAACTGTCCAAGCACGAGGCCGTGATACTTAGGTAGGGGGCTGCCACAGAGATCATCACGACACACCTACAAACGGTAATGATCCCAAAGCTTCACGTTCTTCCCAACCGAAACACTTGAGTGCGAAGCCTTCCTGCTCGTAATTAGAAAGTTCACATGTTTCGTCCCAAATCACCTCCAAAAATATTAAACTAACAGGGTTTAGGGTTCCTTCTGAAAACCATCTTAATGCATGATCAGAAAAAGAAGCTTGCGGGGAGCAAACAGCAGAGGTAAAGAAACAAAGAGAACCGAAAAACTGCAGCAAAACAGCTCATCCGTCCTGCAAGAAGTGGCAAAAAAGGAAGAAAGAAAGAATATTACTTCCATACATAAGGATGGGATAAAAATCATCTAAGTGTCTAGGAAAAAGAAGAAGACCAGAGGACTTTGTTCGATGGAGGAGAGGTGGCACTAGCAATCAATTGAAACCCCCATTAGATGGGTTCTCTACACAAGTGGGGGCGCACCACCCCGTGTAGAGTCCAATCTCTCTCTCTCTCTCTCTCTATTGATGTTTCTCTCTCTCTCTAAGTAGAACCAACTCTACCACTAAACACAATGCAGAGGGAGAAAACAGAGGCAGATTCCCAATCATCCTTTCCCCTCTGTAGGAAACACCCATCATTCCCTCTCCCCCAACTATATCTCCCACCCTCCCTTTGGTAACCAAGATTTAAAAGGCCCTTCCACCCCTCCCCACACCACCAAACCTCTGCCACCCACATCAAGAATCCACGCAAAGATCACATCTTTGTGGATTCCATGAGCCACCGCCATGCCACCGCCTCCGTCAATGGCTTCTACTGCTATCTCAGCCGTGGCCTCGACGAGCTGGAGAGGTCCCTCTCCTCTGGCAGCGGGTTCATGTCGCTGCAGTTCTTGCAGCGCGTGGTGGCCGTGCTCCGCTCCTTCCACGCGCAGCTCACCCACCTCGTCCAGAAGCTGCATCTCCCCGTCGGTGATAAGTGGCTGAACGAGTACATGGACGAAAGCTCGCGTCTTTGGGATGCCTGCCACCTCCTAAAACTCGGGGCCTCCTCGCTGGAGAATTACTACTCGTCCTCCGCCGACCTTGTCTCCTCCCTCCTTGACCGCCGTCGCAGATCCAACCTCCACCAACAGCAGCTCCTCCGCCAGGTACATAACTGACAACAAAGCTTTTAATTAATTATCTTATCCGAATTCTCTGATGAGTCACAACGGTACTGCAGGCAATGAGGGTGATCTCAGGATGCCAAAGGCAGGCGGTGGGGCTGGAGGAGGAGAACAGGGTGATGATGGAGGCGAGGATGGAGACTCTGTCGCTGAGATGGGACGAGGAGATGCTGATGGAGTCGAAGCTGAACGGGTTCAACGGGTTCAGAGGGGTGCTGCACGCGATGAGGAATGTGAGTTCGCTGCTGCTGGTGATACTGCTGTGGGGGCTGGTGTACTGGTGGCCAGAAGGTGGGTGCTACCACAACGGGGAGGCGGAGGCACAGGGGTCGATGATGTTCGGGTCCGGGCTGACGGTGTCGATGGCGAGGCTGCAGCAGAGGGTGGCGGAGGAGATGGAGGGAATGGAGGGGCGGCCGGGGATACTCATGCAGGAGTTCCGGAGGGCGAGGGAGGCAATGGAGGAGGCGGTCGGCGACGGCGCCGTGTGGGAGAGGGTGGAGTGCCTGGAGGGGTGGTTCGGGGTGCTCAGGAGCGGCACCGAGGCCATTGTTGGGCAGATTGACGACTTCTTCGATGAGATCATGGAGGGCAGGAGGAAGCTGCTCGATATGTAATCCCACACTTAGATTAGAGAATCACATACAAAGAACCAGATGATTAGAGATTAATTGAGAGTTGTTAAGAGTAAGCGAGTTATCAAAATTCCAAAAAGGAAGAAGATCCTCTCCCTCTCTCTCTTCTATTTCATCTGTGCCTCTCTGTTTTCCTCCTCCTCCCCTTCTTCTGCGTTAATTTTCTACGTGGGAGAAATTTGGAAATAGAGGGAAAAAACAAATAGATAGTGAAGAGAGAAAGAGAATTCAGGAATTATAATGTCATGGATGACGGAACCTTAATGAGCTAAAAAGAGAAGAGAAGCCAAGTTGCGAGATGTCATCATTGTCTACGAATAATTTAGTATTATAATTATTGTTATCAGGGTCATCATTATGAGGGGAATGGTCGCATGACTCTGCCACTATGCAGCCTTCATTTCGTGCGAGCCGCATTAGAGTTCCTGTGGTTCGCAAGACAGCAAAGAGTTTTCTCGGTATTAATAACATTCCCAAAGATTTAACTATAAACAAAGTAGGCTTTATATATAGTTAAAATATTGTACAAAAAATACACATTGAAATGCATATTACTCGTAGCTATTTTCCTGACGTCAGGAACAGCGATATAATCAAGTAATTAACATCTATGGACTAGGGAAGAACTGCATTAATTCAATATAATTAATTTATAAAAAATTGAACACGATGAAATTAAAAGATTATATCAAATTTGGAATCTATTTTTTTCGCCCAACATATGATCAATGGAACTGATTTGAAAAGAATCCAATGATGACAGACACAAGGGGCCACAATGGTGCCAGCCCAGCTTCATAATTAGTACCAGAAAGAGGTGTATTCAGAAGATCACAAATGAAATCCTGCGAAGATGAACCACAATTGTGCCTTTGCTCGGCAGGACAGAAATCATGAGTGTCGGCAGCAGCACCTGCGTTTTGCTGTCAAGAAAACAAGAAGGATCGGTATCCTTTCTCCAGAAAACCGAGGGCAATTTTCAAATTAGAAAAAGGCAACCCAACTAAGAACGATTCTCACTTTATCTTTTGGTTTTATTTTTAATGTCGTTCAAGACCTTCCGGTAGGAGTCTCATCATATTCTCTCTCTCTCCTCTCCTTCCTAATCATTATTTGGCGAGGGAGGTGAAAGGAAGGAGATTTTCCCCAGATGCATATCTTTGAAATTTAAAAAAAAAGGAAGAGAGAGAGAGGGGGGGGAGGGAGAGAGAAGGGGGCAGATGGGAGGAACAGTTGGCTTGGGGTGGAGCTTTTGTCTGGTTCCTGTAGATGTGGGAGAAAACACCAGCAAGGGGAGGTGAGGGGTAAGGTGGGAGGAGCCGCCTTTTCTTTCCTCTTGCGAGGGCAGCAGCCTGACAGTGTCTGCGGTCGCCCGCTTGGCCTCTTCCCTCCTCTTTACGCTGAAAGAGTAGGGAGGAGGGAGGGGGTGTGCCTGTCACATTCACCACCCCACAAAAAGCAAACACCGTCCAACTTTTTTTTTTTTGATGAGTAAGTAATTTGTATTGATATCACTCAAAAAACGATATACAAGTAAAGTCCAAAAACCCCAAAGGGGATTACAATAGAAAAGCACAAAATTGGGGAACTAGAGGTTATGAAATTAGCCCGGAAGAAGACAGGCGTATAGGCCAGCTGGTGCTAACAGAATAAAATTCTGAGTAATTGTGAAACTTGACGGCTGACAGAAGTAACGGGGGAAGGCTGCAGCCCGGTCCATCTCCTGTTGCGTTCCTGCCAAATACACCAAATCACAGATGCAAGAAGGGGGCCAAACTTTCGACGGACAGTCTTGCTTGGGTGCGAAGAAATCCATTGCAAAGAATTCCGCAAGGAGGTCAGAGGGGGTAAAGGAAGGTCCAGCTCAAAGCAAGAGGAGGATAAAACAGAAGTCACAAAATCACAGCCAAAAAAGAGGTGGCTATGGGATTCCAATTCCATACCACAGAGGTAACACATAGAATGGGGGCAGGCACCCCAGGAGGCGAGTCGATCAGTGGTAGGCAAGCGCTCCCGTACCCCCCTGAATAGGGTAAAGGAGAATCTTGGCGGGCAACCCTTCGACCAGACAATGGGAGCCCAGGAGGGGGGCTCAGCACGGGGGCGAAGGAAGTCTAAAGCAGCCGAAAAGGAGAAACAATGAGATTGAGGAATCCACCTAAAAGGGGGGGCCTGCCCAGAGATAGCCGCGCGGATCCGCGGCCTGAAAACCAAGATAGCTTTCCAAACCTTAGAAGCCGAGGAAGGGGTGGAGATGCTCCAGAAGTGTTCGGGGACGGAGTACCTGGCCCGTAAGTAAGCAGCCCAAATTGAATCAGAGGAGAGGTATCTCCAAGTCCAGCAAGCCAGCATGGCATCCCGAAGAAGCATAGTAGAGGGAAGACCGAGACCCCCCTCCATTTTGGGGAGGCATAAAGTTCTCCAAGCAATCGCATGCTGCTGCCGACCCCAGAAGAAGTTTGCACACATTTGGTCAATCTTTTTAGTAATTGTTGCAGGCAGGAAGGTGCTAGCAGACCAATAAAGCACAATCCCCTTGATCACTGAATTGAGGAGTTGAGCGCGGCCGGAGAAAGAGAGGGCCTTGGTTTTCCAGCCCTCAAGCAAGGCCCGGACACGATCAAGTAAACCCCTGAAGACACAGCAGCGACCACTGGAAGAAACGAGCGGCAGGCCTAAGTAAACAGAGGGCAGGGATTTGCGAAGAACGCCCAATCTGAGAGTGTCAGCAAAATTATCAACAAAGGAGGTAGGCCTAATGATCCAACTCTTCCTTGCGTTAAGAGCCAAGCCCGAGATAGCTTCGAACGAGCAAAGGATGTCCTTGATCGTAAGGAGGGAGTTAATGCACCCCTTGGAGAAGAAGAGGAGGTCATCTGCATATATGAGGTGGGATGGGGCCGCACACCGCCCCCGGCCAATGTGCTTGAGCCTCCCAGAAGCGGCAGCCGAATTAGCCAAGCACGTAAGGGATTCCATGGCGATCACGAACAATAGGGGGCTTAGAGGGTCACCTTGGCGGAGGCCCCTGGTACCGCGGAAGAATCCCCAAGGGGAGCCATTGATCAATACCGAGTAAGACGTCGTTGAGATGCAATTCTCAATCCATCTGATCCAGGTATCACCGAAGCCCAGGTTTCTAAGGGCCGAGAAAATGAAACCGTGTTCAATGGAGTCGAAAGCTTTGGAGATATCGACCTTAAAGCAAGCTTTATTTGAGCTTTTCCTACGGTCAAAGCCCGTAAGAACTTCTTGAGCCAATCTGAAGTTGTCAGAAATGGAACGACCTTTTATGAAGGCAGATTGATTCGGCGAAATAATGTGAGGGAGGACCTCAGCAAGCCTTGAAGCCATTAGACGTGCAAAAATTTTGTAAGCAACATTGCAACAGGAGATTGGGCGATAATCCCCAATAGAAGATGGAGATTGAGTCTTTGGCACCAAGGTGAGGAAAGTGTGGTTTAATTGACGGAGCATAGCACCCCCGCCATGAAGGAACTCGATAGCCGCAAAGACATCCTCTTTGATAAGGGACCAATGGCGCTTGTAAAAGGCCGCATTAAAGCCATCCGGGCCCGGAGCGCTCGAGGATGGGATGGAGCGAACAGCCCGCCAGATTTCATCTTTCGCGAAAGGCCTTATGAGCCAGTCCCTGGCATCAGTAGAAAGAATACGCGAGGGCGTTGGGGGAGGGTCGAGCTCCCGAGCAGGTCTAGCAGGAGCTAGAAGGGATTGAAAGTGTTCCAAGGCCGAGTGCCCCAGAGCGCTAGGACAGTCCATCAGGTTGCCATCCGAGTCCAACAGCGAGGAGATACGATTGGATGCCACCCTAGAGTTTGCCGAGAGGTGGAAGAACGCAGTATTCCGGTCTCCCAATTTTAGCCAATTAATGCGACTTTTTTGCTTCCAAGCCGATTCTGAATCAAGGTCCAGCGATTCAAGGTGATCCCTGACATCCAAGTCAAGCTTGACGAGGATAGGGTCCATGGGATCAAGAGATAATGCATTAGAAACCGAGGCGAGGAAAGATTCCGCTTGGCGATAGTCCGCACGAACATCTCCCATAGAGGAGGCCCAAGATTTGAGAGCCCGTTTGACCGCCTTGAGCTTGAAAGCAAGACGGAAAAGAGGGTTTCCAGCAGTGGATGATGCCCAGGCCGACGAGACAAGCTCCTGATAGCCGGGGCGAGAGGACCAATAGTCAAATATCCGAAAGGGCTTCGGCCGAGAGCATCCAGTCGCCAAAGCGATGTGAAGGAGATGATGGTCACTTTGCGCAATGGGGATGTAGTCAAGCTTTGCGGATGGGCAGCAAGAGAGCCAATTAGTATTTACTAGAGCCCGGTCCAATCTGGAAATGATCCTAGCGGGGCCCAAGGAGGAATTACTCCAAGACCAAAGGTTGCCCGTTGAGTGGAGGTCCATGAGACCCAGGTTGTCGATGCAGGAGTTAAAGTCATTCATTGGCTGCGAGGGAGGGGTACGTCCCCCTCTCTTTTCCGAAGCGAAGCGAATAACATTGAAGTCGCCGATGACCAGCCAGGGGCATGAGGAGAAGCTGTCGGGAAGCTTCAAGAAGTCCCATAACTCTCTACGACGAGTATGGCAGTTGTCACCGTAGACAACCGAGATGCAGAAGGAGAAACCACCACGGTTGTTGCAAGCCATGGCGATTGCTTGAGGGTGGATACCCAGGGGAGTGCAGGCCCAGCAGTCGTTTTTCCAAAGGAAATATATACGTCCCAAAGGAGTATTATTGTGAATAAAGGACCATCCATTCGGGATACGCTTGGCGAAGGATTCCCTCGACTCCGGACGAATCTTAGTTTCAATTAAGCCAATAAGTTCGGCATTTTTAGAGTACGCAGCCCTGAGGATTGATTTCAGCTTCCGTGGCTTATTAAGCCCACGAGTATTACAAACAACCACCGACATCAGGCAGTCATTTGGGGCGAGGTGTGGCCGCAGTGGGCGTTGCGAGCAGGAGTTGGCTTTGAAAGTTTTTTCTTCCTGTGACTGACCGATGTCCACAAGGGGTTCGGTACTGAGACCATGATGGGGATAGAGTCCGCCGAATGAGAGTTGACCTGCGGAGCATCATCAGGTGATTCATGAGGGTCATCTTGGGGGGAATTTAAGTCTAAATTCCAAAACCCTTTTGTAGCAGCAGGACGAGGCAAGAGTTTCTTTGGAGCCATAATTTGCTTGTGGAGAAACGCTTTGGAGCCAACGGGGAAGGGCCTTTTATTCACCCCCTGTGATCTCTTTGGGATCTTCTGGGCGTGACTCACATCAGAAGCTAAGTCTTGCAGGAGGGGGACGGAGTCCACGTTTAGAGTCTCAGGAGGGGCACGCTCATCTGCAGGGGGGTTGAAAGGAGGGGCCGGAGGTGGCTCCACGGGCGGTTCATTAGAGTCCGAGGAATGAAGCTCAGCAGTCGATGCAGGAGGGATCTCTGGAGCGGGAGGAGAGCCAATGTTGTCGGCCACAAGGGAGGGGCAGATAGCCGTGTGGTGTCCAAACGAAACACAAGCCGAGCAGCGAGGGGGGGTCCATTCCAGTTCAACACCAACCATTTGACGTTGACCAGAGAAGAAAACAAGGGGGAGGGAAGGGGGAATAACCTTATCGGCATGGATCGAGATGCAGCACCTGGCGAAACCCTGGCAGGAACCCGAAGCAGTGTCCGCATCCATGAAGAGCGGAGTTCCCAGGAGGCTGGCGAGTTTGTTGAGGATGATCGCAGAGGAATGGCCGAGGCTGAGCCCATGAAAGCGGACCCAGAGGGGGATCTCGGAGAGGAGGTCCCGTTCAAGGCCGCCGCCCGCAGACCATTGTCGGATGACCATAAACCGACCCTGGAAGAGCCAGGGACCGCGCGAAAGGATTCGGGAGCATTCTTCTTCGGAGGAGAGCTTCAAGTAGAAGAAACCATTCGGCTTGGTAAAGAGCTGGTAACCTCCCAGCGGCTTCCAGACCTTCAGGATGAAAGCCTCCAGGAGTTTGCGATAAGGTTTTTTCCCCATGACGTAGAAGACAAGGGTGTTACTCCAGACTTTGTCAAGGGCTGCGGCTTCATCGGCCGAGACAAACGCGACTTGTTCTCCTTCCAGGAGGGTTGGGGGGGAGAAAGCCATTCGACGCGGGCCAGGAGCCAGGGGTTTGGAGATATTGCAGACGTCTCGCCAAGAGGGGATGGCGGCAGGGGGGTGAGGGAGGGGGTGGGGATGGGGTGGTGATGGGGTGGGTTCAGAGGAAGCCGCCGCATTAGGGTTAGGGTTAGGGTTGTCGGGGGGGGGGGAGGAGGGGGAGGGGGTGGGAACATCAGGGAGGGGGTGGGAACACCGTCCAACTTAGCTTTCAGGAGGAGAGGCCCTTTCCTACCTTTGATGCTTCCCTTGTGTCCTTGCGCCTCCCCTTCCTTCTCTCTCTATGGCCCCCCCTACCCTGCAAAAGTGGACAAAAATGGCAGACATATCCCCGTAAAGAGAACAAAAGTGAGAGACAGAAAGATGATGAGAGAAGCTTCTCTCTAGCACTTAGGTTGAGATCCCAAAACATATGAGAGCATTTAATATTACCTGTACAAGTACACACTAAATTTCAAACCCAACAAATATACAGGGGTATCAAAGACTGGTCATCTCTCACCCATCTCAAGATGAGATGGATGGTTCAGAATTGAAGATCCCATCAAATTGCAAGCAGTAGGAGGCTACCAAAGGACAAGCGTTTCAGGAATTGATCTTTCTACTAAACAATAATAATAAAATCTTCTTGGTTAAGTTAGAGAGCTCAGTGATTTGGACAGAGAATCCAATTCTGCGGATAAGAAATGTATTTATGAGGTTTAGAATCTAATACCTGAGGGGAGATGAAGAAGTGCGTCGCTAAGTGATAAGCGCAAGTTTGGGAATTTGTAACTGAAAAAAAACTCATGAAGACAGCAGCGGCAAGGGGGATGTTTGTGTCTGAATGGAGATGGCCAGACATCTTCTTTAGTGCGTGGATTGATTGTATTCAATAGGTTAAGTGAGAATTTAATTGTACAAGACACAAATCTAAATCTGAGACCCATCTGTGGTGGCAGATTACAACAGGCTGTTGTGCTGACATGGACATAATAATGTCCATATGATATACATGAGGCAAAAACAAATATCATGAGGTTAGATGTAAATTGTGAAGTAAGAAAGAAACATCAAAATAAATGCACTTTGAGAGTTTTCATAGATCAAATCCAGGCATTGCAAACTGGGAAGCAAAATTTTCGACGCGATTTCTTAGATGGACGACGTCCATGTGGTTCTGTAGACCCTTGAGGAAATCCTTTTGTAGTTTGCCATGCTCTCTTTGCACAATGCACGCGATCTGTGCAGCCCTAAGGAGAAACTCCGCAATAGTCTCAAAGTCCCCCTCCAAGCAACCTCTTGTTGTCATTGCTGGCGTACCTGAGGATGCACAAGACAGCAACCATAAGTACTTTGTCATTTTGTTTTTGAATCGAATTAGAGGTGATGCAGAATCCTAACCAATTCTCACACCAGATGGTGAAATAGAGCCATTATCACCAAAAATAGGAGTTTTGTTTACAGTTATGTGACACATCTCACATATCTTTTCGAAGTTCTTGCCTGCAAAATAGGGATAGAAAGCAATCAAAAATGCTACTACAATCCATTGTTGCAGGAAATAGATTAAGTTTAACTACAGAATTAACTACTGCGACAAATCTGAAAGCAGTGCAACTTGAAGGACCTATAAAAACAAGGGACCACAGAGCATACAACAGTAGTAATAAAATTGAGGCCAGTACAGTGGGTCATGCCAATGTTCTCCAGCTTCATCGCATAGGTCAAACAATAGAAATAATTGAAGACTATCACCTACACTCGATTAAAAAAGCGGCAAGGCCTTCTCCCACTTTAAGTAAGGTCGGTTACATGGATTTTGGGTGGTAGGCACACTGCTCTACCACGAGTCTATTGAAGACCAACATGCACCAGTATGTTTAATCAACTACGCTCAACTAAGTAGTAAATTTAACAATAAATGACAAACGGTTTAACTTAACAGAGCTAGACCAGACAGAAGAAAGAACTCAATATCAATTGCTGGATTCAGCCATTTCAATGACATCCTAAATTTAACAGCTTCAGATAGACAAGCATGTTGTGTATGTTTAATGGCCGGGAACAGACGGTCCTGCAGCACTGCTGGCAAGAACATGAATACAATTACAACCATTCAGATGCTACCTCCAATATCTTACAGGTCGACCTACCAGGTCAGGCGAGTGCCTCCCAATGTGAGTCCAACCAAATAACATTCGGAGGGACGCAGGCAGAATTGAAAGCACGTACTGGAGAAAAAATATTAGCCAAGTTCATAAATAATATTATCACCACATTCTTGTAAACTGATTTGAATTGGGGATAAATTACTTTTCCTAATTGAAGATATGCACAACATCTCACAAGAGCAGGTACATCTTTAATTCAGGCGATTGCCTCCCAAATGGGTCCAACTGAATAGTGTTGACACATGCAGGATTAAAAATGGGTACAAGACAACACATATTTGCGTGATTCTTCAAAAACCAATATATTGCCATGTTCTGCAAAAACCATTCCCGAAAGGGTATATACTAATGCCAAACAATTACTCTAAAAAAACTCAGTGCGACAATTTGGATTGCATGCTCTAGTGAGTTGTATAGATCCTGCAATCAGAGTTGTACAGAATTGCAATTATCATTTGATCTATCTGTCCCTTCAAAACCAGGCAAGCCACTCTTTTATTAAAAAAAAACAGGCAAGCCACAGCGTGAATGAAACAAGTATTACAGAGGTCGCAAGTTCAAAAGTGGCACAATCCTAGTGGGCCCAAACTACTTTTCTCTTTCCTGATGCTCTCCTTTGGTCAGGACGATTTAGAAACGTAAAGAAAGCTAGAACCACTTGGAATCCCAATGAATTGCTTGCTTAGAATGAAAATCCTAGGGCTCCTTATATAGATGGAGTCCTCGGATTAAGGTTACAGTGGAGGCGACTAATGACTATTGTATAGTGAGTCGACCGGCCTTAGGATTAGGGTATAAAATAAGAACTCGACATCTCCCTTCAAGCTGGAGCATATATATCGATCATGCTTATAGCTTTTGCAACATTTCTCAAACAATGTGCAAGTGAGAGGCATGGTGAATATATCAGTTGTCTGGTCTGTAAATAGTCCTTTATAAGTGTGAAAAGGTCTTCTTTGTATTACATCTCTAATGTAGTCAACTTCCACATTTTTAGTTTGTTCGTGAAACATGAAGATGTTTCCTATAAACATGGTTGCACGTGTGTCACATTGGAGCTCAACGGTATCGCTGAGAGATGAAAATATTTGAGTATGGACCGTACCCATGCTAATTCCGATGTTGCATAGGCCATGGCTCTTTATTCATCCTCGGCAATTGAGCGAGAGACCACTACTTGTTTCTTGCTCCTCCAAGTAATTAGAGTTCTTGCCAAGTAAGTCCAAAATCCAGTAGAGTATTTTCTATCTATCATGCATCCTCCATAATTTGCATCTGAATATGCTATGAAATTGAAGTTGTTACCTTCGGTGAAAAAAGAACCATCTCCCTGGAGAGGGCGTAATGTACCTTAGGACAATCATGCATGCGAGAAAGTGAGCTGAATTGGGAGAGTACAAGAACTGACTCTGTTTCCCGACAGCAATAGATATTCTTGGTCAAGTAATGACAAGATACAATAATTTACCCACTAACCATCTGTATGAACAAGTATCTTCGATAGCCACTGGCTCATAGATGTGTCCCTTAGGATCCATGCGTATACGTGTTGGATTGGACCCTAGCACCCATGTTCTTTGAGGCGGATCAATAGCATACTTCTCTTGGGACATCACTAGTCCCCATTTAGATCTAGCTATTTCAATCCTCAGAAAGTATTTTAGTGGCCCATGTCTTTGATCACAAACTATTCCGTTAGCTTCTTCTTCACGTCAGTAATTCCATCAGAGTCATCTCCTGTGAGGATGATGTCATCCACATAGATGAGCACTCCCATAGTTCATTTTCCATTTTTTATATGAATAAAGAATGGTCTTGTTGATGATCTAAATAGGCACAGATTCTCTAGTACTTCTGATAATTACTGAATGAAACCAGGTGTGAGGGGCTATGCTTAAGTCCATATATAGACTTGTGTAGTAGGCAAACCTTCTAACACTCTCCTTGAACCTCGAAGTCAGGAAATTGCTACATGTACACAATCTCATGAAGGTGACCGTATAAAAAGGCATTCTTGAAATCAAGCTGATGCAAGGGCTAATCAAGATGTATTGCAATTGCCATGAGAATCCGCACAGTGGAGAGATGGGCAACTGGATAGAATGTATTGAAGAAGCCAACACCATAGCTTTGTATGAACCCCTTTGCTACTAGCTGAGTCTTGTAGAGAGCAATCGACTTGTCGGTTTGTACTTCACTATGAACACATATATGGATCCAACTAACTTGTTGCCATGTGGATCAACAAGATACCATGTAGTAAGAGATTAATGCAGGCATCTCTTTTTCAATTGCTACGCACCATATAGAATCATGATGTGTCCAGAGGACACAATAACAGAGATAGGATGCTTGGTATATTGTTCCATACCATTTTGCAGAGCTATCAATAGGTTAATTGCATCATTCAACGGGCCACTTGTGGTACCGATTTTTGTGTCCGTAGACATAGAATTGCCAGTAGTCTGTAAAGACTCGGTTGAAGGATGTACATGTGGAGATGGTGCTAGCTTAGAAGGGGTGTATATCTGCGAAGTAGTAGTTCTGTAAAGATCAACATGTGGAACTATAACAAGAAGAGACGTTGTGTAAGATAGTGGGGAAACACGTGTCTTTGACCTGGAGTAGAAGGGAGCGGGCTCAAAAAATGTAACATATGCACTTATGTAGTGCTTCTTGGATCGAGGATCGTAATCTATAGCCCTTTGATTCCTAATGTTCTCTAGGAACACACATGTCACTGCTTTGGTAGCCAACTTGTCATAGTCGTGACTAAGGAGATAAAGTGGCATACCAAAAGACCATGGGATGTACATAGAACACTGCCTTCCCTACTGCCTTCCGTGGAAATAGGATCTCAATGAGTACATGCTCATTAATAGATAGCACATACGGTCGATAATAAAGGTGATAACGAGGACAGCATCACCCCAATATGAAGAATGAACATGATAATTGATGAGCATGTTACAAGCAATGTCAAGGATATATTGTTTTTGTGTTCAACCACTCCATTACGTTAGGACATATGGGTACAAGTAATCTGATGTAAGATCTCATGAGTGGATAGAAAAGATTGCATGTCATGAAAAAGAAACTCCTCAGCATTATCAAATCAGAGAGCTTTGGCAGTGGTACCAAATTAAGTTTTTATGTCATTTATGAAATGAACAATAATATAAAAACATTAGATCAATTGACTCAGAAAATATTAGATCTATTTTTCGATAAGGTCCATGACACAGGAGAGAAATCATTCACAACAACTAAATACTATTTGTTTCCCGGATGACAAGTATATCAATTGGGACCACATACGCCTAGATGGATGATCTCAAAAAGACTACTGGAATGAATGGCACCAGATGAAGAAAAGAAACTCATGTGGTGTTTCCTCAATTGGCAGGCCTCACACTATAGGTTGATAGTGTGAGGGAGGTAGGGAAGGACCTGATGAAGCTTCTGAAGAGAAGAATGAACGTTGATGCCAGAGAGCACAAGAAGACAGAAAAATGAGTCCTAGAGTAAGTAGCAGTCCCATATTATATTGAATGGACAAGATGGTCGAAGACACATTCTTCTTCACAACCCGCACCAATCATCCTCCCAGACAATATGTCATGGAAAACACAAGAAACAACATCAAATACAGAACGTCAATTGAGCTCTTTGCAAATCTAACTGATAGACAAATGACTGATGGAAAACACAGGAACAAATAAAACATTATTGAGCATGGTATTATGGGTAAGGTGGGCATCCCCTCTTGCCTTAAAGAGGGAAAATATGCCACTGCAACCTGTATAGTTCGTCCGAGAGGGACATCGCGCATCTAATGTAGTAGGGTGTGTTCCTTACATATGTAAGTAGAGGCTCATGTATGAATCAACCATTATGTTTTTGCAAATATTTGTGCTGAGCCAACATAGATACATGTACAGGAAACAACACCTATTTCTGCAAGATTGATCTGGTGTTAGTGCGTACTCACCCAGATGGAATGTTTAGGTGCGGCATAAAATCTTTAAAATCTCCTCGAGGGCAACGACAGGGGTCTATCACCTTTAGTGTGCCCTGACTTGTGACAGAATGTGCAATGGATGGTGCTCTGACCTCGTCCTGCAATGGCATGACCACGTCCAAAACTCATGTATGATCCACGACCGCCTCGCCTAGATGGGGCAGCGACTCACATCCAAAGTCAGGAAATCAACATCTGGATTTACAATGTTTATTGGGTTGCATCGCCACACGGATGCAATCGAAAATTTGCAAGGGATCTCGCATGATGGATGCTTCTGAGTCAAGAAGTTAGTCCAAAAGAGGTCACAAAAGAAGTTGTGAATAGAGTTGGAATATTGGCACTTTGACTGGGAAATCAATGGAGATAGTAGATATGATAGAAAGAATGAAGGTTCAGATACTAGTCTCCAAGCGATAAAATGGGTTGGAGAGAAAGCAAGGGAGATCGAGAAGACAAACTTTAAATTATGGTATTCAGGTAAAGAGGAGCAGAAATGGTGTTGGAGTGGTTATTCACAAGGATTTGAAGGATGGTGTGGTTGAGGTGCAAAGATTTGGGGATCGGATTATTTTATTAAAATTAGTGCTCGAAGAAGAAATTCTGAATATCATCTCAGTTTATGCATCGCAAATTGATTTAGAGGAAGGATTAAAGAAATTTTTGGGAAGATTTAGATAAGATGATGCAAGGAATCGCAAAAAGGAGGATGATTTGCCTAGTTGAAGATTTTAATGGACACGTGGGAAAGAATGCTTCACGATATGTTAGTGTTTATGGAGGCCATGGCTTCGGGGATAGAAATGAAGAGGGAAAAGTCGTTCTAGATTTTGTAAGGGCTTATAATCTTTTCATAGAAAACACTCTCTTCAAGGAGAGGGAGGAGCACTTAATTACTTATAAGAGTGGCATGACTAGATTACTTTGCTTTGAGGAGAAGAGATCAACTGTTTTGTAAACATTGTAATCCCAGAAGAAAGTGTAACAACTCAACATCGCTTGTTAGTCATGGATGTGCAAATAAAAGGATCGGTAAAGAAAAGGATGGTTCCCAAGTTCATTAGACCTAGATTATGGAATATTCAATTAAAGCAATCAAGCTTCAAGGAGAAGGTTTCAGAAAGCTTATTTAGGATTGTAACGGAAGTGTAAACGAGAAGTGGGAGACAGTAATATCTTTTATCCGAAGGATAGCTAGATATGCTCGACGAGTCAAAGGAAAGAATTCCATGCCAAAAGGAGGCTTGGTGGTAGAGTAAAGGGGTGCAAAAGAAGCTTAAAATTAAAAGAACTTGCTTTAAAGCTATGTATAAGGACAGAAAGGATGAAACTGTCACAAACTACAAAATAACGAAGAAGGAAGCAAAGAAGGTCGTAAGTGAAGTTAAGTCAAATGCTTATGAAGCTTTGTACAAAAAACTTGACTCTAAGGAAGGTCACAAAGATATATTCAGATTAGCCCAAGTAAGAGAAAGAAAGTCCACATATCTTTCTCAAGTGAGATGCGTTAAGAATGAGAAACAACACGTGCTTGTTACTCAAAAGAATATATAGACTATATGGAAGCAGTATTTCCATAAACTTTTTCATAGGGGAAGGAAATAAAGAGATCACTTTGGGAGATCTAGCTAGTACTTGAAAGTTACTTGAATCATGCAAATAATAGACGAATACAATAGAAGGAAGTAAAGGAGGCTTTGAAGGTAGGGATGAGAAAATTATTGGGCCGGTCCAACCCAACCTGATAGTTGACCCGACAAAGTTGGCCTCCGACCGGAGCCTGCAATGAAAATGGGCGGGCCTAGGCAATTTGTTAGGCCCAAATACCATTTCAGGTCAGGTTCGGGCTAGCTCAGGCCCGAGCATGAAGCACGCGGGCCTGCCCAAGAATAAGACCGAGTTGTGACCCGATTGGAGGCTCGACCCGACTCGGTCGGAGGTCAACCCTAACCCGGTCTAAATGTGCGCCAAACCCAGACAAACCCCCAACCCTCCCCACCCCACACAACACTATATTGTACCCTCATCCATCTCCCCTCCCTTCCCATCCTCACGCCGTCGTGGTACCGCCCACAGGTGACAGGCCCTCCACCATCGTCATTCGGCCCTCCTCTCCTCTGACCTTCATTCCCATCCTCACACTATCGTGACGCCACTTCTGGATTTTTTGGGGTTACAAAAACCTATACAATTCTACCCAATAGTAGGTAGAATAAATCGCTTCTGGAATCAAATCATGGTTTTTTTAAATAAGTGGGTCGGCCCAACTCGACCCATGTAATTACGAGTCGGGTTTGAGATTGAGCCGCAATTCAGGATTTTTGGTGGGCTTCGGCCTGGCCTGAGGGCCTGCTAAATTTAACTGGGTTTGGGCTAGGCTAGGTTAGGCACGCTCGGCCTGACCCGATGCCCATCCCTATTTGAAGGTTACGCAACCAGAGAGAGGTGTAGGACCTGATGACATTCCTATAGAAGTATGGAGAGTTCAAGGTGAACGTGGATTGACTTGGATCACAAATTTATTTAATGTTATTTGACGAAGCAAGAAAATGCTTGAAGAATGTATGAGAAGCATCGTGGTGCCTCTATACAAAAATAAAGGAGACATTCAATCAATGCCCGAGTCAAGAAATCTTCTCTTCATCTATCTACCCTAGCCTCGGAATATATAGTATAGTATATAGTAGCGGTCATGTCCCTCTACTAAGATTTGACTCAGTACACATATTTGGATTAGTCAAAACAGTACTAGACGGACCCAAATGAAGAAAAGTAGGCCTACCCCTCATTTTTCTTCTACTTTATAAACCAGTATTGGTGAGGAGACTACAACATTGATTCTAAAAATATTGAGAACGTTTTCAAACGCCTATAATATTATTGAAAACTACATCATCTTTGAATTACAGAGATATAAACTGATGAGTCATACTATGAAAATTTGTGAATGAGTGATCGAAAGAAGATTGATGAAAGTTTCCAAAATAAAAGAAAACCAATTCGGATTCATGCCAGGTCGCATTGAAGCTATCCACTTGTTGACGAGAACAATGGAGATTTATAGAGCTAAAAGGAAGAACCTCCATATGACTTTTTATTGATTTGGAGAAGGCTTGTGATTTAGAGAAGAGACAAGTACATGTCTTATACATTAACCTTACAAAGGATATGTACGCTGGCGCTTCATCATCTGTAAGGATCCAATCTGGGAAGACTACCTATTTCGATATCAGCATTTGTATGCATCAAGGTTCAACTTTGAGTCCATTCATTTTACTCTGATTATGGATGAGTAAACTAGCCATATTCAGGATGAGATAACTTAGTGTATGTTATTCTTTGATGATATTGTATTGATTGATGAGATTAGAAATGGAGTAAATGAGAAACTTGAAAATTGAAAACAGACCATATAGACTAAAGGATTTCAAATAAGTGAGGCTAAGACTGAATATATGGAGTACACTTTTAATGGAAGCAATAGTGAAGGAATCGAGGTGGAGATTAGTGACGATAACATTCAGAAGAAATTTTCTTTTAGATACTTGGGATCTATTTTGCAACGTGATGGGGAAATCGATAGAGAATGTTACTCATAGAATAGATGTAGGTTGGTTAAAGTGGAGAGGAGACTCTATTGTTATATGTGACAAGAAAATTCAGTTTAAAATCAAAGCAAAGTTATAGAAAATAGCCGTGAAACATACTATGCTCTATGAATCTGAATATTGTTCTACGAACCATAGACATGTGCAGAGGATAACAGTAGCAGAAATGAAAATGCTAACGTGGATGTGAGGTCAAACAAGTAAAGATCAGATTCGAAATGATGCTATCAGTGTCGCTCCAATAGAGGATAGGGTGAGAGAAAACCACTTAAAATGGTATGGCCACTTGCAAAAGAGGTCGGTTGAAGTGCCAGTTAGAAGATGCGAGATTTGGGATGTTGAACAGACTAAGAGAGGATGAGGAAGGCCCAAGAAGTGTTGGAATGAAACTATCTGAAGAGATCTTAGTTTTTTGGATCTAAGCTCGATAATGATCCTATGTAAATATGAATGGAGGCAAAGAATCCATGTAATTGACCTTGCTTAATGCGGGAGAAGACTCCATTGTTGTTGTTGAAATGCATTGTTGGATGATATAGAAAGCACCCATGATTGATCATACTTTTGGTTAGTCAATCAAGTTCCAAATACAAGATGTAGAGAATCATTAATCATCTAAGACAAACATATGCAAGCCAATCTTGATGTTTATTCTACCTACTCGATTTTTCAAAGTTCTTGAAAGATTAATCTTATGTTCAACATGAAGATCTTATGTCGATGGTTCCAAAAAAATGGTTTTCTTTATGAAACCTTGATTCTGTACAGATCTCTAAGCATCTACAGGTGCACGTGTAAGCTTGAGATGATGATGGTGTGAACCAAACACAACAAAAGTTCTGCGATATCAGGATCTATATATGTTTATCTAGAGGAAGAAGCACCTCACACCGAGGTTGCAAAAATCGGTAGTAGATACTCGGTCGACGGGGACGTTGATCAAAGATTAATCATCAATCAGGGAACTAATCGGATTTAGTTGGCATTTAGTCGATTTTGAATTTTTTAAATTATTTTAAATATATAAATCATTTTTTTATGCATAGATTCTTATATATTTACATAGATTTGTAGATTTTCTATACTATCATAGTAAATTAAATAAATTGAATTAAAATAAAATATTGAGCATATTAGAATATGTTTGCTTTTAAAAATTAAAAAATAAAAAAATATGTAAAAGTAAGCCGATTAAGGGGAGTGTTGAGAACTATTCTATCCTTTCTCCTCTTATATAAGAGAACAATAGATGTGGCCTAGTCGAGTTGGCTACCCTCCCCCCCCCCCCCGACTCGACTAGTCGGTTGACTTTTACAACAGTGCTTCATGCATCATCTCCGAATCACTTTCGATGTGGGTTCTTCTTCTCCACCGCGGGTTCTTCTCCGCTCCAGCAAACCTATGTAGTCACTAGGATCTCTCTGTGTGGTATAATTATCTCCAATCTTGTGTGCTGCAAAAAAGGTTTCTACAACGGCCCCACATCAGAGTCTTCAACAAGAGGCACGCATATAAATCTCCAGCCAACAAGAACCTAGAAGATGCGAGCATGTGTGAGATTCCCCATGCAAGATCCTCTTCTCGTGCAAGTTACAGTTGCAGATCTCCACCTCCACCCAACCGTAGTTATCGAAGAAGAAGATCAATTCTTCTCGCGCCCGATAGAGCCCACCAGCGCAACTCCAACGCTCCACCTGGAATTGCGTCGTCAAAGGCGATGCGATCTCAATATCTAAAAGCCCATGGCAACGCATATAAGCACAGGCGGCGATGGGTTCATGTAACATGGGGAGAACCCTATTCTTAAAGGGGTGTAATGGGCACTCCCATTCTCTGCTACTTGAAGAAAATGAGAGGAACAATTTCAGATTTAGGCCCAATTAGGCTTATTGCATTTATTTTAGAAAAAGGAGAAGGGGGTTGCAACTCATAGGCCCGAGCATTTTTTTTGAAAAAAAAAAGGAAGGAGAAGAGGAAAGTCCATGCCATGAGTTTAAAATATGAAGGCCAGGCCAAAGAAAAAAAGAGAGGCTAGTAAAAAAACTGAACAACTTTAAAAAAGGGATTTTTTTTGAAAAAAATGCAATCGTACAAAAAAGCCTTATGCAAAAAATGCAAAAAGGAGAGGAAGTATACCCCAAAAAATAGCACAAAAAATGCATGTTTCGTTTTGATTTCTCCCAAACTTGATGAACCGCATTCTTATTCTATTAAGTATGGGAGGAAGGGAGAGTGAGAGAGGGTGCATTCTACTAATTGAGATATATCTACAAGACTTCTATTGTATGTCTCCGACTAATAATCCAACACTCCAAACTTCTACTGCTATCAGTCGTCTTCATCGAGCATCGATTGTTTTGTCAGTGTGTCCTCTCTGACTCCTACTCTACAATGAACTTTCCTCTTCTACGACAACTCTTCTCCAGGCACGACGTCGAATCGCAGCGATTACTACAGACGCCAAAAAGGTACTTCTCGGTGACCCGAGCGTCTCAGATCCATCATCGAGCGAGGTCTTCTACCAGCAGCAGACATATATTCTTCTTGAGATGTATCGTGTGAAGATGTATTGCATTTTTTCTTTTATTGCAAGCTGCAGCTTTCTCAGCTCCAGCTTGAGGGGAGTGTTGAAGTATGTAATAGAGGGGTAATTGGATCTCTCCAAGATCCGATCACCCCTACTCATGTTTAGTCCCACATGGACGAGCGATGGACTCCGATCTGTCTGTAGAGCTATATAAGAAGCCACATACCCCCTATACTCCCTAAGAAAATCTAATAGAAGATCCGGTACTCTAAGGCCTTCTCCTGTGGTTTGATCCCGCTCTTTCGGTAGTAGAGTTCCACATAAAATCTTTGTGTCTTTCATGTATATTGCTGATATGTTTATCACTTCCACTTATTTATTTTCAACAACTTATGATATGGCTCTTGTTATGTAAAGGAATTGAGAAGAATAGAAGACAGCTTTCGCATACATATGATAGCATATTACATAGAATTGACGTCAAAATCATATAAACATCAAACACGTTGTACAAAATAAGCATGATGAATATCAAATGAATAAAAAATAGAAGATGCTCCTTCAATAAACATAAGGACACAGATACCATATTTTGAGGGCAAAATAAGTGCCATCGTTATTCTCGTATTTGAAATTAATAGATCGCTGAAAATCTAAATAAAAGGTATACAGCATGGTAACACGTGTCTACTTAGCGAAATGGGAAGTGAAGGGGTTAAGAGTACGCTGAAAGACTATTTTACATAAAAAAATCAATGTGTTAGAACCAATTGATGTAGTAATCCTAAAATTCCATAAATCAGAAGGGAAAAACACTACATATTCATCTTGTCTCAAAGCAATTATCAACAAGGGAATTAAAACAACACAACAGCCATTGACGCAATGTGACCAGCCTCAATAAGCGAACAATCCCATTCAAAACTTCGATTCTGCTTTTGTGGACTCTCGCTTTTGTGGGGCTCTCATGATAAAGAGAAGTTGAGTGTGTACATTAAAAAAATTGGAATACTTTCAAATGTGGGGATAATGAATTGCATTAGGAGGGAGCCCTGGAGTTCTCTTATATAGAGAGAAAAATTCATGTTGGGCATATTACATAATAGATATAAAAAGAAATGCATGAAATAGTGAAAAGATAAATAATCTCGCAACATTCCCCCTCAGGATGGAGCATACATATCAATCATGCCCAGCTTAGAACAACACCTCTGCAATGGCCCTCCGTTTAGGGCCTTGATGAACACATTTGTTGTATGTTCTCCTCTGAGTTAACATGGGAAGTAGATATAAAACCCTTCTAAATCATGTTACGAGCGTTGTGACAGTCAACTTCAATATGCTTGGTCATCTCATGGAAGGCAGGGTTGTTAGCAATAAAAAAGCAGTTTGGTTGTTGCATTATCGATGCATGGGAAGAAGCATCTCAATAGAAAGGCCGATCACAACAGATTTGACCCACCATCTCAGTACTCCCATCCCACATGCCATAGCTATGTATTTTTACTATGTACTAGAACTAGTAACCACAATCTGCTTCTTGCTCTTCTATGACACCAAAGAGCTCCCTATGAACATTGCAAAACCTGAAGTAAATTCTTGTTCTTGGACATCTTGCATAATCTGCATTTGCATATATTGTAACAGCAAAGGATCTCACTTTCCTAAAGTATAGTTCAGTACCAAGAGAAGACTTCAAGTACTTCATAATCGTATGAATTGCATCTACATGTGCATGTCTAGGTTGCTCCAAAAATTGGCTAACGTTGTTCACTGCAAAAGAGATGTCTGACCTGGTGATGGTCACATGTAGGAGCTTCCCAACGAGCTCCATGCACCACCTCTTGTCTACCACCTATGTATCATCATCATATAACTTTATGCTAGGGTCTATGGGCATAGTGACAGGCCTGCAATACGTCATGAATGTCTCAAAGAGAATATCAGTAACATAATTCCTCTGGATCATAACAAGACCCCGCTAGTTCCTGTCGAACTCGAGTCCTAGGAAGTAACGTAAATCGCCAAGGTCATTGGTGACAAACTATTACCCAAGGAAATCCTTAGCCGTATGGATACAATGCACATCATCACATGTGACAACGACTCATCAACATAGACTAGTACAGCAACTATATCTCTCTGAGTCCTCTGAACAAATAGTGAATGATCTGCAGTCGATCTCAACCATGCTATGGGGCCCTGCTTAAGGTCATTGGTGACAAACTATTACCCAAGGAAATCCTTAGCCGTATGGATACAATGCACATCATCACATGTAACAACGAATCATCAACATAGACTAGTACAGCAACTATATCTCTCTAAGTCCTCTGAACAAATAGTGAATGATCTGCAGTCGATCTCAACCATGCTACGGGGCCCTGCTTAAGTTCATCCATAGCCTAAAGTCGGCAAACCATCAACACTCCCCCCTAAGCAACAAACTCAGGCGGTTGTTGCATGTAAACTTCCTCATCAGGTCACCATGGAGAATTGCATTCTTCATATCAAGCTGAGATAAGAACCAGTCCCGTATCACTGCAACTGAGAAAAGGATCCACAATATAAAATGACGAGACACGGGAGAGAAGGCATCCTGATAGTCCACCCCATATGTCTGGGTGAACTCACGAGCCACGGATCTCGCCTTGTACCGATCAACATTGTCATCTACATGGTGCTTCATTGTGAACATCACTTGCATCTCACCACAAACACCCTTATAGGAGTTGTAACAAGGCTCCACATACCGTGTGACCGTAACACAGCTATCTCCTCCTCTAAAGTAGGATCTCTACAGCTGATAGACCCCATGACAAACCTCCAGAAATCTTCAGAAAGACGTCCCAAAGAGACATGGGTAGCGAGAGGATACCTAGCACAGGTACGTCTCCGCTTCCATAGAGCAATAAGTACATCAAGGTCACTTGCATCCTCCTCAAACCTGTAAACTAGCCTCCTGAGAAGGCATAAGCTCATCCTATACAATAACATGCTACAGAGACAAATTACTAGTGCCGTTAGTAGAAACAATGTGCTACCTGAGGCATGCTGGATGTTGGGGAAGGCCCATAAGCAAGGGGAACAGTGGGAGTCTTGAGAATGTAAAAATACGGCAAAAACTGAACATTCACCCTAGATGGAGGGGGTGGAGGAGCCATGGGAGCTGATGGAGGTGGCGAAGGTGGTTGAGTCAAACAGAGTCAACATGTCACCGATAGGAGAGAAATACATGACAGACTTAAAAAGGTGACATCATCACTGACATAGTACTTCCGTCTAGCTGGATCAAAGCAACGGTAACCCTTCTGGGTCCAAGAGTAGCCTACAAGAACACACTTGACAGGTCTAAGAGAGAGCTTGTTACGAACATGAGTTAGGAGGTGCACGAATGGAACAGAGCCAAAAACATGAGTTGTAAGGGAGAACATGTCCTCGGGAAACGCATTCAAGAAAGGAGTCTTCTCTCCTAAAACTGAAGACGGTATACGATTCACCAAGTAACAAGCAGTGAGAACCGCATCACCCCAGAAAGAATGGGGAGCATGAATGTGAATCAGGAGGGCCATGATCACATCAAGTGATGGTGTTTATGTTCAAAAACATCGTTATGTTGGGAAGTGTATACAAATGGGTTTGGTGTATTGAAGGATATGGTGAGATCCTTAAGCGCATCACGGAAGCGTGAGGATCGCATCGTATGCGATCGGGAGCGACTAGCTGGACTAGTCTCGATGCAGCGGAAATTAAAATTTTTCATGTGACGAAACCACATGATCCAAGAACACTTCTCGGATCGTTTCGTCTAAACCATAAACAAGTAATAGGATTACCTCTTAAAGCGTGGTTGTGATCGAGTCTCTAAACGAAGAGACCTCCTGTCTCAAGTCTGATCTGACGGAAGAGACGCTTGCGAGCGTGTTGATGAAACACGTGCTTCTCGCAATACATGTCGATGATCCAAGCCATGGATCTCTTGATCTCGACAAACGAGATACGACGTCTTCTTCACGAGCAAGGCACGTCGAAGTAGACGGAGATTCACGAGCAAACCATCGGGCAGCATAACGACGACGCTGCGGCGATGGAGAATCTCTCTAGGGCATCCATGGTGGACGGCCACATGAGAGTGATGGAGAGAGTAGGCGTGTAGAGAGAAAGAGAGAGAGATGTTGTCTCACTTGTGTTGTTGTAACCAAGAAGAGCAAGGGGTACCCTTCTATTTATAATATTTTGGGATCCACGGATCTCAATCCATGGGTAACACAAATCCAATGGCTCTCATTGATTTGTGTTTCTTTTAATGGCCAAGATTTTGTTGGTAAAAAACCAACAACAATTAATTTAATTTAGATTTAAATATATATATCGATAAATCAATATGATTTAATCACAAATTAAACCAATCAAGCATACATGTAGATATTTGGATGGAGATTTCATGCAATCTTGGAAATCTCATGCAATCTTGGAAATCTCATGCAATCTTGTGATATTGCATTATTCCTTAGAAATCTCCATGATTTTACAACAACACTTGTTGTAAATAATTCAACGAAAATAATTCATAATTATTTTGTGAATATTGTAATCTTGCCATTGGAAAATTGTGAATCACATTCACAATCCAAAATAAAATGTAAATTACATTTTCAATTAATTTTCCAATGTGAATCCAATTCACATCAACATTTAATTAACAAATGTAAGTTACAAATAGCTCTCTCTTATATATTATAAATCTCATTTATAATATATATGATTAATATGGATATTTCTATCCACATTATTCATATCCATGATAATTAAATCACATTTAATCATCTTGGATCTCTTACCCTCATGTCTCCTACTAATATGAATCATATTCACATTATTCACATCTTTGATAACTAAATCACATTTAATTATCTAAGATAACTCCTTTTATAACATGAATCAAATCCATATTATTCATGATAATTAAATCACATTCAATTATCAATTTTCTCAATGTTCGGATACATAATATCAACAATGAAATTATTCTGAACCATTTCATGGATAATGTGCTTCCTCCGCAGATACTTGGAGATAAGTATAGGGCGATTGTATTGTTCCACGTATAGTGACTTGGATATTGAGATCATATCTCAAATCCAGATCGCGGACCTCCCATAGATGCTTGATTAAATCAAGACCGCAAATCTAATCTTCTCATTGCATCTGAATCACAATCAGATCAATGTCCAACATTTGAACCAAGATCAGATTACTTCTCTACTGAGAAGAGTCCCTAAAATCCAGGCATGTTCCATCACACCATAGGAATGGAATCGTCATGGTTATACAATCGTTTATGATCACAACACCCTCAGATATTCCCAATACATGTACATCCTGCATACTGGAAGACTTAGAATAAAATCAAAGTATTGGATCAACTTTACACTGTCTACTTCAGGGTTTTATCAGTAAGTTTCTCATTCGATCATTGAGAGTCGGTATCGATCATATACTTTCCAAAAGCATATATCATACCTAGGTCTTGATCATATACTTTCCAAAAGTATATATCAGACCTACAAATTCAGTCAAGCTTCCAAAGCGAGACGACCGTGCACGAAATTTGATTCTTCCCAATATCTCATGAGTGAGCTCATGTCTTCCGGTTCAGTAACTGAACATGTATGATTCCTTTGAGAGATCGTATTACACATATTCCCTTACATTCGCCGGTGTATAGACCTTGGTTAGGTCATCAACCTATTGGTCTGCCAAATGTACATTCTTAGACATATGGTAACACATCTGTCTCCGGTCAGCGGATGCGTGCCTATATCGTGACAGCGTACGATATAGGACTTTGGTTATCTCGACCTCGTTAAGTCAACTCTTTGACCTAACTAATCTGATACCTCCGAATCTCTATTCCTATGCAGAGGACTTGCATCAAGAGGTCGGTCAGATATCAGCCTAACCGAGAAAGGATAGCCATCTCCTACTCAGGCTGGAGATCATCTCTTAACAATCCATTGACGGTGCTTGATGAGTCCTCAATCTAACCCTTTAGATATTCATCCAAGCACCAGCCTCTATGATTCAATTATTGAATCAATAACTATATGATTATTAAGATGGTCATGGTACATAACCCTAATTATACTAAGGGTCCTATTATGCAAATTATTTATTCTTCATTCCAGATCAAGGAATGATATTCGCAATAACATTTATTGCATAATGGCTCGCCGTGGGCTCACATGTCCAACAATCTCCCACTAGCTCAAAGAGCTATTAATGGGCTAATCATTTAAACCCGCGCTCATGTGACAAAATCATAGGCAATGTTCACTAAATCGGCCGCGCGGGCCGCATATGCGGCCGCATATGCCCGTGCGGCGTGCAGACCGCACCGATTACTTGAATCAGTGCATTATGCGCCCTCCCCGCATATGCGGCCCGCATATGCCCCGCATATGCCCCGCATATCCCACATATGCCCCGCATACTACTCCAGCAGCTCCAACTTTTCAATCTTCTAATTCAGGTCCTTAATTCTGTAACTCTGTCTCTTCATTCAATTGTTAGAATATGGCATGCATTTCTACACAATTGCAATGCATTATACCATTATGTATATGCAATGTTTTATGTTTTTCTCATGTATTATTTTCACGACTATATGCAACGTATCGTCGAATATTTTTTATATATGTCGATTGAGGTTTTGCTCATGTAGTGCATGCATGTGTATTGAAGTTTTGTTATTACGAATCATATAATGTAAAGTTTTTATGGTAAATGTTTTTTTGTGATTAAATACGAGGCAATTAAAAGTATATATGCACACCCATCTAACATGAACAGTTTTTCTTAGATCTTCTTTAACTCCACTTAGATACACAACTTCAGTGGTAATGCTATTCATAGATATTTTTTTTTATTTTTAAATTAAAAATAAGAAAACCGCTTAGATCCGCATATACCCCGCATATGCCCCCGCATACCGCTTAATCAGTATTCAGTGACCAGTCCGAACGCATACGCATACCGCTTTCCTAAACCTTGATCATAGGCTATTTAGAAAATAGCTAGGTAAGCTGATCAGTCACTCTGTTCCCAAAAGACTGCCATGTCCTTTTACGGCACTTGCATATCTCCTAGTAACAGTGCTCGCATCCAATGCGAATGTTGCATCTTATGCAACCAATACTCAATCTTGATAAAGCAATTATAGTATCCTTGACACTATAGCTCAATAATTATTATAACCAGTATTTCCATAATCCTAGTCAGAATACCTTCATTCCCGGAGATCTCCATCTCCTAAGGTATCTACAGTTAAGACCCTTATAGATCACTATCTACAAGGTCTTAAACTTTTGGAGTTAGGACTTTGAGATCACTATCTCTAAGTTTTGACATGTTTGAAGATTTTGTCGCAATCAAGTGTTTTATCTCCCTAGTAGGACTAGTAACAGTTTACTACTCTCACTGCATGGCAGACATCTGGTATTTGCACACATTTAGCATACACTCGGTTTCTCATAACTGATGCACAAGGGCAAGCAGTTCTAGCATTCACTTCCTCAACTCTTTGAGGTGTTATCCCTTCAGATAGGTCAGTACCATACCTTAAGGGAAGGAAGTCTTTCTTGGAAATTCCAGAAAATGGAACATGTCCAAGGTGTACTATAAATGTGACGGTCCCAATACCCTCTTCCTTTTGCTTCTGAACACCTTCAGAACTAAGATCCAAGAGGTATCCTTGAGATCATATCTCAAGTTATGGAACAACCAGATTATAAAACACTTATTATTATCCTTATATCATTCCTAATGATTAGGATATTATCTACATTTAGCATGATGAACACAATGGCACTCCCACTAAGCTTCACATAGTTCATCAAGATTTATCTGGAATCATAACATTTATAATTTCATCAAATCTTATGTTCCAGCTACAAGAAGCTTATTTGAGTTCATAGATGGATTTCTTTAGCTTGCACATCTTACTTTCATCAACCATGAAGCCATGGGGAACTTCATGTGAATATCCTCAGAGAGGAATGCAATCTTGACTTCTTTCTCTTGAAGATCCATTTACACATTTATGGGTCTTACTCATATAGGTGGATCCTCGAGGGTCCATATACAACACTTGTATATGAAGTCTACTTTAGACTTTATTGCTAACATCCATCTTTCCATGTCATTATCTTCGGGAGCTTCATCACATGAAGTCCGATCATTGTCAGACTTAACTGACACATGGAATACAACCTCAAACTCATTTGAAGAGGTATTAGTGTTTCATCTATAATTGTCCTTCACTTTCCGATTTCAGGAGCCTCATTATCTTCTCAAGAGTAACTGAGTTCCTACACTTCATTTTCATCTTGATTTTCAAGATAGTCATCCTCTAAGGATCACATTCTCAAAGATGAGATCTTTTAAGAATCTAAATGTCATAAAGTAGGTATCCAATACCATCCTTTATTTCCCTAATGAAGTAGCACTCACTGGTCCTAGATTCCAGCTAACTTGCATGGAACCTAATTAAGGATATACATTGTAGTCTCTACTACACATATATATTTGGAAACTAAGGTATAATTATGCTAAAATTCATCATTGAAACGATCATGTCACACATGATTAAATTGTATCTCCCTATAACTCTATTAAGTTAAGGTGTGTTAGGAAGATTGAGATAGAAATGATATTCATATCTCCATAAGGTATTCTTTGAATTCATCTAATCTAACAGGTACATGCTACCTAGATTAGATCAAATTCATTTTATCTTCCTTCAAACTTTGGTTCTAAACCAAAATTATGAAATCTTTGAACATTTCAAAGGTTTCTTAGGTAAAGAGAAGAAATCTCATATCATACATAATCATCAACAGATATCACATATCCATAATGTTTACTATGATATAGATGATCTGCATACATCAATATGTATGAGATCATGAATATCTTTACATTTTACACCTTTCCCACAGAAGGGTGTATTGGACATATTTTACTTTTGAATACAATATTCATAAGTATTTAAGTTTTGAAATTTTTAGACATTCTAAAGTTTCATTCTTACTTGTATATTGATCAAATCAACAGGCAAACGTCCAAAGCTTGATGCCAGATCATTGTCAAATGATCTTTATCCTCTTATTGATCTTTAAAGGTTTAATTTCATTATTAGAAATGTTAATGAACCATTCATTAATTTTCTAATTCAGTAAAGTCCTCTGGATGTTAGAATACTTTCTGAAATATATCCATCATAACTCTTTATGATAGGTCCATTCCAAAATTCATGTTTATTTCCAACATTTAGAAACAAACAATGAGTGTATTCTAATGTCTAGGTCATAGAGACATTCTCTAAGACCAAGGGCTCTCCCACTGAAATTATGAAGCCTATTGTTCCAATGGAAATTGTTGCAACAATTGCATCAATTCCAACATGGATGACCATTAAACCTTAAGATCAAATTTCTAATCTTCTAATACATATGCAACCAATTGCAAGTGTCATTAGAAGATCGAGATACAATTATTGGACTTTTTATCTTATCAAATAAGAAAGTCAACTTCAATGATTTATGTAGATTATTTTGATGCTCTGTCTGAGTCCTTCTCTAAGGATTCTAGACAGATTTGATAGTCATACTATCAATACATCATCTAATTGCAGTATTGGCATTTATCCAACTCTTTGGATGTCATGTGGAAGTTATAGAAGTATGGTCAACTCTTTGACTATCCTTCTCATCTTGGGTCTGATCCATGCTTCCATTGCGCTCCCTATATCTATAAACAACCATTGCTTAAGACTAAGGATCTCTTACGTTAAATTCAAAAGAATTCAATGTAAGAGTATTTCAACATTTATACATGCTTCATTAAATTCATACATATGAATATTATGAAGCTTCATGAATGACTAGAGTATAGACAGTAGAATGATGACACTCATCATGTCTACATCCATCTAGACTCTTAAAAACATTGGTTCAGGTAGGTATTCAAACATTTTGAATACATCATCTCTTATAGAGCCACCATTATGCATGATGCATTGAACCATCCCATTCATGATAAATGTCAAGAGCACATACGTATGATAGAATATCCTCTTAAGTCTTTATAAGGATTATTTGACAATTGCGATCATCATCGACATGTCACTTCCAAAGTACATTCGATGAGAGATCAAGACTATAGGGACATACAAACCCTAGGGTTGTAGTTCTATTATCTATTTAATTATCATTCCTCATTATTATGAAGAGACTTGCACAATGCAACCACATCATTATGTGTCCAACTGCAAGCACAATATATGGATCATGGGTCCAATCCATGATATCATACTGGTTATTATTGAGTATAGTATTGAGTGGGTTTAATGAAGGATTATCTGAAATAAGAAATTTGCATAAGTGTATATATTTATATATATATACATATTTTACTTTGATTTACGAATTTTTATATCAAAGTTGTCTTGCCTTGTCAACATTAAAAGTTTGTTCCCTTAATCACTTTCAATGTAAGAGATATACTTACCATTATATCTCAGCAAGATCTGGGATCTCCTTCCTTATCTTTGTTACATCCCAATAATATGAGAACATGTGACTCCGATAAAAAGAAGCGAGAACACATTCCGCCTTGCAAATCCGACTTGCATTTCCCAATTCGATCTTTAACACCCAGGCCCACCACCCCTAAGGTGATGTTGATCCATCATTAATTGAACGAACCGTCAACAGAATAGAACTCGCTATACGCAATCCAATATCGCCCCAATAATATGAGGATCCGATAATGGGGTCATTACGTATACGACCTTACTCTTTCGAGAAGCAAAGAACCCGATCCAGATGCGCTTGCATACAGGAGCTGTCACTTCGGACAGGTGTCTCCTACGTGCAATCCCTGGCGACGGAACCCTCCGCCTTGACGGGAGACCATGGATGCCACTTATGTGATCCTCCATATCACGTTCAAATTCTAATTAATCATTATGAATCATATTCATTACGATTAATTCTTCCAAGGGAAATAACAACTCTATTCATAATAGAGTGTTTTAATTTTTTATTGGACTCCAATTAATCTAATCATAAATTAATGATCCAATTAATATCCAACAAACAGTCTTTATTGTTAATTGAATTATGGTATTATCTCAAATACGTATTATTTCGAATTTTAATAATTAGAAATACATCATGATTTCTTAAGCATTATACTAACCCTACCCTCTGTCATGGCCAGTACCGACAGGAGTGGGACAGACCGCACACGGTGCAATCTGCTACCCCAACGCTCCCCGACTAGACACCATATCCACCTCAGGATAGGATAATGCAAAATAGATCACTTTATACTTGAGATAATTATCGGTTTTTCAACCGAAATTATACCATATAATAATAATCAAAATAATTTTGATTAACATTATAATGAGTTTCGCTAAACAAATCCCAATCCTATTCAAGCAACATGTTTGTTGGAATGTAGATTATGTAGATCATATAACCAATTTTGTGATATAGATCACATCTAATGAATTATTGGTTAAGGCTATGTCATTTAGGTAAATAATTATCATAAAATATTTCACAAATATTTATGCACAATTATTCCATGAAATTAAACAATTTAATTTCACTAATTGATTAAATGACAATCACTAGATTCTTGATTAGGAAACTATTTCCAGCAGTGACCCTCACTTACTAAAAATACCACATCTCAATCAATTTAAATTCAAATTAAGCAAAATAAGTTCTTAAAGTTTGCCAATTTGATTTACAACAGAACTTAAGTGATTTGCATGCATTTTAAGGCGTTTCAAATCCGCAATTAACATCTTAATTACGTCATGATCCGTAGTCCCCGAAACAGTGGATACATGTTCACTAAAATGGTCATATCTCAAGCATACGGAATCCAAATTAAGTAAACTCAGATCCTACGGTTTCTTTATTTAATGGGGAACAAAATAAAATTATTATTTTCGTGTTTAAACAATTTAAATAGTGCAAAAATAATCTCAAAACAGAGATGCGAAAATGAAATGCAAGAAAACTTTCACAAATCCTAATGAACCCAAGTCGTCTTCGGTTCATGGATCGCATCTGAAACCTTCAACCTAAGGCTCTGATACCACTTGAAGGATATGGCGAGATCCTTAAGCGCATCACGAAAGCGTGAGGATCGCATCATATGCGATCGGGAGCGACTAGATGGACTAGTCTCGATGTAACGGAAATTAAAAATTTTCATGTGAGGAAACCACATGATCCAAAAACACTTCTCGGATCGTTCCGTCTAAACCACAAACAAGTAATAGGATTACCTCTTGAAGCGTCGTTGTGATCGAGTCTCTAAACGAAGAGACCTCCTGTCTCAAGTCCGATCTGACGGAAGAGACGCTTGCGAGCGTATTGATGAAACGCGTGCTTCTCGCAATCTATGTCGATGATCCAAGCCATGGATCTCCTAATCTCGACAAACGAGATACGACGTCTTCTTCACGAGCAAGGCACGCCGAAGTAGACGGAGATTCACGAACAAACCATCGGGCAGCATAATGACGACGTTGCGGCGATGGAGAATCTCTGTAGGGCATCCATGGTGGACGGTCACATGAGAGTGATGGAGAGAGTAGGCGTGTAGAGAGAGAGAAAGATGTTGTCTCACTTGTGTTGTTGTAACCAAGAAGAGAAAGGGGTGCCCTTCTATTTAGGGATAATTACACCCATAACCCTGAGTAATTTCGCAATAACATTCATAACCCTGCATAATCGCGAATTACATGAGAAACCCTGAGTAATGCTTAACTCTTACATGACATAACCCTGTGTTATGTGTCGTTTAAGATGTCTGTTATATTTGACGGTTTCTATTTAAAAAGACAAAATTACCCCTAATAACTACTCTTATTTGCAAATAAAGCCGCTTGCATCTGTGACAGCCCCTGCGTCCCCGGCAAGCCCCCTGCACCACCGCAAGAGCCATTCCCCACCGTTGCAACCCCCTGACGCCTCCGACGTACCACTGCAACCCCTCGGCGCTTTCGTTGACTCCCCCCCCCCCGGCAAGCACCCACACCTCTGCAACGCCCCAGGCGCCTCGATCAACAGCCCCCCCTGCGACCTCCGCCAACCCCCCCCCTCCCCCGCACCTCTGCAACCCATCCCGGCGACCCCTCCTTCCGTCGACCCCCACTCCCAATCCCTCGCGCCTCTGCAACCCCCCGGCGCTTCCGTTGACTCCCCCCCCCCCCCCCCGCCCGGCAAGCACCCATACCTCTGCAACGCCCCAGACCCCTCCGTCGATAGCCGAACAACTGAGATCTTAGTGGTCCAATCTGATCGAACGATCTTCATTTAGGGCTCGCACCAACGAACAAAATGCGAGCTAGAGAAGAAGATCTCGATCGGACGCTCCTGATGACTGTTGGAAGAACACTATGAATGTCTTATCTAATGGCTGTGGATCGGTTGCATCTCCTTCGATCTTCTTCCGATCTTCCACCTAAAGCCCTCAATGTGATGCTTCTATCCTCCCACACTAATCTAATGGATAAAAAAATGCTCGTATCTGACCAGATCTAAATCTAGAGCTCTCGATAATCTGAAGGTAGAAAGCGCGATCTAGATGATGAATCTCAGTTCCATCTCTGCTCAGACCACCTGCAATGGATTTATTATGCTCGGAGCAGCATCTCCAGCACCTCTGCAAGATGCATCCCCCACCTCCGTCAACCCCCCGCCCCCGCACCTCTGCATGCTCCTTGACCTCCGAAGAACCGCGCCTCTGAGCAGAGGAGCACCTGTTCATCCCTCTCTATTTTGCTGAAGGTCGATGCCTCAAGCCATTCATCTATTCACAGGTCCTCGTCAAGCCCGTTGTGCACTGCTCCGAATCCCCAACCGAGTCCAACCCCTCCTCCGACCCCCCGTCTCCTCGTCGAGCCTGTGAAGCCGATCTACCCCCCCCCCCCCCCCGCCCCATCAAGCATGCTCGTGGAAGTCAATCAACCCAGATGTCACTTTTTTTATTTTTTATTTTTTTAAAAGCAGTGAGGTAGATGATACGTTATATTAACCCAATGATATGGTTTGGTTAAGAGAAAAACTAACGGAGGGTTATGAGCAAGGCCCTAAATGTCGATTTCGGTCATCATTTCGGTACCGACCAAAACAGAATTTCGATGGAATTTCGGTGGAATTTCGACCGAAATTTTGGTCATTTCGATCATTTTTTGTACTAGGACCCCCATATTTCGGTCATTTCGGTCGAATTTCGATTTCGACTGGATATCGATATTCGACAGAAATTCGACCGAATTTCGCTGAAATTTGAGGCCATGGTTATGAGTGTAAGACGGAGAGACTATTTGGGGTTTGTTGTGTAATTCATGACTATGAGAGGTTATGATTGTAATTGCATAATTACTCAGGGTTATGGGTGTAATTATCCCTTCTATTTATAATATTTTGGGATCCATGGATCTCAATCCATGGGTAACACAAATCTAATGGCTCTCATTGATTTGTGTTTCTTTTAATGACCAAGATTTTGTTGGTAAAAAACCAACAATTAATTTAATTTAGATTTAAATATATATTGATAAATCAATATGATTTAATCCCAAATTAAATCAATCAAGCATACATGTAGATATTTGGATGGAGATTTCATGCAATCTTGGAAATCTCAAGCAATCTTGGAAATCTCATGCAATCTTGTGAGATTGCATTATTCCTTGGAAATCTCCATGATTTTACAACAACACTTCTTGTAAATAATTCAATAACAATAATTCATAATTATTTTGTGAATATTGTAATCTTGCCATTGGAAAATTGTGAATCACATTCACAATCCAAAATAAAATGTAAATTACATTTTCAATTAATTTTCCAATGTGAATCCAATTCACATCAACATTTAATTAACAAATGTAAGTTACAAAAAACTCTCTTATATATTATAAATCTCATTTATAATATATATGATTAATATGGATATTTCTATCCACATTATTCATATCCATGATAATTAGATCACATTTAATCATCTTAGATCTCTTATTCTCATGTGTCCTAATAATATGAATCGCATTCACATTATTCACATCTTTGATAACTAAATCACATTTAATTATATAAGATAACTCTTTTTATAATATGAATCAAATTCATATTATTCATGATAATTAAATCTTATTCAATTATCAATTTTCTCAATGCTCGGATACATAATATCAACAATGAAATTATCCTGAACCATTTCATGGATAATGCGCTTCCTCCGCAGATACTTGGAGATAAGGACAGGGCGATTGTATAGTTCTACGAATAGTGACTTGGATATTGAGATCATATCTCAAATCCAGATCACGGACCTCCCATAGATGCTTGATTAAATCAAGACCGCAAATCTAATCTTCTCATTGCATCTGAATCACGATGAGATCAATGTCCAACATTTGGACCAAGATCAGATCACTTCTCTGTTGAGAAGAGTAACTAAAATCCAGACCCGTTTCATCACTCCATAGGAATGGAAGCGTCATGGTTATACAATCGTTTATGATCACATCACCCTCAGATATTCTCAATACCTGTACATCCTGCATACTGGAAGACTCAGAATAAAACCAAAGTATTAGATCAACTTTACACTGTCTACTTCAGGGTTTTATCAGTAAGTTTCTCATTCGATCATTGAGAGTCGATATCGATCATATACTTTCCAAAAGCATATATCATACCTAGGTCTTGATCATATACTTTCCAAAAGTATATATCAGACCTACAAATTCAGTCAAGCTTCCAAAGCGAGACGACCGTGCACGGAATTTGATTCTTCCCAAAATCTCATGAGTGAGCTCATGTCTTCCGGTTCAGTAACTGAACATGTATGATTCCTTTGAGAGATCGTATTACTCATATTCCCTTACATACACACCAGTGCGCCGGTATATAGACCTTGGTTAGGTCATCAACCTATTGGTCTGCCAAATGTACATACTTAGACATAAAGTAAAACATATGTCTCCGGTCAGAGGATGCGTGCCTATATCGTGACAGCGTACGATATAGGAATTTGGTTATCTCGATCTCGTTAAGTCAACTCTTTGACCTAACTAATCTGACACCTCTGAATCTCTATTCCTAATTTCCTATGCAGAGGACCTGCATCAAGAGGTCGGTCAGATATCAGCCAAACTGAGAAAGGATTGCCATCTCCTACTCAAGCTGGAGATCATCTCTTAACAATCATATGATGGTGCTTGATGAGTCCTCAATCTAACCCTTTAGATATTCATCCAAGCACCAGCTTCTATGATTCAATTATTGAATCAACAGCTATATGATTATTAAGATGGTCATGGTACATAACCCTAATTGTACTAAGTGTCCTATTATGCAAATTATTTATTCTTCATTCCAGATCAAGGAATGATATTTGCAATAACATTTATTCCATAATGGCTCAATGTGGGCTCGCATGTCCAACATGTATAATGCTAAGAGACTTGAAAAACTCAGAAAGCGTAAAGTGCGGAACTCTAAGGCTTTGTTAGGGAAAACATACTTAACCGTAACAAAAAATATTCTTTCTTTAAATAATGAATGATTGAATGACAGTCACAACCTCATACTTTTTTCAAAAGAAAAACACATAATAGTCTAGAAAAATCATCCACAGCTACAAAAAAAAATGTGTGTCCTAGTGATCAGAAACACGAATGGAACCCCAAATGTCGAAATGAACTAACTTAAATAAGTGACTGCTACTACGACACTGACAACCAGGGAATGGAGAGCAGTGATGATTCCCAAGCTGGCAAACCTCGTAGTGGAAGGTGGATCGAGAAGATATCTGTGGCAGGACATGACACATCTTCTGCAGAAGGTGACCAAAACGTAGATGCCACAACATCTTCTGCCTGTGAGTATGTCCTGAAACCCAAGAGAAAAATGGGTCAAAATGGCACAACAATGCAAGCCCTTAGTGAATTGACTAATAGATAATAATTCATCAAAAAAAACATGTAAATATAACACATTCTATAGGCAAGGCCTTAAATGTCGGTTTCGGTCACCATTTCGGTATCGACCGAAACAGAATTTCGATGGAATTTCGGTGGAATTTCGACCGAAATTTCGGTCATTTCGGTCATTTTTTGTACTAGGACCCCCATATTTCGGTCATTTCGGTTGAATTTCGATTTCGACTGGATATCGATATTCGACAGAAATTCGACCGAATTTCGCTGAAATTTGAGGCCATGTCTATAGGCTCATGAACGACTTCAAATGGACCTCCTCGTGCCCTGTAACAAGGGAATGAATCACATCTGCAATGACAACTGATCTGCCTAGAGGGACAAACATGTACGAAGTAAACTGAGCCATATCACCACACAAATGGTGGAATGCACCGGAATTCGTGAAAAAACTCTATCATATCTATCATGCGACAACTGGTAAGATTATAGGCTATATTTGAGGAGCAATAAGATGCTCTGACAATGATTGCAACATTTAAAGGACATGTAAGAGTAGTGCCAGCAGCATGAGTCATTATCTCCCTTGGATAGGAGATAATATCATCTAACATATGATCCGTAATTGGAGCTGGACTGGCAATGCGCTCAACCTGCTCGTCCACATTGAGCAAATGATGGATATCCATGCTTTTGATAGCATATCTCTTCTGAATGATCAAGACGACGGTAATAGGTGCCTGGACCATGATGATGTATGCCTCCTCTACTACGGACACCACGCCCTTTGAACTGAGAAGTACCTCCCCCACCGCGAGAAGCAACCATCACTAAGGAGATCTGTGTGGTGGCAACGGATGGGACAATGATCCAGTTGAGACGGTAGTAAGCCTCCTTCATAGGAGAGATGTCGCACCAGTGAGAAGCTGAGTGTGTGTTACCCCATACTCAAGGTCTAAAGTAACCAAAAAAACTTCAACCGTCATGGCGTTGATGTACACCATGTGTTGCTCTGTAGATGTGGTCACTACAAGCTGTGAAGCTTCTTGAATATGCCAAGAAGCGAAGAGTGGAAGCTGTGTAGAAGAATACCATTCTATTCGGTCATGAAGATGTCAAATTGCACCTGAAGAATCTTGACCTCATTCTTCATCTCATCATATATGGCTTCCAATATATCCCACATTGCCTTTGCACTAAGTTGATTCACAATATCATTGGCTATCTCCGTGATAAGAGCTCCAAAGAGCCAAATATGTGTGTACACATCATCCTGCTTCTATAAAGCATCCCCTCACTCCGTCTTTCTGTTGGCTCCAGTTTCGTCAGAATGTACTCCTTGTTATCGCACTGCATCAGGATCAAAAACTACATGGACCATAACTCATAGTTGGTCCCATACATCTGATGATGGGAGCTCGGCCCTTGAAGGCACTGGACAAAGAAAAGATATCACATTGTTTTATGATATGATGATGAGGGTTGAAACGGAACTCAACTGGAGTGGCACACCAATATGAATCAGTCTACACGAACACATAGGGGATTGATTGTATGTGTAGAAGTAGACTCACACAACCTTTCCCATCAATCAAGGAGTTGTTCTAGAGAGCCCCAAGATCTGATTTTACCAAAAACGATCCAAAATCAGGCCACTTGATGACAAAATCAGCCATTGGTGGTTGTAAACGGTGTCGCCTAGGGTTTTTTCACATTGATAGGTGTTGTGAATATACCCCAAGATGATAGGCAGCAGTGGTTGGCAGAAAAGAACCCCGTAGATCCCGACGGTGATGGTTGGGCCACCAACGGCCTCTAAAGCACGACTTGGAAGCACCAACAGTAGTGCTCGAGGCCTGAAAGCACCAAGCGGTGGTGCTCGGGAAACCAACCGCGAGGCGGCGATTGTTGCGAGGCATTAGGTGGTGCCGACGGTGATGGAAGGTTGGAAAAGTGGGGTGGGGGGGAGGGGTTAGGGTACAGAGTCTTGTACCGTCATTCTGATACCAAGTGGGGACTGAATAGTGAAAAGATAAATACTCTCTCAACACAAATGCATACAAGTCCTTGACTTCCCAAAAATAAAATCTCAAAAATTAAATAATTGTGTTCGATCATATTTCAATTCATTATATTGAACTCCCTATCAGTAAGTGACACTGTTTTTCTTCCTCCGGCATGAATGCTTTAAAAAAAATATCAGATTTAATGGCTTTAAAAAAAACAATCAGACTTAATTGGATATATAATAGAATTCCATGTTTGCCTGAACTTAAAGCCATTGTCCGTTGTTGCATTAAAGCAGCCATGTCAAAAATAATAAACAAAATAGAAAGAAAGAAAATAAAAAAAGATAAAAGTAATAATAAGTACCAGTCAAACCCAAGCTTCTTAGATCCCATACCAACAAGTGGTTATCTGTGCCTCCTGTCACCAATCTGCACTTCCTTCTAAGCAAGGCAGATGCAAGAGTTTGAGCATTTTTTTTAACTTGTTGGATGTACGCCTTGTATTCCGGAGTTGCAACTTGTTTCAATGCAATAGCTAATGCGGCTATGTGATTATTGTGGGGTCCTCCTTGAAGTGATGGAAACACTGCAAAATTAATTCGATCCTCAAAATCGTAATACTCACTTTCATCTGCTTGAAAAAGGTTCACTTGCTTCCTCTGCCTCCTGCCTTTTCTGAAAAATATTATACCACCCCTAGGTCCTCGTAAACCTTTATGAGTTGTAGAAGTAACGATATCACAATAGTTAAATGGGCTCAGACACTCCTGAAACATTAGAAAACATTAAGATTTTAATGTATATCTAACATGGTTGTTTAAACTGCACAAAGCCATAATCTAAGGACAAGAATATTCAGTGTATACATTGTTCTGGGATCACTGGGCACTGACAGGTGATCAAAAGGTGGCATGATGCGTAAACAATAAGCAATAGCAAAGCCTGCCCCACTATAAGTAGGGTTGGATACATAGATTCTTGCTTAAATCCATGTTGAAATATTTGACTGTTTTTGACGATGGTTGTCGGCTACCTAATGCGACCCACACATGGGGGGATTTGAATCCTGATTTTTTGGGTGGTAGGCACATTGCACTACCACCAGACCATTTAAGTGGGTACATGTGTAAACAGTAAAAAATGAACAAATTCAAAAACTACAGCAGCATACATAAAACGGTATGTTAACTTTGCAGTACTTAGTACACAATGATATTAGACGTAAAAGTTATTACTCTCAGCCAGCATTGGGAACATACAAAAATAAGATGCTCTTCCATTCAAATGCCATTATATAATTGAAAAATATTTCTCGTATCCAAAATCTGACTAACGAGTTTAAAAAGGTCGTAAGAAGTTCCTGTGGGTCAACACAACAAATGGAGAAGAAAGGTGGGAATGGGAAGTTCCTCTGGATCACCACCAAACAAGACAGAACGCCAAGTTTTTTTACCTGGATCCACCATTGAATGGGAGCACATTATGGGAGAGCTTGGCTCTCAATCTTACACTATGAACGATGGGAATTCCAAACATCTACAGTTCTCTCAAGAAGAGAGGTCGAGCTCGCAGAAGTTACAAAAAGCTCCTCTTCTTGTAGCAAGTTTAAGTATGCAGGAACCAGCCCCCTTTAATGGAGGGGTCGCTCCTTGATATGTAGTATACAAGGAGGAAGTCAGGTAAGGAGCCATCTCAAGGAGTACACAGGGTCCCCCTAAGATCCAAGATGCCCTGTTTGCCATTATTTGGCAAGAGCATAATCTGGTGAGTATTATTCTTTCTTTTTGTGCTTCCACATGGTGCACCTTAATTGAGGATCAGAGGACACAGTGAACAAACTTTATTGAAGTGCGATCACGGAAGTTGTTTTTGAAAAACAAAGGGCTGGACACCCAAAATCGTGCACCTAAACTCACATATTCATATATTCAAATGGAACAGATACATTCTATTACCTTGACCAAGACTCAAATGAGCCTTGGCATATGCTCAATCACATTTTCAATATAGAACCCCTCGTGTCTAATGATTAGAGTATTTCTGACGAGCTAGATTGCCCATAGAGTTGTAATATCCTGAATTTTGTCCACATCTGGACCCCTCCAACCACTACCGGAGCCTCCCGGAATTCTACGTCAATCATTTTTAAAGAACGTCATTTATACTCCAAAATTGAATGTTTCCCAAATATTTATAGATTCTTTTAAAGGAAATGCAGTGATGCACCAAGAAGATGACACCACAAAAATTGTTTATTCACAGGTTAACGTATACTAATTACAAAGATCAGGAATCCCGAATCCCATAGGATCATGGCATGTTCTAGAGCATTGTCTACATAGAAATTTCACTTCGAAAAAATTCACTACATTTTAGGCCAGCAACATGACCCACAAAACGGTCACAGCCCAGATCCTGAGAGACTCAGCACATCATGTTGCCGATCCACATAATCCCAAAACACTGGAGCACAATTTGTCGAAACCATGTCCAATCTGATGCCTCTCACACCTCCTTGGATGAGCTGCAAAGAAAGAACATGTGATTATTGTCCTCGAGCATAAAACCGAACACCACGGGCATGACCCATACACTCCCTGGAAGAACCTAACCATCCAGGGCCCCATTAATACACGATCAGGCCTCATCGGTCAGAAGAACATCTTGACCTGCAGAAAGACCCTGCAACTCCACAACTATCTAAACTCTGAATAAAATACCCAAATCAAATACTAAGATCGCATACAACACCTTATATGCCTTCAAACCGAAAGGTAACCATCCATCAAGGTCCAATGGTCAAAACCAACAATAGTTATTGTTACCTGAGAAAGAACCTCCAGCTGCACCAAAAACTCAACCACCTCTAGTTCAACTACTCCAAACCGGGGGAACCACCTACCATCCCCATCCCAAGCCTCTTAACAGAAATCCCCGCAGTCATCGTCAAGGAAATCAGATGAGGGAAATGGTCATAGAGCACGCTACATAGTCCAGTCATCAAGCCATAAATAGAAGCCTCTACCACCAATAACAGTCGACCTGAAGATATGTGACACATCAGGCAGCACCGATGGTGCACGCACCTACCCCTCCTGCCAAGTGAGATCTGTCAAAACACCAGGAATACTCCACATCGCCCTTGTCAACAAATCCGAACCACCACCCCAGATCCCCACTTGGTCAAAAAAAAGCTATGTCCATATCCAAGCTCCTCATCTCAGAAAACAATCATCCTTTGCAAGCATCATTATTAACATTTGTGATAATCTTATTTTCTAGGGTTTTATATCTTTGAAGGCATACTTGTAACCCTCCCCTCCATCTATATATGGAAGGGACCCCACTCGATGAAAACAATTCAATTTTGCACCACCAAATTGACATGGTATCAATGCATTGAGAGGGATCTCTCTCGGATCCTATGCCCTAATCCTACGCACAACACCTCCGCCAGCCACCCAACCTCACCATCGCCAACTAAACCCCACCTCTCCATCCTCACCATCGTGGTTCTCTCCAAGCCCCCGCATCTTCCAGTTCACCAAAGGCATAACATGAGCCTCAATGGTAATCTCCCAAAAGAATTAACGTGTCAAACTCTCCATCCGGTCCAAACACCAACGGGAAGCAAGCGGATAGACAAGAAAAATACGGAAATAACATAAATTGTTACCTTCAAGAGCACAAAGTGTGCCCTCTCAACATGCAGAACCCATGCCATCCTGCAAGCATCCAGCCACTCTGCCTAAGAAGCCCACTAAACAATGAGAGACCTAGGTAGCAAATTAAGAGAGAGTCCCTCTGAGTCCCTAAAGCCATTATACACAACTCATTCTATGGTTCCTCCATACCGAAAGGGAACAAACACGAATTTTTCGTTCATTGATCCGTAGGCCACACCTCTTTAAACAGATCCATTACCACAGACACACTCTCTGCCACCCTAGAACCACCCTCCACAAGGAAAATGATGCCATTAGCGTACTAAAGCAGCAGCACTAAAATGTCCCCCACATAGCAACCATTGTAGAACTCCCTCGCAATCGCACAGAAAACCATCCTCGAAAGAGCATATGCCGTAACGACAAAGAGCAATGGAGCCAACAAACACCACTACCCCATCTCTCTTTATGGTTAAAAATAGATTCCCACTTGTTTGGCATTCACCACAATTAGATAAGGAGGCAAATTCCTTAGTAGTGCCTCGGGATTACAAAAATCCCTAGATACTGCCCATTTTTTTACTTTGTTGTTGTACTCATATCGAATGTCGTTAATGCGACACCAGTGTCGCATTCTATGAATGTGTTATGTGCTTATAACGCATGGGAATCCTGCGACATGCACGCAATTCCCTGCAAACTTAAGTCCTTCCACGTGGGGCCTCTCTGCATCGGTCTTTTTACTCATGCACCAGGCACCAGCGGAGACCGAGTTTGTTGCTACATCTCGTCCTCTACCGCCACCTCCTCACTTCCCACTTGCCGACAACAAGTCTTCAGGCCTTCGGAGACCTTTGGTGCCTCCCTTCGTGCTATGCATTCACCATTGGTGCTCCTCCACATTTCTCCAAGCCCTGGGTACAAATGGGATTGTCTTTGGTGTTAGGCTAGGGTTTCGTTAGCATGTAAAACATGACTTTTTTACCAAATTGTTGGTCTAGTGTTTAAAATTTTCATACTTATAAATCCATTGCCACAATGTGTTAGGTTGGAATGGAGCGGATTTATTGCATGTTTCATTTGAAGGATAATATTGGTGATTCGTCGAACACCAATGTACATGGTTTTGGGTTAATGTCGAGCATTACCTATTATAGTTTTTTATTTACTACATCAAAATTTCAACTTATACAAGGATTACCATCTAATTAAATTGCCACATCGCGTCCCATGCGGGGTAGGCGAAGAGCCAATGCTGACGTCTATTGTGGACGATGATGATGTACATGGTGTATTTATATATGTTCAGACAATTAGAAAATCAGCACCTATTGATATTATTATTGAGAGTCAGCCGATTTCGTATGTGGTGCAGAATGTTGACGACATGGAGGATCACCTCCCTTTGGGTCCTTCCATTGTTCGGAGCACTAGTGACCATATATCGCAGCCAACACCAGTTAATGAATTCATGAGCGATGCTCTCTTGAGAGAAGTTAGTTGTGCCCTAGATGATGTCATCCCTAGGGTAACAGATGACGAGTTGGACGAGAACGGTGCCCGTGAGCTTGATGATAATGTTGTCATAAATGGCCAAATGAGAGTTGATAAACCCATTCCCCAAAAAAATTGCTTTGTGTACCATTTTTAGGGATTAGAGGATGTGACACCCGTACAACATTTGAGGTTGAAAGAAGTCCGGGCTCGACAGTTTTGGTGACGAACTTCAAAAGGGCAGAACATTCTAGAGTAAGGATGATTAAATTTATGCTGTGAAGAAACATCACATCCTTACCCGCTACAACTTCATGATTAAAGAATCCACTACCTTAGTATGGATATTCTCTGCATCATGCAATCGAAGGGTTGTCTTTGGTTTCTACATGGTCATTTCAAGAGGTTCGACGATATGTGGGTGATCTCCAAGATCGGAGACCCGTACACTTGTATTAACCTAAAAGTTAATCAGGATCATCCTCAATTAGACTGCAATTTCACGGCTAGATCAATGCTAACCTTGGTAAAGGATGACCCCACTATTCAGGTGTCGAGCAGCAGAGCTCACATTCACGAGTTGTATAATTAATAGGTTACGAGAGAAGAAAAAGGTGTGGGATGCTAGGAAAAAAGCAATTGGAATGATATTTGACGATTGGAAGAAGTCCTATGCATTAAAGGTTGTCATTCCGAGGACTGAAATAGATATCTACCATATGGAACACTTAAACCCGCAGAAACCCCATTGTCGTAGATTTCAACATTGCTTTTGACGTTCAGCCCTTGCTTTGAGGATTTCAAACATTGTAGATTGTTGATAAGCATTGACGGGACTCATTTGTATGGCATGTACAAGCAAAAATTGTTGATAGCATGTGGAGTAGATGGAGATAAGCACGTCGTACCTCTTGCATTCAAGATAGTTGACGAGGAATCCAACCCTACTTGGAAATGGTTCCTTTCGTTGGTTCGCATCAAAGTAGTCGGAATGCGTGATGGGCCTATATGTATCATTTCTGATGATCACCCTGGTATAAAATCAACAATGAATGATGTTGACGTTGGATTCTTGCTCCTTTTGCGTAGTGGCGATTTTATTCTAGGCATGTCACAAGCAATTTCAGCAGTGCAATGAAGAACGACTCTATAACGTTGTTGGTACAGGCAGCAACCCTACAAACTTCTATCAGGAAGTTTGCTTATTTCATGAGAAAGTTGGAGGAACGGAATCCAGATGCAGGTAGGTGGTTTTCCACGAATGACTGCTGCAAGGAGCAATGGACTCTAGTTTACGATGGTGGGTATAGATTTGGGCAGATGACGACAAATCTAAGTGAAAGTTATAATGAGGTACTTAGGGATGCAAGGTGTTTGCCCATTGTTGCAATAATCGAGAAGACTTTCTATAATTATGTCTTATACTTCAACGAGCGAGCAGATGAGGCTACCGCTACACTCGTTGTCGGTCAAAAATTAACAAAAGCTGCAGCAATTGAACTACATAAATGGAGTGCAGTTGCAAATGGACACATAGTAACCCGCATACAACAGCCATCGAACTTGATGTTTGAGGTTTTGATCGATGCTCGACGCGCACAATTTGGGGTTCGAGGCCGCAAAAGGTACATTGTAAACCTGAGGCAGCAAACATGCACATGTAATAAATGCCAGATTTATCGCATTCCACGCTCTCACGCTAACGATGTCGTTTCCCAAAGGCGATCAAAGATAGATACATATGTTTGTGAATGGTACACATGGGAGAATTAACTCAAGGTGTATGAAGGTAGGTTTTTTTCTTGTTGGCGATCGGGATACATGACTTTCATTAGAGTATCCTGAATTACGTCCCGATAAACTACGTAAACGTAGCAAGGATCGCCCACGGTCAACCAGGATTCATAATGAACTGAATTTTAGGGATGTCCTGCGGCAAAATACATGTTCATTGCATGGTGTCTTGGGTCATATCAATCAATACTGTCCTAATAAAACACGCGGGCATCCACCTCACAGGCTTCTACGTTTAATGTACAACCTTCAGCGAGGAACAAAAATAAATGTGGCACACGTGGGGATGAAGGTCACAACAAAAGAAAATGTCATGTTTGAGTAAGTTTGGCGATTTTCTTTGAGAAAAAAAAGTTTGGTGATTTTTAAAAAGAAGTCTTATATTAGATATATTTTGTGTGTTACATTATTTAGTAAATACAAAGAGCTTGCAATTTATCATGTCTCTTTTGCATTCTAATTTCATGGATGTTGATTGCAAATGGATCCCGGACCTCTTGACACATCAGTATTGACACATCCAGAGTGACATTGGTCGTGCTGTGTCTGGGGAGGCGACATAAGTGATTTAAGCATTCTCCATCAACAATATCATTTTTTACATGTGTCTTCTAAATTTTTATAAAGAAGACCTCGTTATAGATGTGTTGTCGTGGACACAAGACACATGTGCGTAGTATTCCTCTAGGTGAGCATGCCTATCCCTACGTAGCGCAGGCCAGGTTTGGAGGGGTTACAGAGATAGAGTTTATCTCCTTGGACTGGCATCGGATTACAGCAATGGTTGAGTTTTGACGACCCGAGACGCATACATTCCACATAACTAGCGAAGAGATGAGCATTACACTATCGGATGTGGCATTCATCATAAGACTACAGATTGATGGACCAGTGGTGATAGGAGGGACCACGCTTGGAGTGACGTGGGCAGTGCGAGCAGCTTCTAGGTGTACATCCCTTATCGTCTGGGACAGTGGGCAGCAGCCAGCAGGGTTCTAGCGAGTTGGCTATACGCACATTTTGCAAAGTTGCCACCAGATGTTCCAATCATGGAACGTGTCCCATCCCTTGAGTTGGATCATCAAGAGCTAGCCGAATTTGTGTTGTAGACCCGATTCGTCACCCCTGCTAACGAGCCACCAACTGAAGACTTGTCACAGAATATTTTCAATAGGAAATTCGGTTTCAAATGCTTTAAATTCAACCGAGGGAAGAATTGGAATGGAAATGGAGTTTTCCAGGGTTTTTACTGCATGTCGCAAGCACGAAATGAGATATAAGCATAGTTTGAAACATATGTCGCATAGCCCAGGCGATTTCGTTTTTCCAGGGACTTTTACGGATGTCGCAAGCTCAGCATGTGATACCAATGTCGTATTTATAACATGCAATAATGGTATGTGTCACATGCTCCACATATAATATAAACACCTGATACGTTCATAGAATGCGATACTGGTGTCGTATTAACATGTGATATGAGTACAGCAGTAAAGTAAAAAAACATTGGGCAGTACACAAGGATTTTTGTAATCCCGGGGCACTACTAAGGAATTTCCCTCAGATAAGAAGTCATCGTCACGCACCAATTCATCATCCAATTCACTCATCAGGGAAACACCGTCGAAATGAAGACATCTATACAAACTGTCGATCCATATAGTCATATGCTTTGGAAAAAAACAACCCTCCATAGCAGCATACTCATATTCCTATGCCGCCAGTCAGCAACTATTTCGAATGAGATCACCACCCCATCCATATGTGCCGGTCAGGACTAAATGTCGTCTATGTGGGTGCAATGATGGAGTCCAGTACCATGCGTAGGCGATTACCAAGTACCTTCACAACAATATGGCAAACAGCATTGAAAGGGCTATAGGCTACAGATCCTTTCCTCGTTGCACAATCTCCTCGAGGAAAAAGAAAAGAGTAGTTAAGACGCTCAAAGCCATGGCTCCTCTGACACAACTCCTTAACAACCACAACAACCTCTTGCACAACCAGGTTTGAAACCCCCTAATAAATTAAGAAACCATCTAGTCCAGGGAACAATCCATGTTCAACCCAAACATTGTCCTACGAACCTCCTCAAACGAAAAAGGTGTAACCAATCCATAGATCTGATCCTCAGTCGGTCTCGGAACATCCCTACTAACCAATCTTGCAATGCCATGGGGATCCTCCTAATCATGGTATTAAAAACGTGCCTCGAGGCGTACGCCTCGAGGCGAGGCGGGCCTTTTTAGCCTCGAGGCGTGCGCCTCGGCCCTGTCCAATGAGGTGTGCGCCTCAAGTGGCTGAGGCGTAGCCTCGAGGCGTTCCGCCTCGAGGCGGTCGATGCATTTTCCTAGGCGTTTTTACTTTTTTGAAGATTTTTTTATGATTTTAATAGTTTACATGGTGGTCTGAGAAGCTTATAAATATATACTTGTTTAGAATAATAATTATACAAGTTAAATGCCTAAATCTGATGTTTCTTTCGTACCCACGACTCCATATTTACTATTAATTATTTGTAACTATTTCAGCAAACTGCTTCATATTTACTATTAATTATTTCTAACTATTAATTTATGCAAGATGAATGCTTAAATTTGACCTCTTTCATACTCATATGCCTAAATTTGACCTCTTTCATATTCATATTTACCATTAACATGCCAAATTATTTCAGTGAACTCTTACTATTACATCCTTAAACATATAAAAAAGTGTATACGAATTCGAATACTCATATAAGAAAAAAATTTGGGACGGGGGTGCTGCCCCCCTGCACCCCCGCATGGGGGGCCCACCTGGGCCCCCCTAGCCCCCCAGGCTCGCTGACCAGGCAGCGAGACCCTCGTACTGGTAGGGTATGGTGGCACATGGAGTATATCAGACCGTTCTTCAACTAGGTATAGTTGAACATATAGTTATGATTCAAATCATATGATTCATATCAACAACTTGGATATTTATAATGACAACTATAGCCAATCCCTTTTAGATAAAATTTTTAGTGATAGTTATAACCATTGATTTCCTTTTGATTGGTTAGAAATTTCGTAGAAAGGTTTATGGCATTGAGTCATTGACATCCTTTTTTCATGTTCTTATCTTCATAATATCATCATATATTACATTGTTATATACTATATGTTTGTCATATTATATTATTTCACCAATAAATATATTTATTACATAAGCCTTTCGTTTTTTCAAACCTTGCTCCTAATCAGCTCAATAACAACCGCCCCAATGGCCTAATCACCCTCCACCACCTCACAATGCACCTCAATAGAGTGAATAAAGGTGCACCTTCTCCCAATTCTCATCGCATGAATGAATCAAGTAGTGGCATCCCCCTCCTTCAGCCACTTGCTTGGACCGATGTTACGACTCCACCCCCTGCTTCTTATCACAAGCAAGACCCATTGGCATTCTCTCTAACCTTCTCCTCCTCTGTCAACTACCTGGTATATTCTTAAGCGAGTCTAGGTGAACCACCTCAGTTTATGCTTGCTCCCTTCTATGCACTCATAGAGCATGCATCTCTACCTGAACCCAAACAGAATTCCACGCAAATCCTCAAGCTTCACCATCAGCACTCTGGGAGTCGATCCAGTGGCAGAAAGATTCAACCATTAGCAGAACACATATCCCTAGATCCCTCCTGAACAGACATGAATGCTCAAAACATAATAAGCCGCCAACTCAGTTTCCCTTGCCAGAATCCCAACGGATAGGCATGTGATCAAAATGTGATCCTATTGAGGAAACAACTGTCAAGGGGAATGCCTCCCAGTAACTCCAGTGAACCAAGAAAACAGTCCAAGCAAGACCGCAATGTCATGATGCACTAGGTGTAATGTGCATTCGACATATCCAGAACATCAAGAAACATGTCCCCCGCGAAAAGCAGTAAACAAATGGAATCAGGGTCCATACCCCCCCCCCCCCCGCTATTGAGGATGGGCAGCAGCAAATAGAGTGACATTAAAATCACGAGCCACCAACTCAGTTTCCCTTGCCAGAATCCCAACGGATAGGCATGTGATCAAAATGTGATCCCATTGAGGAAACAACCGCCAAGGGGAATGCCTCCCAGTAACTCCAGTGAACTAAGAAAGCAGTCCAAGCAAGACCACGATGTCATGATGCACTAAGTGTAAAGTGAATTCGAGGTATCCAGAACCTCAAGCAACATGTCCCCGCGAAAAGCATCAAACAAATGGAACTAGGTTCCATACCCCCCCCCCAACCCTCTATTGAGGATGGGCAGCAGCAAACAGAGTGACACTAAAATCACCACCTGTCATCCATTAAAGCTCAGAAAATTGGGTACACACCATCTACAGCTCATCCCATAGATCAGCAACAACAGGGGGACCCATGAGACCTAAATACAGCAATAAATAAAGTTATGCCACATCCAACAGCTAATATAGCAAAATCAACATCAAACAAGTGTCCATCACCACTCTGCCCAATCATAATGCCCCTCAATGTTCAATCGAGAGAATCACCCAAAACTTAGATCGTTGCAAGCTAGCCATCGACCTCCAGGTTAGAGCATCCTATCTCTCAAACTTCATATCCTGCAAACTGACTACATCTGCTCATCGCCCCCAACCAGGTTAGAGTATCCTATCTCTCCAACTTATTCCTGCAGAGAGGAGCCTTGCTGCTAAGAACCATAACCCATCTAGGAAGCCAACTTGCCCTCTGGATGCCACTCGATCCTCGCCATCATGTTGATGACCCTCCCCTAGGACAGCCCAGCCCCATCACATACGGTCATCGCATGACCAGTCCCTTCTCCCCCTCCCCAACCCCCATAAGTGACCAGCAACACTGCCCCCAGCTAAAAGCCCCCTAGCACTGCCTTGCCCCCCTTTCGACCCATCGCCCAACCCCAGCAGAGATGTTAAGCTCACGCGACCTTACCTTCCTCGTTTCGATTACATGTACCATCCCCTCCTTCTCCCCAAGCTTCTCTTTTCCCTTCTCTTTCGTTTTCTCCAGCCCAATGCTTTTTTTCCTTCTCTGGCCCATTTGTTTCATGTATGGCCTTTGTTCAAGTGCTCAGATTCGACACGTGTAAAAAAACAAGTGCTAGATATCTTTCAAACCCTCCATGGACCACATACAAGTACTATCTACACCATGGAAGATCATGACACTCTTAGTATAGCTCAAGATTCGACCTCGTCTGAGAAGCCAGAGCAAGAGTTTTACCCTTGTAAAGAGTTTCCAAACCCATATCTTCTTGCAATGTTTGCTTACATTGCCTACCTTTCTAATCGAGAAAACCTTGTCTTGCCAAATGCACGAATAACATCTAGATGATGGCCCATCCACAATAACCGGGAACCTGGAAAGTAAAAATTCTTCCATACTCCACTTTGAAAGCTCAACACAATAGAGAGGAATCCGAAAAGAGGTGTGATCTACGAAACTTGTTTTTTTAAATATAAAGGGTGGATATCCAAAAGGTATGCACCCTAACTCATATATTTATGTATTCATATGGAACAGTTGCAGTCTATTACAAGGTCAAGAAAAGAGCCTCGGCATGCTTAATAACATTTTCTTCATAGAACATCTATTCTTTAAAGATTACATTGTTTATAACGAGCTAGATATCTTGCAGTCTATTACAAGGTCGAGAAAAGAACCTTTGCATGCTTAATCGCATTTTCTTCAAAGAGCATCGCTTCTTTAAAGATTACATTGTTCTAACGAGCTAGATAACTTACACACATCTGAACCCCTCCAACCAAACCAATAACCTCCCAATATTCTACCCATTGCCATACTATACTCCAGAAATACCAGTGTTTCTAAACATTTTTTTATCTTAAAAATGGGTGAACCCCCCTTTCGGGGGTCACCGCTGAAGTATTTCATTAAAAAGAAAAATTGAAGTACATTATCGTGAGTTCCAGAAAGCGTATAGCGCGTTACAGTGCGAGATTACATTTTCACAATAAAACCTCTGACTGTTGAAAATCAAATCATTCCTTGCCATCCAGATTGCCCATAGAATCGCAAAAGCCTTCGAGCAGTCGTCCGTTGTGTTGCCTCCAGAAATACCAGTGTTTCTAAACATATCTAGATTCCATAAGTAAAAAAAGAGTGCTTAGTATCCTCCTGACCCTACGTGCACTGCATACAAGTACCATCTACACCATGAAAGTCCCCATCCTCCTAGCATGGCTCAATATTCGACCCTGTTTGAGAAGCAAAATGGAAACTTTTACCCTTATAGGGAGCTTCCAGCTCCAAATCTTTTTGCAATTTCACCCATGATGCTAGGGTCAAACATTAAAGTGACGTTCAAGACTTCATAATCCTTTCTAACTGAGAAAACCATGTACAACCAAATCCATGAATCGCATCCAAACGATGGCCAATCCACAGTAGCTAGGAACCCGGAAAGAAGTAAACATTCTTCCAATCTATGATTTGAAAGCCGGGTATGCCCCAAACTCATATTCATATGGAACACAACAACAACAAGCCTTTTTCCCACTTTAAGTAGGGTCGGCTAGATATTCATATGGAACAGATACATTTTATTATAAGGACCAAGACTCAAGAAGAACCTTGGCAAGCTCAATCACATTTTCTACATAGAACATACCTTACCTAAATATTACATTGTTTCCGACGATCTAGATAGCTCATAGACTTGCAATAGCCTAAACTTTGTCCACATCTGAACCCCTCCAACCAGCAACGATAGCCTTGTAGAATTCTACATCATATTGTGCTCCAAAAATAATGGTCATATCCCAAACATATCTAGATTTGGCACATGCAAAAAAAGTGCTTAATATCCTCCAAACTCCCCATGCACCACATATGTTGAAGGAAAAGACAAAGTAGTATTCCATCTAACCCTAGAGCTCTCTTATATAAGAGAAAAGCTCTAAGGGTAAATTACATAAACAGGACAATAGAAATAAATAATACAGGAAAACAGACACAATAACATAAATATCTTAACACTACCCGTCAAGCTGGAGCATATATATCTATCATGCTCAGCTTGGAACAACAATGATGAAAAGGACCTCTTGCAAGAGCTTTAGTAAACATGTCTGCAATCTGATCTCCTGACACTACATAAGACGTTGAGATAAGCCCCTTTTGGATCAAATCACGAGTGTAATGACAGTCCACCTCAATGTGCTTTGTCCTTTCGTGAAATGCTGGATTATTAGCTATGAACAAGGATGCTTGATTGTCGCATTTGAGATGCATAGGAAGAGGCACTTCAATCGCTAAATCGGTCAAGACATATTTGACTCACATCATCTCCGTACTACCTTGGGCCATTGCCCTATATTCTGATTCCGCACTAGATCGAGCAACAACAGTTTGTTTCTTACTCTTCCATGAGACTAATGAGCTGCCAACAAATACAGTGAAGCCTGACGTAGACTTCCTGTCCTTAGAACACCCAGCATAATCTGCATCTGCGCATCGTGTAACTAAGAGAGACGTATCTCTCCTAAACAGAAGACCTGCACCTGGAGATGACTTCAGATATCTCAAGATCATGAATATTGCATCCATGTGGGCCTCTGCCTAGGTTGCTCCATGAATTGACTTACTCTACTCATAGTGAAAGATATAACATGCCTAGTGATAGTAACATATAATAATTTCCCTACCAGCTCTATGTATCGTATCTTGCCAACCTCCTCAGATTCATCATCATGGAGCTTCGCATTATGGTCCATCGAAGTAGTAACCGGTCTACATCTTGTCATACTTGTCTCAGATAGAAGATTTGTAACATACTTCCTTTGTGTCATAACCATGCCCAGCTGATTTCGTGCAAACTCCATGCCAAGGAAGTAACGAAGCGTGCTAAGGTCCTTGGTAACAAATTGTCGCCCAAGGAAATCCTTGGTTGATTGAATGCCATGTTCATCGCTGCCAGTGATAACAATATCATCAACATAAACCAGAATGACTACAATACCTCTCTGGTTTCTCTTTACAAAGAGAGTATGATATGCAGTAGATCTGACAAACCCCTTCTGTTCACCAAAAAATGCCTTCATGTGTTCCAACCTTAAAAGCTGGACAACAACGAAAAGGAAGTCTCGACCAACACCTCAAACTTTACTCTCATGGGTAGATATGACCACATATGAAGCCCCATCAAATCATTACAACCAACCTCCTAAATTGCACAACGATGACCTTAATGGAACAATGGTTCTGACATGGAATGAGCATACCCTAAAGTTGACAACATTGCCTATAAGTCCTCGTCGAAATACCATATTTGGTCAAAGTTTGCAACTCCAACAAACTGATACACCCAACTCCAGTGTCGTTAAAATGCCCAGAATGCCATGTCCTCCTTCTGCAACCCCCTCAACAGATTTGACGCATCATCAAATTCTAACCACATCACTGACAAGTGACAAACCTCTCCCCACTACCTCCTCTACAAGGCTCTAAACCTCCTTTAAATTGCGATCAATAAAAATGTTGAGCAAAAAGCCTTGAAAATTTCTTGACAAGTTTCAAGACCTACCCCTCAAACATTCACACCCCTTCCTCCAAACTCCCCACTCCATGCATGCCCATTATTGATGTCCAACCTTGTTGCATTGGAAGTAAGCAATAAGGTTCTGACATTCATGCACCAAGTGCTCCAGCCCCCTACACTGTGAAGAACTCAACCGCATCGAAGACAAGGATATGAGCGAAAATGCCAGCTATTGTGCACAAAAATGCCCCACCCAACAACCTAGGATGACGTTTCTTTACCTCCACCCAACCCTCCCCCTATAAAACAATAGGTCTATCATCCTTTCCTTGAAACCCTCTCATCCTCTTCCCACTTCCTTTTCTCCATCTTGCTCTCCTTCTTACTTCCATCTTCCCTCCCCTTCCCCTCCTATCACAGCCTCCATCAAACTCTTATTTGTTGCCACTCATCAAAAGCATCATTTTCAGGAAAATTAGTAAACCGCCAATCTTGAAAAATTCGCAACATATCTTTTACCATGAGAGGTTCTATGCTGAGATTGTTATAAATCATGCCAAGGCTCTATTAAAATCTAGTAAGTTGCAATGCTTGGCCGCGATGCAGGCACAGGCAGTATTATCGGTGTTCACAAGAACATCCTCCTTGTTATCCGAGCGGTTGTCAGTGGCCCCTGTTTCTCGATGATGGTGTCCGCGTACCTCTTCTTTCCCAGTGGATGCCAGTATTGCATAGGTGGAGCGAAAGTAGCAACAACCAGTTGGCTTTGACATGACAATCCCAAAGCAAAACCAAACATACTCGACGCGCATATTGTTGCTGGTGGAGCCAACTCCTCAAGAGTTAATGGTGGCTAAGCGGTTTCCAGAATGTTGCCATTTTCTTTTGCATTGTTTTCTTTTTCTTCTGATAGAGCAAGTGCCAATGCTACAAAATCTATTGAGATTGAGGTTAAGGAAGGTTGATCCGCTTCCTTTGATTGTGGTTGGGATAGTTATTGCCCATAATGTACAACATACAGTTGCTCGCTGCTTTCCACTTCCTCAAGCACCTTATAGGATCGTTCGATAGTGCTCTATACCAACTGATGCTGAAAAGTTGCCAACAATAGAAAAATAAAGAGAGGAAGAGGTAGAAACACGCATGTTGAATTGGATTTTTTGGGGGGAAGAAAATGTGGAGATACGTTGGAGGGAGAAGGGGAAACGGGGAGGATAGTGGAGGGACTCCAATTTTTCTATAACTTGAACCGTCTAAATATAATCCCCCATAGCCCCTTTACATAAGAGAGATAGGATTACAAAAGTAAAAAAATTAATCCTTAATTTGACTCCTAAATTGACTCAACCAAATAACTAATTAGATATCACGTGTGATCTCTTTATTTAGATAAAATAGAAAATTCAGCAGGCTCAAATTGTGCAAAATAATAATTAACCCTAACCCAAATTTAAAATAGACTCAAATTGCACGTGTTAGCAGCTCTGTTAACAACACTATTACTTTGTTATGGTCGTTTTGCCTCCATCACCTGCTTCCTAACACCATTGTTGCTTGACGGTCAGAATCCACCTCTGTTATCGACCCTGCAACTCTTTGATCTTCGTCAAGATCACCACCAAAGCCCCCAAGAATGACTACCATACCCCTCCCAATGATCATCATATACTCCTCAGTCCATACTAGCACTAGTACAACAATAAAGCCTTTTCCCACAATTAAGTAGGGTCGGCTACATGAATTCTATACCTCCATTCAAACCTAATCTTGGGTCAGTCCCGAGCTTATATCCAAAAAACTAAGATCCCTTCGTATAGTCTCATTCCAACACTTCTTGGGCCGTCCTCGCCCTCTCTTAGTCGGCTCAACAACTCAAAACCCGCATTTCCTAACCGATGCATCAGTTGACCTTCTTTGCAAATGATCAAACCATCTTAAACAGTTTTCTCGCATCTTATCCTTGACCGGAGCTACACCAACGTTATTTCTGATTGCATCATTCTAAATTCAATCTTTACGTGTGTGTGTGTGTGTGTCCATACATCCACCTTAACATTTTCATTTCTGCTACTACCATTCTCTGCACATGTCTATGGTTCACAGGCTAACATTCAGATTCATAGAGCATAGCAGGTCTCAAAGCTGCTTTGTAAACTTTCCTTTGACTTTTAAAGGAATTTTCTATCACACAGAACAACAGAGACTCCTCTCCACTTTAGCCAGCATGCATTTACTCTATTAATAATATCTCCATCAATCTTCCCATCATATTGCAAAATAGATTCCATATATCTAAAAGAATCTCTCTTCTAAATGTTGTCATCACCAATCTTCATCTCGATTCTTTTATCATTGTTGACATCAAAAGTGCATTCTATATATTCAGTCTTATCCCTACTTATACGAAATCCTTTAGTCTCCAATGCATGTCTCCAAACCTCAAGCTTCTCATTTACTCCATCTCTAGTCTCATCAATGAACACAACATCATCAGCAAATAACATACACCAAGGTATATTGTCCAGAATGTGACTTGTCAACTCGTCCATAATCAAAGTAAAAAGGAATGGACTCAAAGTCGAACCTTGATATAAACCAATGTTGATTTCAAAATAGTCGGTCTTCCCAGAATGGAACTTTACACAAAATAAAACCCTATCATACATATCCTTTATGAGGTTAATGTATAGGACAGATACTTGTCTCATCTCCAAAACTCTCCACAATATCTCTCATAGGACATAATAATAAGCCTTCTCTAAACCAATAAAAAAACATATGGAGTTCCTTCCTTTTAGCTCTATAAATCCCCATTGTTCTCCTCAGCAAATGGATGGTTCCAATAGTTGAACGACCTGGCATGAATCCGAATTAGTTTTCTTTTACTTTAGAAACTTGTCTCAACCTTCTTTCCATCACATGTTCCCAAATTTTCATAGTGTGACTCGTCAGCTTGATACCTCTGTAATTTGAACAATTTTGAATGTTCCCTTTGTTCGTATAAAGAGGCACCACGATACTTCTCCTCCAATCTACAGGCATTTTCTTGCTTCGTCAAATAACGTTGAATAAATACGTAAGCTAAGTCAAACCGCGCTCACCTAAAACTATTCATACTTCTACATGGATGTCATCCGGTCCTACACCTTTACCATGTCTCGTAACCTTCAAAGCCTCCTTTACTTTCTTTCTCTGTATTCGTCTATATCTTGCACGATTCAAGTAACTTTCACTACTAGCTAGATCACCCAAAGTGATCTCTCTAGTTCCTTCCCCAATGAAAAGTTTATGGAAATACTACTTCCATCTAGTCTCTATATCCTTCTGAGTAACAAGCACGTGACCTTCATCATCCTTAATGCATCTCACTTGAGAAAGGTCTTTGATCTCTCTTTCTCTTGCTTTGGCCAACCTGAATATATCCTTTCAGCCATCCTTAGAGTCGACAATTTTGTACAAAACTTCATAAGCTTTTGACTTAGTTTTGCTTACAGCCTTCTTTGCTTCCTTCTTCGTTATTTTGTAGTTTGTGACCGTTTCTTCTGTTCTATCTTTAGACATAGTTCTAAAGCATGCTTTTTTTTTCATTTTGAGCTCCTCTTGCACCCCCTCCACTCCACCACCAAGCCTCATTTTGGTCTAGAGTTCCTCCCTTTGACTTGCCTAACATCTCTTTGGCCACCATTCAGATACAAGATGCTACCGCCTCCCACATCTTGTTTGCACTTCCGCTACAATCCCAAGATAAGTCTTCTAAAACCTTATCCCTGAAGCTTGATTGCTTTAGTTGAAGATTCCATCATATAGTCCTAGTGATATTGGGAACCCTCATTTTCTTTACCAGCCCTTTTATTTGCACATCCATGACTAACCAGCGATGTTGGGTTGTCAAACTCTCTCTCCGGGGATTACTTTGCAGTCTATGCAACACAACCTATCTCTTCTCCTCAACGTAAAATAATTTATATATGTTCTAGTCGGACCACTCTTATAAATAATTAAACCATCCTCTCTCTTCTTGAAGAGAGTGTTTGCTATGAAAATATCATATGTCGTTACAAAATCCAAAATAATTTTTCCCTCTTCATTTCTTTCCCTAAAACTATGGCCTTCATGAACACTAGCATACCCCGAAGCATCCTTTCCCACGTGTCCATGACATGTATATCGCATCTTGCAAATGCGTTATGTATATCGCAATTTGTAAATGCGTTATGTATATCGCATTTTGAAAATGCGATATATGTGTAATACGCATAAAAAAAGTCGCCTAGGCGACGCCCAGGCGCGCCTTGACGCCCAGGCGACCCAAGGCGTGCGCCATTTTTTATGAAAACAAGGCGTGCTTTCTAGGCGCACGGCTTGGGGCGCCTAGGCGCGCCTAGGCGTGCCTAGGCGCGCGCCTTAACAACAGGCTCTCCAACTTGGGTTGAGGCTATGGAAGCCCTTGAATGATGCGCCAGATTTTCTCAGATATAAAAGTGTCACTACAAGATCCGATGGTCCTAGAATCTCTGAAACAACAATTAAAGAAAGACGCCTATGATGCCATTATCCCAGAGATTTCCAATTCATTGTCGCATCTACCTCTCGAAGCCGTCGTTGCAACACATCAACCGCCCACATTCCTTCCCCGTGTGCCTCCACCCATGAGCCCTCCCTCACAACCATCAAAACTTTACCTTCACATCCATCAAAAACGGCACCTTCGCCATCAGTCCCAACCGTCCCCTAGCAACAAAACTGTCACAACTAATACCCTTCTCATACCATCGCCATCATCGACGCAACAGCCATTGTTGCCGATCACAAGCCTCACCACCGCCTCCTAACAAACCATCACCATTGGCATCGCCAATACCACCATCGATGTAGTCATCGATGATAGCGCCAACCCTTTCTAGCACACCGCCCTCCCCATCATCCTCTAGTGCTAGGGGTGTCTATCGAGCTCAACGAGTCGAGTCGACCCAAACTCGAACTCGAACTTGATAAGAAAACATGGACTCGAGCTCGGGCTCGATAAGGTTTGAGTCTTGAAATGATGGCTCGGACTCGAACTCATCAAGTTCGATCTGTCTCACGAACCTCTTAACGAGTCGAGTTCAACGAGTCGACGTCCTGTTAATTACGTAACAAGCTTACCAACTGGCACTCACCCTAAAAAATAATTTAATATCATTTAGGTCGACGGCCACGTATCATATATTAGTTTATTAATTCTATGAATTAAAAATTAGATTTATAATTTATTTTTGTGTTTGTGTCGCATGTGTGGTTTTTCTCTAAATTAGTCACTTCAACTCTAGATCTAAGATTTTTTTTAGAAATCAAAATATAAAAACCTAGACAATATATTAAACACTAAATACTCACAACTTTATACATATTAAGCATGTTAAAAATTATAAATATAATAAATCCAAAAACTAAAACAAAAAATAAGTAGCGAATAATTGATTGTTCTTATCGTATGTCTCACAAATGTTTGTTCTGAAATTTCTTCATTGGTTTCAGCAATCAACATCATGGGCTCATACTCTAATTCGAGATCTGATGGTTCTGAGGATCAGGGGGATAGTGAGGAGATTAGTTGGAGGTATGACACCACTCTAGATGGCAACAAATTGAAACTACAATGCAACTTCTGTGGGAAGAGGTTGGAAGGAACTGAGATTACGAAGCTGAAGCATTGTCTTCTTAGCGACAACAAGAATGTTGTCAAGTTTGTCCCAAAGATGTGAGGGACTTGGTGAAGGTTAACTTGGATGGAAAGGACAAAAATATAGAGAGGTCAATAAGGGATAAACAATTCAAGGAATTCATGTTCGAGAAAAAGTTCAGTGTTATCTCCGATTCAGATAACAATGACTTTGTCTACTCGGCTGATAATTCAGACCGCAACTAAGAGAAGGGCATACATAAGGACAAGTAACACAAAGCAAGTTCGAGATGCGAGAACTCGGTGGTGCACAAAGCGGCTTATATAGTGTCGATTGCAGTGAGTAGTTCTGGAGGTGCACCAATACCACCACGCACCAAAAAATCACAAGGGGAAGGGAGTTGAGTACTTGACGAGAAGCGGATCCATATAATGCAAGCCAAGCAAGGATCCGAGATAGAAGACAGTGAAGGACATGTTTACAAATACCAGGAAGAGTATGCAATCAACAAGGTCTTTTTTTCGGAAAGGATTTCGGTGAACGTTACTAGCAAGGTTTTAAAAAGCGTGAGGCGTATCGAGGCGTAAGCCTCACTCGTGAAAGAATTTTTTCATAAAACATAATAATGAATCGTGATTGCATTTTTTTCTAGAAATTAATTAGTTATGATTAAATACATAATTCAATGGCATTTCAAGGCTAACATCATGGTTTAAACATCCAAGTTGTTGTATAGTTCTTTTTTTTGGACTCTAAATCTATAAGGAGTCAAGTAAATATGGATATACAAGCACAATAATGGGTAACTCTCCGCAAAATTTAAACTTTTGAATAAAATTTAACTAAAGGGACTAGATGTAACACACCATTTTCAAAAAAAAGATATATGTGTGTCATTCAATTGAGAATGATAAGAGAGTAAGCAGTGAATCAATGATCACTTTTCTTTTTTTGATGAAAGTACGATGGGTGATCTCCCAAGTTGGGAGACACCGTCAAAATATATTAATTGAAATTAGTTAAGATTTCTTTCAAAAAAAAGAAATTAGTTACGATACAATAATTACAAGCCAATAAATTATATAAGGCTCTACAATGCGACAAAGTTTTTTCCGAGTAGAATCTCTGGTTGTTGAAGATGAGGTCATTCCGTCCTAACCAAATTGCCCAGAGAGCTGCGAAAGCCGGGGGGACATCGTCCGTGGAGTTGCAACCCATCGTACGAACATATCTCCAAAAACTCCACGAGTCACCAAAGTCTAGCCACGATTGACCCAACTCCCTCCAAATCGCAGCCGAGAACAGACATTTAAAGAAGATATGTGATGCGTCCTCCTGGTGGCATCGGCATCTATCACAAACCGTGTCCTGCACACCGAATAGGCGTGCTCGCCTCATTTTGTCACACAAGCAATCTCTCCTCAAACACCATAAGAAGACCTTGACTCTACATGGAATCTTGGCCACTCATACCACCTTCAGATCCTGCGTAAGCTCCAAATCATGCTCCTCTGGTGTCTCAGCTCGTCGTAGACCTTTGTAGAAATTTTCCCCCCTCCCATGCGTAATGATCGGCGTACTCGGCAGGGGCCCCCGATACAAGGGCTTCAGGTACTGACACCTCCTCCTGCAAGCAAAGAAAATCAGTCCACCTTTGCTCCGAGAGTTCACCGATGAATTATGGGGCCCATGTGTTGGACCTCAGAACTTGACGGAGCGCAGAACCCCGTAAAGCAGCAAGAGCATAAAGCCTCGGAGGCTCGGATATCTACTGTTGAGCCATGGTTATTAAGGCGGCAAGGCGCCAAGGCGTTCATCCTGGGCGCCTGGGCGCCTAGGCGCGCCTAACAAAATGTGACCTATATCGCATTTGAGACATGCGATATATAATTATTTAAAACAAATGCATGTCACATGTCTCAAATGCGACATCATTTTTTATTTTTTTAAGCGCATGTCGCATTTTGGAGATGCGACATAACTTAATATATTTTTTAAGAAAAATTACAGTAAGTATTGGATTTATTTTTCTGTCAATGTAGCATGTGAATTCGTAAGTTTAAAAGGTATTACCAAAAATTCATAGTGACTATATCTAGTGTGAAATGCAGACTTCATCATATTTCCCTCCTTGATTCTCAATTGATGGTATCCCGACCATAGGTCAATCTTGGAGAACACTGCTACTCCATGCAAATGGTCAAAAAGGTCATCAATTCGTGGAAGTAGGTAATGATTCTTGACTGTTCTCTTGTTCAATCGCATGCAGTCTATACATAGCCTTAAGGATCCATCCTTCTTCACGAAGAGGATTGGTACTTCATATGGTGATAACTGGGGTGAATGGATTCCTTCTCCAACAGCTACTGCAACTGTACCTTGAGCTCCTTGAGCTTAGCTGGTGTTAATCGGTATAGAGGGATAGATATCGGCCGAGTAGCATGATCTCGAACTCTATCTCCCGTTCTGGTGGTAATCTGGGTAATTCATTTGGAAACACATCAAGAAATTCGCATAGCTCTAACATCCTCTATCATTTGGTCTTGTGCCTATGAGTCTACTACATAGGCAAGGCATCCTACACAACCCTAACTGAGAAATTGGTGCGCCCTAAAGGCGGAGATGCACTCGATCCGCCATCAGATGTGTTGCTTGACTTAAAGAGACATATGGACATGGATGTAAACATGTTATTCTCCAGTGGACTTGTGTTGGGTCAGAAGACTTTCACACTATCCAGTATTCGAATACCAATAAGGAATGATATGCTTGGAATGGAATGGAGTACCACTGCTCTGATACCATTCTGTGACGCCCCTAGGATCCGGGTACTCGGCAAACCAATCCACGCACATAATTCCACATTCGAATATTTGACATTCACAAAAGCAGGAGAAAAAGCAACATGCAAAGGAAATATTTTTTTTTCTCAATGCATTCAACCTGTTCACAAGCACGTGTATTTCTATACACCAATTCCATTACAATCTATTATCCATTTCCATGTCCACAAAAACTACATGTAAGCATAAATATAGATGTCCACAATTTGCAATGTACCTCCATGTCCACAAAATATACATGTATGCATATCTTAAGATGTGTCCCAACATACATATTACATGTCATGTCTCTCAACAGAAATGATACAAGTAAAGAAGGATAGTAAAACTAACAACAACTGTACTACAACAAGTGCGTGATGCTGCACAAAAGGGTGACTCCAAGCTGTTTACTGCTGAGGGCCTGCGGATCCACACGTAGGTACGTTATGAGCAAAGTTGCCCAATACGATTTAAACAAAACTATACAACAACAAGCATGATACAATTTAAATGTGTGCAAAAGAACAACTGTGTAACTGGTCTCACAAGAATTACATCTTTATCATTGTTATTATTACAGGATCTGGATATGGATATGAGTAACCAAGCTTCGTGGATAGCCTGTGGTCTTGGTCTGGATGAGACCTCACACTATGACTCTAAGGCGAAAAGAATACCTTAGGGTTGGGGTGCCTCCGTAGGCATGCGGTGGGGTACAGTGCATCCTAACTAAGTTCCCAACACGTCCACTTAGCTCCACTTCGCAATTGTACTTCTGATTCACAAATTTAGATTCCAACCCGCGAATCGTCGCGACAATCAAATCCTCCTTATGCACAGGAGATTCATGTCCCATTCCCAACTTCATTAACCACATTTTCCCGGAACTCCCCTCTTAGCGCTCCCACTCGGAATACTGGCCAATGTGGCCTACATTGGCCTGTACACGAGTGTTAGTTCTAAGTGACAAGCGAAACACTAGCTGACCAACCATGACTACTTGGCCCGCGCTCGAGCACCGGGCTAAAGCACGCAAGTGCGAGGCCAACACCGTCAGATTAGCACCTCGGTGTGCCAAGCAACATGTCCCCCAACCATCGCAGCTATAATAGCAGTTGGGATCGTGGTCATCTAGGCTTCTACCCAGGGCCCAAGGGTGCATGCCACTCCCTTAGCGGCACCTAACTTCATCTATCCGATCACCATGCGGATCTCATCCGTTTTCTTGACCATGCTCACCTTGTATTCATTAAGGAATATGATTGCAATGCTTTAGAATATCCCCGATCTGTAAATGGATATGGATATATAAACATCTATAATTTACCCAGGTAAATGAACAGATTTCTGATGTTGTCCCTGTTGTATATAATTCACTAAACAATACAAAAGCTACAAGTAGACCGCATAAGTATGGGATTCAGATAAAATTTTCGATGTTGTAAGGAGAGAGTGCTTTTGAGAATAAGACAAATCCAAGATAATTTGACTCCATCATTTCAGCAGGGGGCAAGTCCAATTTCATACACCTTTTTAAAATGTTGTTATCCGTTGTACTCAGACAGATTTAATCAGGATTTGATTAAGACAGTTTCCAAGATCAAGGCTATTGATTTGAGAGGGAAGCATAATTACATGTGTACAACATCAAAATTTCCATATAACGAACTTGGTAGAGATTATTTAAAAGATGTTGTGCATGGTACTCTATTTGCCAAGGTGTTGGAACTTGGTGTTTCATAATGCTGGGTTGATACACTGAACTACTTCAGCTAATGTCCTCTTTGCATTCTACAATCTATTGCTTAGGAATCCAATGGATAGGTGATGGTATAAATTCCAACTCAAATTTGATGATTTTCATGAAGCAAGGTCAAGTAGCCATGATTCAGCACTAAAAAAAATCCATAGAGTGGAATCACAACTGATTTCTTTTTGTTAGTACTGCAGCAGTATATGAGCCACATGCAACCTCTTCCACTAATTTCCCAGCAAGCTTCCCTATATGAGAACCAGTTGTTGAGTAGATGAGAATGACCTGACAGAAGTGAGTATCTAATACAACAAGATTCATAGCAGTGCTGCTAGTTTCAGGTTCGCAATTAGGCAAAAACAGGTAAAGAAAATGATCTTAATAGCAAAGTTCTACACCTCAAAACATATGTATTCTATTAAAACCCACTTAACCAACATTAACGTTGTAAGACATGTTGCATTCTCATAGGCGCCTGTGAGCTTTATATTTTTCCTATTTCAGCAGCAACATCCATGCAAAATTTTAAACTAATCAAGATATCGGTCTACACATGCTAGCAATTGCAACCTCATGGATTCAACTCTTTCATGTTCATTATACAACACATACAAGGTCCATATTTAAATAGCATAAGCCACAACTAAATGGCCAAGAAATCTCTGTAATCTGCATGGGAATATAATGGTTGTAGCCCTCCACTAATAGGATCAAGATGAAGAAAACATTTGGTGCAATGTTCTGTGTTCATTTGCAGGTTTACATAACGATTCAAGGGTCAGGTACAGAGGTACTAAGCATATTTGCAAGCTTGGAGTGAATTACCACCATATGTACCTTGTAATACTTCATTTATTTATTTATTTATCTTGACATTCTTAAGTCATCAACTTTTACACATATAACAAGGCAATGCTTTCTTCTTAGTTCTATAATGATGATTCTGGAGGAGATAGATTAAAAAAGGCACAAGAATCCTTACCATTTTCTCTATGTCGTTCAAATGTTTGTGCACCATTCACGTCTGTTGCAATAACTGTAGAGGATGCACCTAACCAATACATGCTCTATTTACTTCATGATCAGATATCATGACATATTCGAAACAATAAACTGCAACACTTTAAGTGCTATCAACAGAGACCAACGGAGTTTCACATGCCAGATTGTTGTAACAAGAAACGTCAATAGTAGTGCTTTTACTTCCAAGTCCAACACTTAACCTGTAATCTATTCTTCTTTAACTTAGCACCCATCCCCTACTACATCAACAAGTATGAGAGATTTACTACAAGATGGAAAGAAGAAAAAGATTGTTTTTCAAGAAATGACCCAAATACCACAAAATTGCTAAAGCTCTAAATGATCAGACATATATGTTCATGAATAAACCACGATGCAACCTAAGTTCGAGTATATGACAAAAATCGTGTTGAATCCGCAGCAAAGAGGAGGAGCACCGTACCTTGCGGAGGCGAGGAACGAGTCCCCCGCGACGCGCTCTTCGCGTTGGTGCCTTTGGTTTCACGATCGGGCACTCCGGCGACCTCGGGCGGCTCCGGCGAACTCCGGGACGGAGCTCCGGCGGCCTGAGAGGTGGGGAATAGGGTTTTGGTCGACCTAACCTAAACCAAGTCCTATTTTATACCTGAGTTCGGATAAACGGATCCGGGTTCGGATCCGGGTCCAGTTTCTGACCTACGGTCGTAAATTGGGCATAACTTCCTCGTCTGATATCGGATTTGGACGTTCTTGGACTCGTTGGAAAGATCTCGACGAGCACTACACGATGGAATCCTAATTTGAATTTTTTTAACTCTGGATAAGTACAGATTTTGCAATTAAACTCAGACTTCATTAATTTTTGCAATTTAGTCCCTGTTCAGGTTTCGGGGTTTTACATCATAAAAATCTCAAAGGAAGTCTCATCCCCGAGACTTAAGATAGCCCTAATCGATTTCATCACTCGAACCCCGTTATATCCAAGTCTTTCAGAAAAATGAGCACATAAAAATCTCAAAGAGAGCGAAACTCATAAAAATCTCAAAGAGAACTTGGCTATGGTTTCAATTCCATACCTGTGAACAGATATGGGTATTTCTCCCTCATGTCCATCTCAGGTTCTCACGTCGCCTCTTCGACGTCTTGACTTCACCACAGAACATTGATCGAAGGGACCTCCTTCCACCTCAGCCTCTTGACTGTGTGGTCCTAAATGTGTGTCGGCTCTTCTGGGAAGGAGAAGTTTGGCTCCACAGTCGAGTCCTCGTAGCCGATCACCTGTCGGGGATCTCGGATGTACTTCCGCAGATTCGACATGTGAAACATGTCGTGGGTACCCTCGAGGTGTGGGGGAAGGGCCACCCTATAGGCCACTTTCCCAACACGGACCAAAATTTCGAATGATCCAACAAATGCGGTGCTAGCTTGCCTTTTGCACCGAAACATTGTACGCCCCTCATTGGGGAGACACGTAAGAACATGATGTCCCCGACCTGAAACTCAAGGTCTTTACGTTGCTGGTCAGTGTAATTCTTCTGACGGTTCTTCGCAGTCAGCAATTTCCTCCTAGCAGTCTCTACCACCCTGAGGGTCTCCTCAATGATCTACGAAGTGAATATGGTGTTGTCATCCACCTGCTATCAACACAAAGGACTGGTACACCGCCTCCTGTACAAATGCCTCAGATGGTGCCATGCCTATATTAGTGTGGTAGCTATTATTGTACGTGAACTCAACTAGGGGAAGGTGATCCCTCCAGGATCCCTTCTACTCAACCGCACAAGCTCGTAGTATATCCTCCAAGGTTTGAATGGTCCACCTGGATTGCCCATCTGTCTGTGGATGGTATGCTAAACTCATATGTAGTTCGGTCATCAAGGCTCTCATGAATTCTACCCAGTAGTGTAATGAGAAATGGGAATATCTGATCGACACTACTTCCTTTGGTATCTCATGCAACCGAATGACGCGCTGAATGTATAACTTGGTTAACTGTACTGGCGTATATGTCATGTTGACCGAAATGAAATGGGTAGACTTGGTCAACTGATCAACGATGACCGATATCGCATCATGACCTTCAAGGTTGCACATCAATGATGTGACAAAATCCATGAAAATGCTCTCCTATTTCCACATCGAGAAGCAAGGGGGTCTATGGTACTCCGCCTTCATCATTTGACAAGTAAGGCATCGACTAGCATACTCGGTTATGTCCTTCTTCATGCCCTCTCACCAAAGGTGTTGCGGAGGTCCCTGTACATCTTGGTGCCTCCTGGATGTATAGAAGTCTTGTACTATGCGCCTCATCCAAGATATCTCTCCTCAACACCTCATCATCTGGAATACACACACGGTCTCCATTCCATACAATGGATTCACGGACTAGAAACCCGTCGAATTTATCCTTCAAACACCTATGGTACAAGTTCTTGATCCTCTAATCTATATGTTGCCCTTGGACGATCTTGTCCCATAAGCTACTATACTTTGTTGGCATAGTCACTACATCAGATGTACTCTCAAATCGATGCCACTCACAAAGTGTAGTGAGTACATCCCAAGTCTGCAACCATGCTGTCGAACCTTCAGTATATGGTCGCCTACTCAAGGCGCATGCTACCACATTCCCCTTACCAGGATGGTAGGAGATGGTACAATCATAATCTTTCAGTAGTTCCATTCATTGCCTTTGCCTCATATTCAATTCCTTCTTATCAAAAATGTATTTGAGACTCTCATGGTCTGTGAAAATCTCAAATCTCACCCCACACAAATAGTGATGTCACATCTTTAATGCAAAGACTACGGCTGCCAACTCCAAGTCATGAGTGGGGGTAGTTGCGTTCGTGGTTCTTCAGCTGTCGTGACGCGTATGCCACAACATGTCCACGTTGCATCAACACTGCACCCAAGCCCTCCATGGAAGGATATGTGTACACAGTGAAGTCCAACGTACTAGAAGGAAGGGTGAGGATAGGTGCAGAAGATAACCGCTCCTTGAGCGTACGGAAGCTCAACCCACATTTGTCACTACAGACAAATGGGACATCCTTCTACGTTAATCGGGTGAGGAGTAGAGCCAACTGAGAGAACCCACTGACAAACCTCCTATAGTACCCCGCGAGGCTAAGGAAGCTGTGAATCTCTGTAACCGTCTTGTGCCGCTCTCAAGACATCATTGCCTCTATCTTGGCGGGGTCAATTGACACCCCGCCCCCGAAACCACGTGGCCAAGAAAAGCCACCACAAAAAGCCAAAACTCACACTTGATGTATTTAGTACACAACTGGTGCTCTCAAAGTGTCTCCAGCACAATGTGAAGATGGGACTCTTGCTTGTATTCATCGTGAGAGTTGGCGACAATATCATCAGTGAATATGATCACGAACTTGTCCAAATACGGACGGAAGACTTGATTCATTAAATCCGTGAATGTAGCATGTGAATTCGTAAGTTTAAAAGGTATTACCAAAAATTCATAGTGACTATATCTAGTGTGAAATGCAGACTTCATCATATTTCCCTCCTTGATTCTCAATTGATGGTATCCCGACCATAGGTCAATCTTGGAGAACACTGCTACTCCATGCAAATGGTCAAAAAGGTCATCAATTCGTGGAAGTAGGTAATGATTCTTGACTGTTCTCTTGTTCAATCGCATGCAGTCTATACATAGCCTTAAGGATCCATCCTTCTTCACGAAGAGGATTGGTACTTCATATGGTGATAACTGGGGTGAATGGATTCCTTCTCCAACAGCTACTGCAACTGTACCTTGAGCTCCTTGAGCTTAGCTGGTGTTAATCGGTATAGAGGGATAGATATCGGCCGAGTAGCATGATCTCGAACTCTATCTCCCGTTCTGGTGGTAATCTGGGTAATTCATTTGGAAACACATCAAGAAATTCGCATAGCTCTAACATCCTCTATCATTTGGTCTTGTGCCTATGAGTCTACTACATAGGCAAGGCATCCTACACAACCCTAACTGAGAAATTGGTGCGCCCTAAAGGCGGAGATGCACTCGATCCGCCATCAGATGTGTTGCTTGACTTAAAGAGACATATGGACATGGATGTAAACATGTTATTCTCCAGTGGACTTGTGTTGGGTCAGAAGACTTTCACACTATCCAGTATTCGAATACCAATAAGGAATGATATGCTTGGAATGGAATGGAGTACCACTGCTCTGATACCATTCTGTGACGCCCCTAGGATCCGGGTACTCGGCAAACCAATCCACGCACATAATTCCACATTCGAATATTTGACATTCACAAAAGCAGGAGAAAAAGCAACATGCAAAGGAAATATTTTTTTTTCTCAATGCATTCAACCTGTTCACAAGCACGTGTATTTCTATACACCAATTCCATTACAATCTATTATCCATTTCCATGTCCACAAAAACTACATGTAAGCATAAATATAGATGTCCACAATTTGCAATGTACCTCCATGTCCACAAAATATACATGTATGCATATCTTAAGATGTGTCCCAACATACATATTACATGTCATGTCTCTCAACAGAAATGATACAAGTAAAGAAGGATAGTAAAACTAACAACAACTGTACTACAACAAGTGCGTGATGCTGCACAAAAGGGTGACTCCAAGCTGTTTACTGCTGAGGGCCTGCGGATCCACACGTAGGTACGTTATGAGCAAAGTTGCCCAATACGATTTAAACAAAACTATACAACAACAAGCATGATACAATTTAAATGTGTGCAAAAGAACAACTGTGTAACTGGTCTCACAAGAATTACATCTTTATCATTGTTATTATTACAGGATCTGGATATGGATATGAGTAACCAAGCTTCGTGGATAGCCTGTGGTCTTGGTCTGGATGAGACCTCACACTATGACTCTAAGGCGAAAAGAATACCTTAGGGTTGGGGTGCCTCCGTAGGCATGCGGTGGGGTACAGTGCATCCTAACTAAGTTCCCAACACGTCCACTTAGCTCCACTTCGCAATTGTACTTCTGATTCACAAATTTAGATTCCAACCCGCGAATCGTCGCGACAATCAAATCCTCCTTATGCACAGGAGATTCATGTCCCATTCCCAACTTCATTAACCACATTTTCCCGGAACTCCCCTCTTAGCGCTCCCACTCGGAATACCGACCAATGTGGCCTACATTGGCCTGTACACGAGTGTTAGTTCTAAGTGACAAGCGAAACACTAGCTGACCAACCATGACTACTTGGCCCGCGCTCGAGCACCGGGCTAAAGCACGCAAGTGCGAGGCCAACACCGTCAGATTAGCACCTCGGTGTGCCAAGCAACATGTCCCCCAACCATCGCAGCTATAATAGCAGTTGGGATCGTGGTCATCTAGGCTTCTACCCAGGGCCCAAGGGTGCATGCCCCTCCCTTAGCGGCACCTAACTTCATCTATCCGATCACCATGCGGATCTCATCCGTTTTCTTGACCATGCTCACCTTGTATTCATTAAGGAATATGATTGCAATGCTTTAGAATATCCCCGATCTGTAAATGGATATGGATATATAAACATCTATAATTTACCCAGGTAAATGAACAGATTTCTGATGTTGTCCCTGTTGTATATAATTCACTAAACAATACAAAAGCTACAAGTAGACCGCATAAGTATGGGATTCAGATAAAATTTTCGATGTTGTAAGGAGAGAGTGCTTTTGAGAATAAGACAAATCCAAGATAATTTGACTCCATCATTTCAGCAGGGGGCAAGTCCAATTTCATACACCTTTTTAAAATGTTGTTATCCGTTGTACTCAGACAGATTTAATCAGGATTTGATTAAGACAGTTTCCAAGATCAAGGCTATTGATTTGAGAGGGAAGCATAATTACATGTGTACAACATCAAAATTTCCATATAACGAACTTGGTAGAGATTATTTAAAAGATGTTGTGCATGGTACTCTATTTGCCAAGGTGTTGGAACTTGGTGTTTCATAATGCTGGGTTGATACACTGAACTACTTCAGCTAATGTCCTCTTTGCATTCTACAATCTATTGCTTAGGAATCCAATGGATAGGTGATGGTATAAATTCCAACTCAAATTTGATGATTTTCATGAAGCAAGGTCAAGTAGCCATGATTCAGCACTAAAAAAAAATCCATAGAGTGGAATCACAACTGATTTCTTTTTGTTAGTACTGCAGCAGTATATGAGCCACATGCAACCTCTTCCACTAATTTCCCAGCAAGCTTCCCTATATGAGAACCAGTTGTTGAGTAGATGAGAATGACCTGACAGAAGTGAGTATCTAATACAACAAGATTCATAGCAGTGCTGCTAGTTTCAGGTTCGCAATTAGGCAAAAACAGGTAAAGAAAATGATCTTAATAGCAAAGTTCTACACCTCAAAACATATGTATTCTATTAAAACCCACTTAACCAACATTAACGTTGTAAGACATGTTGCATTCTCATAGGCGCCTGTGAGCTTTATATTTTTCCTATTTCAGCAGCAACATCCATGCAAAATTTTAAACTAATCAAGATATCGGTCTACACATGCTAGCAATTGCAACCTCATGGATTCAACTCTTTCATGTTCATTATACAACACATACAAGGTCCATATTTAAATAGCATAAGCCACAACTAAATGGCCAAGAAATCTCTGTAATCTGCATGGGAATATAATGGTTGTAGCCCTCCACTAATAGGATCAAGATGAAGAAAACATTTGGTGCAATGTTCTGTGTTCATTTGCAGGTTTACATAACGATTCAAGGGTCAGGTACAGAGGTACTAAGCATATTTGCAAGCTTGGAGTGAATTACCACCATATGTACCTTGTAATACTTCATTTATTTATTTATTTATCTTGACATTCTTAAGTCATCAGCTTTTACACATATAACAAGGCAATGCTTTCTTCTTAGTTCTATAATGATGATTCTGGAGGAGATAGATTAAAAAAGGCACAAGAATCCTTACCATTTTCTCTATGTCGTTCAAATGTTTGTGCACCATTCACGTCTGTTGCAATAACTGTAGAGGATGCACCTAACCAATACATGCTCTATTTACTTCATGATCAGATATCATGACATATTCGAAACAATAAACTGCAACACTTTAAGTGCTATCAACAGAGACCAACGGAGTTTCACATGCCAGATTGTTGTAACAAGAAACGTCAATAGTAGTGCTTTTACTTCCAAGTCCAACACTTAACCTGTAATCTATTCTTCTTTAACTTAGCACCCATCCCCTACTACATCAACAAGTATGAGAGATTTACTACAAGATGGAAAGAAGAAAAAGATTGTTTTTCAAGAAATGACCCAAATACCACAAAATTGCTAAAGCTCTAAATGATCAGACATATATGTTCATGAATAAACCACGATGCAACCTAAGTTCGAGTATATGACAAAAATCGTGTTGAATCCGCAGCAAAGAGGAGGAGCACCGTACCTTGCGGAGGCGAGGAACGAGTCCCCCGCGACGCGCTCTTCGCGTTGGTGCCTTTGGTTTCACGATCGGGCACTCCGGCGACCTCGGGCGGCTCCGGCGAACTCCGGGACGGAGCTCCGGCGGCCTGAGAGGTGGGGAATAGGGTTTTGGTCGACCTAACCTAAACCAAGTCCTATTTTATACCTGAGTTCGGATAAACGGATCCGGGTTCGGATCCGGGTCCAGTTTCTGACCTACGGTCGTAAATTGGGCATAACTTCCTCGTCTGATATCGGATTTGGACGTTCTTGGACTCGTTGGATAGATCTCGACGAGCACTACACGATGGAATCCTAATTTGAATTTTTTTAACTTTGGATAAGTACAGATTTTGCAATTAAACTCAGACTTCATTAATTTTTGCAATTTAGTCCATGTTCAGGTTTCGGGGTTTTACAGGGTGAGACTTCCATAAGTATCCCACCATTCCACTACACAATAAGTCTACAATGTAAACACATGTTACCATTAAATCATTCAATATAAATAATAAAATGTAACTTACATGGTGGTTTTTTCCCTTTGTCTAATAGCAATCGTCCTGCCAAACATACCACGAGCTCCTTTGTAGACCTCCATTTCAGAGCATATCACGTCTTGTTGATCGGGATCATCAACCATCCTCTCAATGCAATATATGAAATCACCTTCATACCTTCCCATCAATGCCTCATTGTTGTCCTTCACTTTATAATAAAATGCAGGATTCAAGAAACATCATGTACGATACAAAGGACGAGCCATCTGATTATCCCAGCGAGAATCAATAATTTGTAGAATAGGCATGTAATCTGTTTCCTTCCTGCCAAAGTTTTCAATAATCATTTCCTTTGCCAGTGTAAAAGCCCTAGCAATGTATCCCATGGGCGGCTTCTCGTCAGCATCCACTAAACGCAACACAGTAACGATGGGTTGCACAGCTCTAAGATAATCTTCAATTTTTTCCCAAAAAGCATTCGCCATCACAGTTTCATAGACATATTTCCCATCCTGTGTCTTCGACCAAGAACTAGTGTTCCACACCTCAGAAATAAACAAAGACGCCAAAGCTTTCCTTTGCTTGAGCAAACTACTAAGGGTCAAGTAGTTGGTAGTAAAGCGGGTAACTCCGCTTCTAGATAGCTCTTAGTGATCCTCACTGAATTGTAGAAACGCATCATGCAACCGAATATGCTGGTAAATATAAGTTGTTACTTTTCTGGCCCTCTTGATAACTCCTGCAAATTTCTGTAACTTGGAAATATCTTCAAGCATTAGATCCAAGCAGTGTGCAGCACATGGAGTCCAAAAGAGGTTTTTCCTCTTCTCCATCAGTAACTTTCCTGCTAAAACAAAATTGCTTGCATTGTCGGTGACAACTTGTACAACATTCTCCTCGCCCACCATCTCCACAGCCTCGTCTATCAATTTGAACACATACTCCTCGGTGTGTACATCGGATGTTGCATTCTTTGCATAATAAAAAATGACCCTTCTGGAGAATTAACAAGGAAGTTAATCAGACTTCGTTGTCGTTTATCAGTCCATGCATCACACAATTGTGCATCCATATGTCCTCCAATGGCTTTCATGCTTCACCTGCAAATCTTTGGTCCTTGCATATAATCTTTCAAGTAGGGGCTTTTGCAATTGGTGATAAGATGGAGGAACAAATCCTCTCCTAGCTTGGACAATAGCCTCCACTGCCACCTCAAAAGCTTCTCGTTGTGCAACATTAAAAGGAATGCCACCTGTACAGAATAGCTCAGCTATGGCATCATATGTCACCTGTGTAGCATTCTTTTTAAAGCAAACTCAATTGTAGTTTGTTGTGCTTCACCACGAGCCCTTGCTTCCTTCCTTTGTGTCACAACCTCCCATGGGCTAGCAGAAGTAAACGAGTCCATAGGACCCTTGCCGTGTGAATCCTTCCGTACAGGTGGCCTATTTGCAGAACATGAACCAGAAGTGTTTTTACTTGTTGTAGTCGTAGGATGTGAGTCATCCAAGATGACTACATGTTTACCATGATCACCATCATCTGCATCTGGAATGTTTGCATCAGCTCCACTATATCTGTAATCAACGACTTATCTTCCTCTTTTTGTTACGATTTTTGAAGCCAGCCATCTTTTTCTTAATCTCCACAGTGGCTTTGGGACACATAGATACATCTCGATAACCACCAATCAAGTGTTCTTTCTGCCTTTTGATTCCACCATTAGTAATGTGGCCGCACAATGCACATTGCACCTTATTCTTGTCTAGTGTATTTGGCCAAAAGAGTACTTCCAACCGGGATCCTTCGACGCCGCTTTCAAGCATGGATCATTCATCTTGTCGGTGAAGCGGGGATCAATTTCTACAGGCCTTTGCACAGTAGATGGGGTTGGTGTAGTTGTGGGATTAGGAATGGCATCCCCATCCAAGGATTCCATTGAAGTCATTGGAGGAGGTAGGGAGGTCGCCGGAGGAGGAGGGAGGCCGTTGGAGGAGGAAGGAGGCTGCTGGAGGAAGAGGGCGTCCGTTGGAGGAGGTAGGGACTCGGGAGGACGTCGGAGGAGGATGGAGGCCGTCGGAGGAGGATGGAGGCCGTCGGAGGAGGAGGGAGCCCGCTGGAGGAGGTAGGGAGGCGGCTGCGGAGTAGATAGGGACGATGCAAGGGGTTTCTCTGCTAAACAGAGTAATGAGGGTCGGGTCGAATGCGGTGGGGTAATACAGGGTCGAACGAGTATATCGCATTTCCAATATGCGACATGTATATCGCATCTTGAAAATGCGTTATGTATATCGCAATTTGTAAATGCGTTATGTATATCGCATTTTGAAAATGCGATATATGTGTAATACGCATAAAAAAAAGTCGCCTAGGCGGCGCCCAGGCACGCCTTGACGCCCAGGCGACCCAAGGCGTGCGCCATTCTTTATGAAAAAAGGCGTGCTTTCTAGGAGCACGGCTTGGGGCGCCTGGGCGCCTAGGCGGCCGCCTAGGTGCGTGCCTTAACAACAGGCTCTCCAACTTGGGTTGAGGCTATGGAAGCCCTTGAATGATGCGCCAGATTTGCTCAGATATAAAAGTGTCACTACAAGATCCGATGGTCCTAGAATCTCTGAAACAACAATTAAAGAAAGACGCCTATGATGCCATTATCCCAGAGATTTCCAATTCATTGTCGCCTCTACCTCTCGAAGCCGTCGTTGCAACACATCAACCGCCCACATTCCTTCCCCGTGTGCCTCCACCCATGAGCCCTCCCTCACAACCATCAAAACTTTACCTTCACATCCATCAAAAACGCCACCTTCGCCATCAGTCCCAACCGTCCCCTAGCAACAAAATTGTCACAACTAATACCCTTCTCATACCATCGCCATCATCGACGCTACAGCCATTGTTGTCGATCACAAGCCTCACCACCGCCTCCTAACAAACCATCACCATTGGCATCGCCAATACCACCATCGATGTAGTCATTGATGATAACGCCAACCCTTTCTAGCACACCGCCCTCCCCATCATCCTCTAATGCTAGGGGTGTCTATCGAGCTCAACGAGTCGAGTCGACCCAAACTCGAACTCGAACTTGATAAGAAAACATGGACTCGAGCTCGGGCTCGATAAGGTTTGAGTCTTGAAATGATGGCTCGGACTCGAACTCATCAAGTTCGAGCTGTCTCACGAACCTCTTAACGAGCCGAGTTCAACGAGTCAACGTCCTGTTAATTATGTAACAAGCTTACCAACTGGCACTCACCCTAAAAATAATTTAATATCATTTAGGTCGACGACCACGTATCATATATTAGTTTATTAATTCTGTGAATTAAAAATTAGATCTATAATTTATTTTTGTGTCTATGTCGCATGTGTGGTTTTTCTCTAAATTAGTCACTTCAACTCTAGATCTAAGATTTTTTTTTAGAAATCAAAATATAAAAACCTAGACAATATATTAAACACTAAATATTCAAAACTTTATACATATTAAGCATGTTAAAAATTATAAATATAATAAATCCAAAAACTAAAACAAAAAATAAGTAGCGAATAATTGATTGTTCTCATCGTATGTCTCACAAATGTTTGTTCTGAAATTTCTTCATAGGTTTCAGCAATCAACATCATGGGTTCATACTCTGATTCGAGATCTGAGGGTTCTGAGGATCAGGGGGGTAGTGAGGAGATTAGTTGGAGGTATGACACCACTCTAGATGGCAACAAATTGAAACTACAATGTAACTTCTGTGGGAAGAGGTTGGAAGGAAGTGAGATTACGAAGCTGAAGCATTGTCTTCTTAGCGACAACAAGAATGTTGTCAAGTTTGTCCCAAAGATGTGAGGGACTTGGTGAAGGTTAACTTGGATGGAAAGGACAAAAATATAGAGAGGTCAATAAGGGATAAACAATTCAAGGAATTCATGTTCGAGAAAAAGTTCATTGTTATCTCCGATTCAGATAACAATGACTTTGTCTAGTCTGCTGATAATTCAGACCGCAACTAAGAGAAGGGCATACATAAGGACAACACAAAGCAAGTTCGAGACGCGAGAACTCGGTGGTGCACAAAGCGGCTTATATAGTGTCGATTGCAGTGAGTAGTTCTGGAGGTGCACCAATACCACCACGCACCAAAAAATCACAAGGGGAAGGGAGTTGAGTACTTTTTTTTAGGCTCAAGGGAGTTGAGTACTTAACGAGAAGCGGATCCATATAATGCAAGCCAAGCAAGGATCCGAGACAGAAGACAGTGAAGGACATGTTTACAAATACCAGGAAGAGTACGCAATCAACAAGGTCTTTTTTTCGGAAAGCATTTCGGTGAACGTTGCTAGCAAGGTTTTAAAAAGCGTGAGGCGTATCGAGGCATAAGCCTCACTCGTGAAAGAATTTTTTCATAAAACATAATAATGAATCGTGATTGCAATTTTTTCTGGAAATTAATTAGTTATGATTAAATACATAATTCAATGGCATTTCAAGGCTAACATCATGGTTTAAACATCCAAGTTGTTGTATAGTTCTTTTTTTTGGACTCTAAATCTATAAGGAGTCAAGTAAATATGGATATACAAGCACAATAATGGGTAACTCTCCGCAAAATTTAAAGTTTTGAATAAAATTTAACTAAAGGGACTAGATGTAATACACCATTTTCAAATATAGGTGAAATATGTGTGTCATTCAATTGAGAATGATAAGAGAGTAAGCAGTGAATCAATGATCACTTTTCTTTTTTTGATGAAAGTACGATGGGTGATCTCCCAAGTTGGGAGACACCGTCAAAATATATTAATTGAAATTAGTTAAGATTTCTTTCAAAAAAAAGAAATTAGTTAAGATACAATAATTACAAGCCAATAAATTATATAAGGCTCTACAATGCGACAAAGTTTTTCCGAGTAGAATCTCTGGTTGTTGAAGATGAGGTCATTCCGTCCTAACCAAATTGCCCAGAGAGCTGCGAAAGCCGGGGGGACATCGTCTGTGGAGTTGCAACCCATCGTACGAACATATCTCCAAAAACTCCACGAGTCACCAAAGTCTAGCCACGATAGACCCAACTCCCTCCAAATCGCCGCCGAGAACGGACATTTAAAGAAGATATGTGATGCGTCCTCCTGGTGGCATCGGCATCTATCACAAATCGTGTCCTGCACACCGAATAGGCGTGCTCGCCTCATTTTGTCACACAAGCAATCTCTCCTCAAACACCATAAGAAGACCTTGACTCTACATGGAATCTTGGCCACTCATACCACCTTCAAATCCTACGTAAGCTCCAAATCATGCTCCTCTGGTGTCTCAGCTCGTCGTAGACCTTCGTAGAAATTTTCCCCCCTCCCATGCGTAATGATCGGCGTACTCGGCAGGGGCCCCCGATACAAGGGCTTCAGGTACCGACACCTCCTCCTGCAAGCAAAGAAAATCAGTCCACCTTTGCTCCGAGAGTTCACCGATGAATTCTGGGGCCCATGTGTTGGACCTCAGAACTTGACGGAGCACAGAACCCCGTAAAGCAGCAAGAGCATAAAGCCTCGGAGGCTCGGATATCTACTGCTGAGCCATGGTTATTAAGGCGGCAAGGTGCCAAGGCGTTCATCCTGGGCGCCTGGGCGCCTAGGCGCTCTTAGGCGTCTAACAAAATGTGACCTATATCGCATTTGAGACATGCGATATATAATTATTTAAAACAAATGGATGTCACATGTCTCAAATGCGACATCATTTTTTATTTTTTTAAGCGCATGTCGCATTTTGGAAATGCGACATAGCTTAATATATTTTTTAAGAAAAATTACAGTAAGTATTGGATTTATTTTTCTGTCAAGACCTTTTGTATTTATAAATACATAGTAACTAGAGTGTTAGAGTACTAAATAACATTTAACCAAACATTAGTGATTAATCACAAGAATGAAGAATCACAACACATGAAGGAATCAGAACATAGATAATTAAACAAGCTATGTTTGGCATACAGACAAATCTTTGGCAAAAAAAAAGGTGGAAAATGTACTAAAAATACAGACAAATTGTTTGGCATAACACAACATTTCAAAGACTGAAAGACAATAATCTAATACAGCAATGCTTCAATCATCATCATCACACAGGTTAGTTTCTTCTTCATGTCCTTCATCTTGCTCTTGGCCATCATCATTTAGATCCATCCAATCATCTTCCTCGTCTTCTTCCTCCTCATCGTCCGGAACATGAGGAGGTACATATTGTCGCGTAATCACATGTGCACGACGAGTACCACGACGACCACGGCCACGAAGACCACCACGTGCTGAAGTGCTTGGTTGTGCTTGTGGTTGACTCCCTCTAAGACGAGATCCTTCATATGCTTGAGAAGCACATAATGCTTCATCAATGACCCTCAGTGTAAGCCCCGGTACAACCTCTGGTTCCACGTAAAGCCAAGTCATCCATTCACTTGACCAATCTAACTCTGAAAGAGCAATTGGATCAAAATCTTTTGCTAAATTCCCGAGCCTCCTATTTTTGAATCTCTCCTCAAGTTGCTTGTTGTATTGGATGTAAACAAGCTTGGACAGTCTATCAACCTCCAACTTATTCCTCCTCTTTGTGTGGATCTGCACATTTATTCAAGTATTACGTAAATTTACAAGTATAAAGTTGGCATTTATATTTGTAAATTTATAAATTGACAGCCCATATCATAGAGCAACACAAAGTCTCCTGAGCAGATATGGATCATCACAATTTGAGAGATCATTTGGCATCTTTCCAGAATACTTGCATGATCCTCCTCCTGGACCTCTTTTTCAAGTACAGACACCTCCATCATATGGTTACAATGTGTATGGATACAATAGCTACAGCGATGAAAACTATCGAGGTAGTCAGCCTGATTAGAGCCAAGGCAGCTATGTTGGTGGCGACAGTTACGGCATCTTTCCCGATTACTATACTGCCATGCCTCCTTCTCCGCAAAAATCGTCTCCTACTCCGTCGTCGTCATCATGAGATCTTAAGAAAATACTCCACAACCTTGTCATGTCACTCGCGATACCGGATCTAGTGTTGTTTATTCTCGTCTCGAGATACTCCTAGGCATCGATGATCATCAATACAGGAAGTACGTGATGGATTACAAGGTCGTGCACTCGTAGATGATATGAGACAATTACTACGAGTTCATTGAGTCAGCAATGCGCTGCAAGAGACAACAACGAGGGGGGCAATACAGTTCCACCACGGAATTCTTGATTCTGATTTGATCTCATGCCCATGTAATATCTTTTATTACATTAATTTACATGTTATTATTTTTGTGGATAGATGCATCTTCAACTGCTCTAAGTCTGTAATTAATTCTTTAATTCATTAGAATATAGTCCACGAAAGTTATTTCTATGAACAAAACACTGTCTCATTAATAATTATCTACATTTTAGAATCGCATGTCTCATCTATAATGTCATTTACTATCTTTCATGAACAAAACACGTATTCTAAGTGTGGTTAACTTAGCTATTGTGTTCCAATGTCTATCAGACAGCAAACAACATTCAGTGTTGCAGAAGTCAGTATTCGATATCGAGTCAGAGTGGTCATTGAATAGAGAATAATCGGTATTTGGGTGACTATTCGAAATTATTCGATTTTGTATATTTTTAAATTACTTTAAATATAAGATTTAATTCTAATACATATATTCTTATATATTTATACATACATAACAATCAATTAACATGAATCCAAGATAAAAGTTCCAATTAAGGAGATACATATATGAATCTTTGACATTTCTAGTAATATCGCTATAAATGATATGCCTTCGGAATTAAAAGATAAAAATAAAATAGCATAAATTCAACAGTTGGTCAGTCGGCCGAATAGTTGGACTGACTATTCAATCAAACGACTATTGATCAACTATTTATTGTTTAGTCGGGGACCCTCTGCACCACATAGTTGAACCAACTATTCGGTATAATCAGCCGACTATTGCAACACTGACAACATTAACAACAATATATTTGATATGATCGATATGTAAGATATAAGGGTCATAAATGATCGACATGTGTGGTATAAGTGTATATTTGTAAGTTAGTTATTGTTTTAAGAACTTGGATGAACTCCATTTCCAATATCTATCAGTCAACAATCAACACTAACAGTGATATGTTTGATATGATCAATATATTCGATATAAGAGTATAGATGAGTGATATGTGTGATATAAGTGTATATGTGTAAGTTATTTATTATTTTAATATCTTGGATGATCTTAATTTGTAAAAAAAAGCAAAAAAGGTTTTTTTTAATCATTTCTAATATTTCCACCGATATCGTCGATATATCCCGATATATCCTTTTCCGAGCGAACCGATACGATAACAATATCGATGTTTCAAAGCTTGAGCAATACTTACATTTCATTTATACCAAATCCCCCAACTTTACGGATCGAATGTAACATGAAGAAGCCACAAGTTTGAGAGTAGTCGTCCTATTCTAGTTCAACATAGAAAAAAAACTTGGAAAAACTTCATTCCAGCAAACAAAAAACAATAATTCAAGGCAAAATATGCCGTACAGATGATGTACAACGCCACATATAACCCAAGCAGCAGTTGACAATAAGAAGAAATAGGTACCTTGGCAGCAACAATCCCGCTTATATGAGCCATATCACACATCAAGACTGCCCCACACTTGTCCGCGATTTGCCTCAGGCGCGAATAATCCCATTCACGGGGATACGTGCTACCTCCGCAGATCAGTATCTTGGGGCGGTAATCCAAAGCCCTCTCCTCCAGCTTATCGTAATCAACGTACCCCGTTTGCGGGTTCACCTTATACGGCAAGCTCTCGAAAAATATCGACGCACCCGAGACCTTCTTCCCGCCGGGCGTATAGTACCCGTGACTCACATGCCCGCCCGACGGCGAATCCAGCCCCATGATCCTGTCCTTGGGAAGCAGAAGCCCCGTGTACACCGCCATATTCGCCGACGTACAAGAGTAAGGCTGTACGTTGACTCCCCAGCTCTCTGTGTCCAGACCGAATGCCGCAAGTGCCCGCTCGCAGCACAGGCGCTCAATCTGATCAATGTACTCGTTTCCGATGTAGTACCGCGCGCCGGGCAACCCCTCCGAGTATTTGTTGGTGAGATGGCTCCCGAGCGCTTCCATGACCGCCCGGCACACGAAATTCTCTGACGCGATGAGCTCGATGCCCTTCACCTGGCGCTGCCTCTCCTTCTCCATGATCTCGTAAACGTCAGGGTCGGCGGACGACAGGGGCTGGTTGCCCCAGGAGCGCACCGCGGAGCGGCGCCGCTCCATCTCGGACTCGTTAGGTGCCGAGAGGCAGCGTTTTGCGGAGGACGAGCACGAGGATGGAGACTCGCGGTCGCGGGGGCGTTTGAGGGACATGGGGTAACCGAGGAGGCGGAATTCGGCGTCGTCCCGGGGATCGGTGTCGGAGTCGTTGTGGACGGCGGCGGAGGAGGCGTCGACGGGGGGGTCATCGGAGGGGCGGAGGGCGAGAGAGAGGGAGGAGGGAGAGCGAGAGGGTTCCATGAGGGGAACCCTAATAACAGAGAACGAGAAGCAAAAGCAGCGGCAGTGGAGGAAGAGGGAGGACGGAAGGAGAGGGGATGAAGGGGGACGTGATTCGAGGGACTGGGTACTGTCACGTCATGAGAGAGTTTGGTTGGCTTGCTATCGGGGGCAGTCGTGGGGGAGGGAAAAAACTAGTGATGATGGAGTAGTCGAATCGAATGGGATGGGAACGGAAGGTTTTTGAGTTGCGATGGAAAGGAATGCACAAGTGGGAGGGCCGATTTGGTCATCCATGGCGTCAGAGGGGATTATCACCAGAACAGGGAACAGCCATCGGGGATTCGAACGACAGCGATAATTAAGGTGGCTTTGGCTCCCATGGAGATCAATAGTTGGGCTAGAGGCCAAGTGTCACGGGTCGTTTTATTCCAAAATTGTATGAGAGATTTTATCTGACGTCACTTGTTGCGATAAGAGTGTAGGTGTAACCTTAACCAACTATAACAAATGGTCGTGCGTTTGGTTGGCGGGTTAAGGCGGGTTAAACTAGTAGAAAGTAACCCGTTTTTGTGTTTTTGTGTTTGGATAGAGGGTTAAACTGGGGGTGGGTTAGAAGTGGGTTTGAGGTGATATGATTGTATTGGAGTTTGAAAAAGTGGGTAGTTATTGTGATGTGATTGTATTGAAGTTTGGAAAAGGGAGTAGAAGTGGAGTAGTTTATAATTTTTATATGATATGATGGTATGATATATTATTTTTTGATAGGATTGATGATGTAAAATTGATTTATTTAATTTTTGAAAAAGGAATAAAGTGGGGCCCACGGGGAGAGATGGAGATGTGGGTTAAAGGGGGTAAATTCCCCTAACCCGCAGGTAACCCGCGAACCAAACGCTGCCTTAGTACAATGAAGAAAAAGGTCAGTAGTGCCGTACATATATCACAATGTAAAATTGTCGGTTGCGTCGTACAACTAGCACAACAATATAAAGAGGTTGGTTGTGCCGCACTTCTACTACAATATAAAGAGGTCAGTTGTGCCGCACTTCTGGTACAATATAAAGAGGTCGGACGTGTCATACTTCTAAGTAGAATAATAGAAAAATGGTGATTCAGTAGTCCGAACACAAATAAGGAGAGGGAATGGTTCGGCAATTCGAACGCAGCAGTAAATAAACGTACTAGCCACAATCTCATGCAATGGAGGAAAGGAAGAGAGTGTTTGACACAATAATAATGTATTGGATGGTATTAACAATACATGAATAGCATATAATTACAAAAGGGGAAGCCAACCCTCCTTACTAACACTCCTCTAGAAGTGAGCCCTCTCCCTCTCAATATCTCTTCAAGATATTGGCTCTCCAAGGCATACCCTCAATGCAAAGGATGCATCTCTGTTTATAGAGATGGAGGACGGCATGTTGTGTCCCCTTCACATCCAATGGCAAGGGGCCATGATTTTGGTCTAATGGGGAGCAAGTATGAATACCGAGATCACCCTCCAATATCCATGGGTGCCCCCCATGTTTTGGGTTAATATGGAAGTCTCCTTGCTTTGGAGCAATAGGGGAGTTTCATTCCCTCAACCGAGATGGTCCATGTGAATGGGGTTAGTGGATTGTCATTAAAATCCACTACCTCCATCTTAGTGTTGGCTTTCCATTAATATTGGTTCCAACCAATATTAGCCAACGCCTTGTATCCACATTGCTAGCCCGTCGTGTTGCCTTTGTGCCAAAATGAGTATGCCGCCCACACAAGCATCACCGAATGCCTTCGTGTCGCACACAGCCTCCCACCTTGATTGTGTTGCTGCTATCAAGATGAGTCTTCCAGAACTTTGTGTCGTGGCCTCCGGACCACAAATGCTATCCGTACGGTGTTACAGATTTTATGTGCATTGCCTCCTACCAATGCGCGCATCTTCGGTATCTGAGTTTTAAAGGTGTGACAAGCCTCCCCCATTTGAATTATCGGGCATCCTCATCTGATCGTGCTTGTCCAAGAATGTCTTGATTAGGTCCTCGAACTGCTACAAGGTGGTGTCTCGTTCCCAACCGGCTTCTTCTACTGGAAGTCCCTTCCATTTAATAAGGAAGTACACTCGACGGTTCTTCTTACTTTGCCCTTCGATCCGCTTGTTAAGGATCTGTTCTGCAACTTTCTCATGTTGTGTTCGGATGTTCGGAGGTGCCTGCCTTGCTTTCCTTACAGTAGGACTAGTACTCCTTCAAGAAGCTTACATGGAACACCGGGTGTAGCTTGAGTCGTTCGGGTAGGCGCAATTGATAGGCTACACGTCCTACACGTCATACTACACCAAAGGGCTATCATAACGACGCGAGCGAGTTTGGTCTGCAACTTTTGGGGAGTGAGTTTGAGTAAAACTCGATCCCCAGCTTGAAATTCCATGGGTCTTCGACTTTGGTCTGCAACTTTCTTCATCTTACATTGGGCATGAGCCAATGCATCCATTGCTTCTTCCCATCTCTTTTGTGTGTCTCGAGCATATCGATATGCAGTCAGACACTTCCTTGGGCCTTCTACTTGGCCACCTCATGTGGTACGAGCGGATGTCTTCCTATCACGATCTCGAACGGGCTTCGACTCGTGGTGGATGTTTGTTGTAAGTTATAACAGAATTGGGTAGTATCAAGTAGAGATACCCAATTATGTTGGTCGCCCGTCACATAGTGTCTTAAGTATTCTTCCAGTAGTGTGTTGATGCGCTCCATCTGACCATCTATTTGTGGATGATTACTGGTGGAGAACTTGAGCTCTAAGCCCAACATCTCGAATAGTGTTATCCATAATATCTCAGTGAATATGGCATCGCGATCGCTCACGATGTCTATTGGTATGCCCTAATATTTTCACAACATTCTGCATGAATAGTTGTCTGGTGGTTTATGTCGTACATTCATGTGGTGCGGCCACGAAGATTGCATATTTGGATAAGCGACCTATGACCACCATCACCGTCGTGTTCACATCCACTTTTGGGAACCCCGAGATGAAGTCCATGGAAATGCTCTCCCGTGGTCGGGTAGGAATCGGGAGTGGCTCCAGCAATCCCGCTATCTTCTTTCTCTCGATATTGTCTTGTTGGCATACAAGACATGTCTTCGCATATACTTCTACATATGCCTCCATCTTTGGCCAAAAGTAGCTTGCAGAGAGGAGCGCGAGTGTGCGCTCGACTCCCGGGTGTCCTGCCCATGGCGCGTCATGTGTCTCTTTTAGGAGAAGCCTCCGCTTGTCGGTACATATGGTCTCCTTCCTTTGGCGTAGAGTATACCATCCTCTACCCAAAATCTTCGAAGCTTGCCTTCTGTGACTTGCTTCATTAGGCGAGAGGTAACCATGTCCCAGGTGCTCTCGTCTTGGTTGTTGTAAATCCTTGAACTTGGTATATTTCGGATCCTATATAATAATATCCGTCTCGTCAAGAGGAAATCAACGGAATTTGTTTCGTGTGAATCGGACTTCGTTTCGATTTGTTATGAATTTCAGAATAAAGAGAAGGAGGGTTAAGACGTCATTAACCCATAATGATTGTCATTAAGACTAATTAAACATGATTAAAGAAACTAATAATAGATTAAAAAACCGTTAATGATCATTAGCAAATACTAATCAATAATTAGCAAAAAGGTAAGCGTAAGCCGTGAAAGTTAAATCGTGATTAGTGAAAGTTAATCAGGATTAGTGTTAATTAAGCGTTAGCGAATCTAGAATCCTCTAGAATGTTCTAACTTAAGCTACAAGTTTGGGATAAGTTTTGGCTAAAACCATGGGCCAAAACCATGGGCCAAAACCATGAGCCGCTAAATCAGGGTTAAGGTCCAAATCATGGTTTTCTAACCATGGTTAATGGTTTTCTAGAGCCTATAAATAGACCCTCTACCCATTCATTCTCTACGATTTCCACTACCACCACCACCCCAAGGGATAGGGTCGAGAGGTCGGGAGGAGGAGTGGGAGGCGAGGAAGGAGCGCTAGCGAAGCGCTGCCGGGAGAACGAGGAGGAGAAAGATATGATCCTCTCTTAGTTTGTTTCGTAAGCTAAGCTTTCAATTCATCCACTTGTTTTTCCAAGTTTTGTTCTTGATTCATCTTTCTTTCCGATTCGTTTCCTGTTGTGGTTCGAGGAGAAATCTGTGTAACACCCTACTTAGGTGCGGGCGGCTATGCACGTCAGTGAACCCTGTGATTCGTCACACGTTCACTCATTTAAGATGCGTGGTGTCTACCGATTCTCCATCGCTTATGTTTCTATTCTTTCAATTATGCTTTTATAGTTATTTTGATAGAGAAATCCGTGTAATACCCTACTTAGGTGTGGGCGGCTATGCACGTCAGTGAACCCTATGATTCGTCACACGTTCACTCATCTAAGACGCGTTGTGTCTACCGATTCTCCATCGCTTATGTTTTTATTCTTTCAATTATGCTTTTATAGATATTTTGATGGAGAAATCCGTGTAATGCCCTACTTAGGTGCAGGCGGCTATGCATGTCAGTGAACCCTGTGATTCGTCACACGTTCACTCATCTAAGACGCGTTGTGTCTACCGATTCTCCATCGCTTATGTTTTTATTCTTTCAATTATGCTTTTATAGATATTTTGATGGAGAAATCCGTGTAATGCCCTACTTAGGTGCAGGCGGCTATGCATGTCAGTGAACCCTGTGATTCGTCACACGTTCACTCACCTAAGATGTGTGGTGTCTATCGATTCTTCATCTCTTATTGTTTGAGTACATTCTTTTAGCATCGTTGTTATTTTCCTCTCGATTGATTTTATATAGGAAACTTTTTTCGTCTTTATTTTGAAATATGTCCCGATATAAGGGGAAACTCTACCAAAATTTTCCGAGAAATATCACCCCGTATAAGGGGAAGCTCTGCTGAAATTTTAAGAGAAAATATGTTCTTGGTGTTCTTCACGTTCTTCGCGTTCTTTGTGTTCTCTATTCGTTCTTCGCGTTCTTGACATGTTCTTAACATTTTTGAAACGAAAATGAAAATTGATCTTTTTAGGACCCTTAAAACATCCTTTCTAAAAACGAAACACGATAAAGCCTTGCATACGCAAGAGAGAGCTCGATTAGGTAATGAAATCCTTCCTTTTGCTGTTGGGTTTTCATAGAGATTATTGAAATTCTTGATTTTATGTTCTTTGCTATGAAGAACCCTAATTTTGACTATTTTTGAAAAAGTATGAAGAGTTGCTTTGTGATTTCCACTAAACTAAGGTTTAAGCATCAAATTGATGCGGTAGTTTTGAAAGTTAGGGTTTGGGAGTCAAAATAAGCATAAATACGAGTATATATGCATATGAATAATATATATGTGAGTCTACACTAAGTATTGCTGATTATGCAAATCAAAGACTTAACAAAAGAATTATATCATGGGAATTGATGTGGTCTGAGTTGGATCCTGAAAAAGATCGTGTGTCACATTAAGGATGACTGGAAGTAGAACTACAAGTCGGGCATGCAACCTGTAGGTTTGTCGGAAGGAACCCGTATTGACGTTTCCCTACCTAAGTGATACACGGTTGCCCTGTTATGATAAGTGTGCACGAAATGAATGATTTGCAATGTGTGGTACCGGGAGCCAATATCTTCGGGTTGAACGACAGAAGATGTGGTGGTCGTACCATGTGGAGGCACGTGTGGTTCAATAGCGGCCGGGTCACGATAATATATATTTAAAGCTATTAGGTTATATGATTAAATGTTAGCATGAGGTTTTAAGCAACCGAGTCCTCGAGGACGGTGTGCTCATTTGTTTTCCAGGACGAGGGTTTGAGACTCTGTTTAATAAAAGAAAAGAAAAATTGTCAAGATAGTATTGGAGGATTGGTTGAGGCGACGTGCAGCGGCATAAGCTTACCAAGATCAACACAATCTTCAATCCCGAAGTGTCCACAACTTCGGAGTCCAAGAATGGTGGAGTTCCCCTGGACTAATCCCTGACGTAGAATGGAAAGGAATATGACTTGAATTAACAAGAAAGAATGAAACCTTTTGTGATAACAAGTTTTACAAAATTACACAATTTGTTTGCTTTTCTCTTCTTCGTTACTTAGCATTCGCTAGTTTTTTTATCCTATGATTTATGGAAAACCCAACAGGTGTTGGTGAGTCATCGTAAGGACTTTAAAAAAATCCAGCCAGCTTACATACTAGACATCCAGCCAGCCACAATAGCTTTTCTTTGTAAGGTAGTTAGTAATATGTCTGTATATTTCCTTCCAGCTGACGTACATGTAAAGGGTTGTAGTGAGACAATGGATCATGTAAATTTTATTTTGTGAATAGCAAAGAATTGAAATACTTCCTTCTGAGTATTTTTATTTGTAGTATGTTTCTGAATATTAGTTGTGATTGCTGAATAAATTATTGCTGAGTAACCAGATCCGGATATGGGAGGATCCGACGACCCCGGAATTGGGGTCGTGACAGATGTGTTCGAGGATATCCCATAAACCCTCATAATAATCTATATCATAATATCAGTGTGCTCTTTGAGTTGCCTCTTCTTGATAATGCATCGGCAACTTGGTTGGTTCGACCATGTTTATGTCTTAGCTCGAAATCAAATTCGGCTAAGAAATCCTGCCATCAGACTTGCTTTGGCGTAAGCTTCTTTTGGGTGGCAAAATAGCTTGTTGCCACGTTGTCCGTCTGCACGATGAACTTGCTACAGAGGAGGTAGTGGTGCCATACCCGTAGGCAATGGGCTACTGATGTAAGCTCCTTTTCGTGCATCGAATATCTTCTTTCAGCTGCATTTAGCTTGCAACTCTTGTAAACCACATGATGTCCTTCCTGGACTAGCACTCCTCCGAGAGCGTAGTCTGAAGCATCTGTGTGAACTTCGAAGGGGTGCTCGAAGTTTGGGAGCTTTGGTATTGGCTCCTCCATCACTTTCCTCTTCAACCGTTGGAAGGCATCTTCACATTCAGGAACCTATATCCATGTTTGGTCCTTTTTCAGAAGATCAGTTAAAGAGGCAGCTTTCTTGGAATATCCTTTGATGAACTTACGGTTGTAGTTCACCAAGCCGAGAAAAGACTGTAGTTTTGTGGTCTTCTTTGGGGTGATCCACTCCTTAGTCGTCTGAATCTTCTTTGGATCCATCCTTATCGTGCCTCCTCCCACGATATGGCCAAGGAAGGATATAGAAGTTTGCCCGAAGGCTCACTTCCCTGGTTTGAGGTAAAGCTAATTTTCCCTCAATTTGGTGAGCACTTTCTTTAGGTGCTCGTCATGCTCCTCTAAAGACTTGTTGTATACCACAATATCATTGAGGTACACCACCACAAAAGGATTCTATATACTCTCGAAATACATTGTTCATTAGAGTACAAAATGTAACTGGGGCAATGATATGGCCAAATGGCATGACGAGGAACTCGAAAGATCCATAGCGTATCACACACGTCATCTTTGGCTCATCTCCCTCCTTGATCTATACTTGGTAGTAGCCGGATCATATATCCGTCTTCGAGAACAAGGTCGCCTTCTCAAGGTGATCAAATAAGTCTTTGGCATTTGACACTAGATACTTATTCTTGATGGTGACTTTGTCGTCTTCGATGTGCACCACGTCCGAGTTTGCTAGTTTCACTTTGCTATTGTTCTTGGCCAAGGAGAGTCCTAGGTGCGAAAACTCCTAGCTTGAGAGGAAGTTTTGGGTGGCTCTTGTGTCCACCATCATTGTCAGAGATGTCTTTGTGGACCCAGATGTCCATGTAGAGGAGCTCCAACTCATCTTCATCCTTTGGCGAGTTTATACCTTTAACGGTACAAAGTTGTGCCTTCCGCAGTACTTGGAGGTTAGTAATGCGTGCCTCGTCCTTTTCTTCCTCTTGGTCATGGCATTCTATTTTTTCTTCTTCAAGTAATCCCTTGCTTGATGTGGTCCATTGCAAATGAAGCACCTTCTTGGAGGTCTCGGCACCTCCCTTAACATGCTCAATCTTCTTGAATTTTGGATTGCTTTTATCTTTAGCTTTTACCTTCCCTTTGTCCGCCTCCTTTCCCTCAGAGGTGGTTTCTTGTATTTTGTAGTCGACTAGAGCATCAGTCGCTACAAATGCTGCTTACAGATCCTTCACTCCTTGTCTCCGTAGCCCACCTTGTGCAGGATGAGAATTGCTTGACATAATCATGTACCATACCTGTATGCTTGAGGTGACGCAACGTCTCGCGAGCCATCCACGTCGTGTTTGTGGGTAAGAACTGTTCCTTGAGTTCACGGACAAGTTCTTATCACACAAAGATCTTTAGCATTTGCTCATCTTTAGAACGGTTGCGCCACCAAAGTTTTGCATCTTCATTAAGATAGAAGGAGGCGAGAGTCACCTTCTCCATTTCTGGTATCTTGATGGCCTTGAAGTAATGCTCAAGGTCCCAGAGAAAACTCTCTAGTTCTTTAGCATTTCGGGTTCCAAATGAATGGCTTTGGTTATGGTACCTTGGGATGCCTTGCCTCTGAGAAACCATTCCCATTGACGACAACCTTCTTCATGAGAGAATGCTCGATGCTAAAATCCTCCATCAGGTCAGTGAGGGAGTCAAGTTTTCCCCTAACAAAATGACTTGTTCAACAACATTGGCAACTCATGTTCCAACCGAGGACATTTCCAAGTCACGTGCTCCTTCATGCGGGAGAGGAGTGTGGCAAGGGTAGTGAGGGTGGCCTCAAAACTTTCCAGAATTTGCTCCAATGCGATCACACGTTCGGAAGTAGCGGACACCGTCTTCGTCGTAAGAATATTAGTTCGTGCCGACGAGCGGGTAGCACTTCAGCTCCTCATAAGCTCTGATGCCACTTGTCACGGGGTCGTTTTATCCCAAGATTTCTTGTGGAATTTTACCTCGTGCGGTGTTGCTATGCCAATACTAACCAACCTATCTTTTTTGCGGAACAGGCGACGATGCTACCACTCGTTTTGATAAGAGTGTAGGCGTAGCCTTAACCAATTCTAATAACTGATCGGCAGAGCTGAACACTTAGTACAATGAAGAAAAAAATTCAACAATGCCATATATACATCACAATGTAAAAAGGTCGGTTGTGCCGTACAACTAGGACAATAATATAAAGAGGTTGGTTGTGCCGCACTTCTAGTACAATATATAGAGTTCGGTCGTGTCGTACTTCTAAGCAGAATAATAAAAGAATAGTGATTCAGTAGTCCGAACACATACAAGGAGAATGGAATGGTTCGGTAGTCCGAATGCAACAGTAAATAAACGTACAAGCCACAATCTCATGCAATGGAGGAAAGGAAGAGAGTCTTTGACACAAGAATAATGTATTGTATGGTATTAATCTCTCTTTAAGATATTGCTCTCCAAGGTATACCCACAATGCAAGGGATGCGTCTCTGTTTATAGAGATGGAGGACAACATGTTGTGCCCCCTTCTCATCCAATGGCAAGCAACCATGATTTTGGTCCAATGGAGAGCAAGTATCAATGTCGAGATTGCCGTCCGATATCCATAGTTGGCGCCCATGTTTTGGGTTAATATGGACGTCTACTTACTTCGGACCAATAGGGGAGCTTCATTCCCTCAACCGAGATGGACCATGTGAATGGGGTCAGTTGATTGTCATCAAAACCAACTAACTCCATCTTAGTGTTGGCTTTCCATTAATATTGGTTCCAACCAATATTAGCCAATGCCTTGTATCCACATTGCTGGCCTGTCGTGCTGCCTTTGTGCCAAAATGGGTATGCCGCCCACACGAGCATCACCGAATGCTTTCGTGTCGCACACGGTCTCCCGCCTTGATTGCATTGCTGCTATCAAGATGAGTCCTCTGGAACTCTGTGCCGTGGCCTCCGAACCACAATTGTTATTCGTACAGTGTTACAGATTTTATGCGCATTGCCTCCTGCCAATGCGCACATCTTCGGTATCCAAGTTTTAAGGGTGTGACACCAGGCCACTACACTGATCCTTTCCCCCAAAAATCAAACCCCATGATAATTGGGTTTCATAATCAGATGGTTCTATTTTACACTTCATTGGAAGTTGTCGGCAATTGAATATGAGTTCCAATATATCAAATAGAAACCCCGCTGATGATATAAGAAAATGATGCCATGTATATTATCCTCCCAAACATGATACCTGGATAAACAAAAACAAAACAGCAAGGAAGTTGTACTTAGATTAATAAAAAAAATGTCCCAAGTAACAAAGGAATTGGCAGAGATGGGGTATACATGCTACATGATTATAAATATATGAATGAAATAAGGCAAAAAAGTCATGTTGTACCATTTAAAGCTTTCAATAATTATTTCGAATCAGTTGTATAGTCATATAGTGTTTTCATTGGCAATATTGTCTCATTTGGTGTTTCCAACCTATGTTCTTGGGTTTCCTTATAGTTATGTGATGCCTATTAATATTATTACCGATTTAATATTAAGTACGTGATGTTTTCAGGTGTCATGTTATTCAATATCTTATTCTACAAGGTTGTACTATGTATTTACGCTTTCAAGAGTCATATGCCCAGTGTAATATTTATGAGTATTTCTTTTTTATATCTGTCTATAAAGAATAAGGTTAGTATGACGATAACGATATGAAATAACTAAAATAACAAATCATTTTTGAACAAGTTTAGCATAACGTTCTTCTTGCATACTCTTACTTTTTAATGTCGTTTTTTTAAGTAGTGGTAATTTTCTTATTTAAGATTTTTTTTCATTCTTATCTTCCTTGCTTCTATCAAACAAAATCCAAAGTAATTATTTCATACTACATCCTAATTTGACTTCTGGTACTCAAACATGTTATGAAATGTCACATTGTACTTGTGTCAATTAGTTATGTAATTGTACCATATCACCACCCTCCCCACGCAAATTTAACACAAACCTAGTATGTTATCTCATGTGTAACCATGCATCAAACTAACATGTGTTTGTATCCTTGTTCAATTTTTATGACATAACGTCATAGTTTTGATATCCATCAATTATCAATATTTGTAGCTTGATCAAAGAAGTGATGATGTTCTCTAACCACTACTGAACCATTAAGTTTTCGTTACAAGTGTAGACAAGTTGAACATGAGCAAGCCTTCCTAGATTGGGTTCGATTTGTTTAGAATATTTAGTTTTCAGATTTGATTTGGTTCAACAAGATAAAGATGGTGTTTAGGTTCAATTCGGTAGTCCCAACTATGTAACGATTTGATTCAGTCTATTAAAGGTGTGATTTAGAAGAAAAAACATTCAATGGTGTTCATTTTATATACATTTTTTCTCATAGTATAGCTCCCTTGAGAACAAACATTCAACAATGTTATATGTGTGTAAGTATAACATCCAAGTCATTAAACATTGAAACCCATTTAGTCAAATGGGTCTAATCAAAATTGTCCAACCAAACCCTAGTAGGTTATCCCATGTGTAACCATGCAATCAAACTAACAAGTGTCTATATCCTTGTTCATTTTTTATGAATATACCACATGGTTTCGATATCCGTCAATTATCAATATTTGTAGCTTGATCAAAGAAAAGAAATGATCTTGATCCAACCTCTGATGAGTCATTAAGTCACGGTTATGAGTGTAGACAAGTTGAACATGAGCATGCCTTCCTAGATTGAGTTTGATTTGTTTAGCATATTCAACGTTCAAAGCTAATTCGGTTTGACAAGATAATGATGGTGTCCTGATTTCTTAAAGATTTGGTTCAGTCTATTAAAGAATTGATTCAAGAAAAACCTTCAATGATGTTCATTAATTACATGTTCTTCTTATAGTGAAGCTCATTTGAGAGCAAACCTTCAACAGTGTTTGTTATATATAACATCCTAGATGATATTAAACTTTGAAATCCATTCAGTTGAAACCAATATATTCAAATTTGTCCAACCAAAGTGGTTAAGTTAAGACTTGGCCTAATTATAGGCAATACTTAAATCAAATTGAATTAGGTAGGCTAATGTAAGTACCCAAAAATTTCTCATGCCTAATTCAAACAAGAAGATGCACTTGATACTATTAAATAAAACAAATCTTGGTAGATTAAGTGACTAAAAAAAGAAAGCATAAGTGGCGAAAGGATGGGGATACTCTTGTCATGTTTGACAGATTGGAGGAAAGTAATGTAAAATGGGATACATAATTTTCTTTTTACTTTTATGAAGATCTCTTTATCTATATGGCAACTGAAAAGTCGAACCTCATGAGTTTTAGTATGTTTATGGTGTTTCTCATTGCAACTCATAAATATTGGTTTTAAAGAAAAAAATACATTTCTACTCCCAAAAGTATGTATAATGGATAAGTGTAGGAGGAACTCAGAGATCCTATTCGTTAGATAGAGAATATAGGTGTGATATATGTATAGAATATGTAGTGTCAAGTGTGTTTTTATTATTTTCAAATTTGAAGTTTTTGTCGGGGTTTTTATTTGATCCTTTGTACTAATGTTTATGATATATATTGGTATGTGATTTTTACACTTTTTATTTTATTTTGAATTTTATATTTATATTTTTATTTATTATTGATTTTAATTTGATTTTTATAAGGGAATTTTAAAAACAAATTGGTTTTAAAGTTGAAAGATAGGTTTTATATAGGTAAAATTATATATGTGTGTGTAATATGTATGTACATAAATATTTTTATATGAAGTATACGTTAAAATATTTAGAATGGGTTTATTTTTCTATGTTTATATATTTGTATGATTTTGTACTTTTATGGTGCTTTAATTTTATAATTCATAACAAGATTTTTTTTATAAAAACTTTATATAACAATATATGCTAGCATACAAGTATTATATTTTTATAACTTTTAAAAATATCAGAATATTTTTAAAAAATATTTTTATTTTGTGTTTTTAGTTTTGAAATTTTTAAAAATGGTAAACTATGATAATTTTGAAAACATAAATTTATGTTAATTGTATATAATAGATGGTTTATGTAGTATTCTATTTATGATTTTTTATGTATTTTGATTATTTGGCATTGTTAGCACTTTTGTCATTTTTAGAGTTTTATTAATAGGGGTGCAAAATAATATTTTTTGGTGGAAATTTTTTCTTAATAGATTCGTATATAGCAACTAATTTTTACATAATTACTTTCAAGCACCCTAATTACTAGGAGTTAAAAATTAATCTCGGGAATCACTTGAACAAACAAATTGTAAAAATACAAGAAATATAGGAAATTATGACAAAAATATGCATTAAAAGGGGGGTGGTTGTTTTTTCTACAAACCTATAAATTTGATTTTAAAATATGAAGAAATGTGCCCATAAATAAAAGTCTTTCTTCGTATACCAATACGCAAATATTAGTTAGAAAACAAATATCAATTTTAATACTAGAAGGGGGCTTTAAGAAATTCTAAAAATCCAACGCTTAGCAAATGTATAATTCCCAGATCTATAGAGGACTGATGCATAAAATCACCCCATGGTGCTGACATTGGTTGTGGATTGGCATGGAATTCAAGGTACACCACCGATGAAAACGGATAGGGATATATTCGAATATCTGTTTACCGCATTCGAAAAATTATCGGATACAGATATCCATATCTGAATATTAATCTAATACGGATCGAATATGAATCCAAAAATTTTTCGGATACGGATATGGTGATGGTTTGAATATCCGGATCCGGATCCAGATATCCGAATATAGCTTTTAATATCGTTTTATATATTGGTTAATATATATAAACCACAATCCCATACTATTATATTAGTATTATATAATATAATACAATACATTAATGATATTGATAAGCTTATGTTTGTTTGTAGATGGGCATGAATAAAAGTTACGAAATCCTATCATATTTGCTTCTGGACAAGAACACATGTCATCTCGACGCTGCCTTTTGTATGATGCAACTTATTTATTTTTCATTGACATTTTCTAAAATCATCACGAACTTTGATGAAAATTTAATTCATATTCGTATGTGATCTTTATTCCATCTGTATTCAGATTACATGTTTATTGGATCCATATTTGGATTCTCTTTTTACTCGATTCATATTGGATTGGATCTTTGTTTGATCTGTATTCGGATCTGCTCTTTATTCGATCCATATTCTGATTCGATAAATATCCGATTCGAATTTGTATTCGTATTTTAAGGATATGGTTTCCTTAATGCATATGTGAATTATATCTGTATCCGTATTCGATAGAGATAAATCATATATATATATATATATGAAAATAGATTTGTCCAATCCATATCCGATCCGTTTTCATCCCTAATATTAAGATCACGTGAAGCATCAATGTGGCTTCGTCTTGTTGATGACAATAACTTGAATTCCTATCTCTCTCAGTGGACGCTAACCAATGAAGGTGAACATAACTCAAAAAAAGATTTGATGGATGCTTTGAACCATCTGCCCTCTTCTTGTTACCTAAAAATACTTGAACACTTTTCTTGTAAGAGTGCTCCAAGAAATGTAACTCAACTAAAACAAATAGAGTCTTAATGAAACTTCTTACAACTTGAGTAGCTAGAGTTATATTCCTTAATTTATTCCGAACGCATGCATTTAACGAGCTTAACAGTGATCCAAAGGAGTCTTGATGAAATCCATGATGAAGAAAGACACTTTAAGAAGCCTCAAGAACTATGAGTTCAAGAGAGGCATTTTAATCAACTATAACTCTTATGAGAGTGGGTGGACAACAAATGGTAGATGAATCTTCGTTCTAGATTTATCTCTTTTATTTTTTTATTTTGTATCGTCAACGGAAACGTGTAAATATACATTAATATGCATCTTTTTAAAAAAGATAGATAATAAAAAAGTTGTTTTAACATGCAAAATATTTTAAAAAGAATAAAAAAGAAGAGGGAAAGAAAAGGACGTTGTAAATATGTACAGATTGACGTTAAATCAGAGACCGAGTCAGCGTAGCTTGGTTGAAGTTAAAGGAAACACCAAAATAAGTAATTTGAATATAAAAACCAACTCAAAACACTTATTTGTACCATGTACAAACTTCAAGTAATTGTTCAGAACATGTTTGTAAATATTTTCCACTAATTTCTTCACTATTGTGTTGACAATAATTAATATTAAATCTAAAAAATCTAGCATAAAAAGTTGGGACCACACTAGAGGAGAAAAAATAATCCTAGTTCATTTTTTTGATTTCGTAAACTGGCAATTATTTATATAAAACTTTGAATTGATCGAATTTAGCTATAAATTTCAATCTACACTAAATACTATTATATAAGATTGCTATAAAAATACTTGATGTTAAAGGCATGAATATCAACCTTCAGGTTTGGTTGAACAATTGTACTATATTTGTCATGACCTTAGTTCCGGATCGTCAGATCTTCCCATTACCGGGTATGGTTACTCGACAATAGCTTTATCTAACAATAACAACTAACATTCTGAAACAAACAACGATAAAAAAAGGCTACATAGAGAGCATCTCACGTTTTTATTCCATTCACAAATAAGGCTCAAATAAAAAACTTGTCCCACTATTTCTTATACATGTACATCAAGCTAGGGGAAAAGGATTCAAAAAAACTACTAACCACCTTAGACTAGAAGGTACTATTGTTTACTGGATGGCTAAGATCCTTACAATGTCTCACCGATACATGTTGGGGTTTCAGAAATCATTGGATATGGATTAGCTAGTGTTGAGTAACGAAGAAGAGAAAAGTAAACAAGTGGTGTAGTTTAGCAAAACTTATTATATCAAAAAAATTCATTTCTTCTCATTAGATTAAGTCATATCCCTTCTATTTTATGACAGGAATAAATATAGATGGTTTTCCTAACCTCTTATGGAGTCTGAAGCCGTAGACACTTCGAGATTGAAGATTGCATTAATCTGGTGAGCTTATATCGTCGCACGTCACCTCAACCAATACTCCAATGCTACCCTAACAATTTCTTTTTTTATCCACGATTCCAAACCCTCGACCTGTCAAACAAGGAAGCATGTTGTCCTCGAGGACTCAATAGCTTAAAACCACATGCTAACATTTAATCACGTATACCAATGGCTTTAACTACATGTTATCGTGACCCGGTTGCTATTACCCGTATCTTCACATGGCATGAGTAAATCTTCAGTTAGTCAATATGCTTAATGGAAGTCGAGTACCACACGTTGGAAATAATTCATTTCATGTACTGATCAATATATCATGGCAACCATGTACCACCTAGGTATGGCATGTCAATAAAGATGCTTATCTAACAAACCTACATGTTGCATGCCTGACCTGTAGTATCTACTCCAAATCATTCTTATCGTATTAATGGTACGGAAATTATAATCGGATCTCATTCATGTCGTATCAGTTTTCAACTAATATCAATGTAAATTGCACGCTTGGCACAACATCTACAAAGATGATTCATTTCACTAACTATATTTTAGAAATTATTTTGGATCAAATAGTGAAACCATCATCTGAACATTTTTCAAAATAAAGAACATAATAAATATTAATTTTATCCAGTTTAGTAAGAGGCATGATTTCATTACTTGATTGTGTTAACTTCTCAATGGAACCAATCCATTTTGATTCATGTTCAACTAGGGCTTATTAACTCCTAAAATGATTAAATTCCATGTATATGTCAAGAACATGTAGAACGAATGAAGAATTTGAGGAACGTACAAAGAACGCTAAGAATGCTAAAAACATGAATTCTCACAAATTTTCAGCAGAGTCTTCTCTTATATAGGAAGATATTTCAAGGAACATTTTGACAGAGTTTCACCTTACATTGGAAGATATTTCATGGAAAATTTCAGTGGATCTTCCTCTTATATCTAGGGAAAACTCGAAAGAAAACACGAGTTTTTGAAGAAACATATTGAAACACGAACTAAAAAGATCTATTTACCTTCTTCCCAATGTTGTTGAGTAGAGGAGTGTTTCGTATTCCTTCTCTTATTCCCAACAATGCTTCACTAGCACTTCTTCCATGCACTCCTCTCCTTCTCTCAACCACTCAACCCTAGCCATAAGTGGTGGTGGAATGGAAGATGCAGAGAATGAATTGGTGGGTGGTATTTATAGACTCCCAACCCCTGAAAAACATGGTTTAGAATCCATGATTTTGCCGAAAACCATGGTTTCACATACCATGGTCTGTTCCTATGGTTTCATCCAAGCTTTATCACGAAATCCGTGATTTCGCTAATAAGTCATTATTAGCATTAATTGTGAGTAATTAGTACTGATCGTGATTAATTATTTGTAACTGTAACTAACATCTACTAAATCATCATCAGCATTCTTTAAGTTTAATGACTATTTGTATTCTTAATCAAGATTTATTAGTACTAATGATGTTGATTAAGAGCTAATGATGGCTTAACCGACGCCAACCTCTTTACTTTTAAAATTCATAACTATTCGAAACAACCTTCGAATAAGATGAAACAAGTTCCAAGATTTGTCTCGTCAGGACGTCTCTAATACCCATATAGACATTAGGATCCAAAGAGCTTGATTTTCAAAGATTTATAATATTTATTTTAAAAAATCAGTTATTTTTTAGAATTTGTTCAACTCATTTTAACTTAAGTATTTTGTTACTTGTACATAAAAATGTCAAAAATATGTATATATAAATATAATAAACATTCTAACCTATAAATATAAAATGTAAACTAAAACCCTAATTTTTAAAATGCTTAGCTTCATAACCCTATAACTTCCTCATACAAATCAAGCTTAGGTACATTCACCTTTGAAGTTTAATGTGAAAAATACTTAATAAAAATACTTTGGGTTTGAAAAGACTTCATCGTGAAAATGATTATGATTACTCTAATTCAATTGGGTTTCTAACTTGGTAATTTTGTACAAAGTTGTTTGCCCTTCCTTTTAAAATGATTTTCACTTTTAGTTATCTTTTGGATTTTATATGTTTATATAGATAAAAAAACCAAAACTAAGACCAAAGAAAAATAAGATAAATAAATAAAAAATAATATTTAATTGGTAAAATATATGTGGTATACGTATATCTACTTATTTAGATTAAAATTACAAAAATGAAACAAAAATTTATTTATGTACTTTAATCAGTGTTTTAAATTAATAAGATATAAAGTAAAAAAGATATTAAAAAAAGGAAGGTAAAATACAAGTATAATGCTTTTTAACTGTATTTGTATGGTACCTTTATTTAAATGATGTTATTTATAGGGGATTTATCAGTTGTGATCATCCGAGATATTGCAATATCGGTTATACGCCTCCTTTTTTGACAATATCAGTTGTGCCCACGACTTTTTGTCATTTTATCACTTATGTCTCTCCGTTACTTTGTCTGTCAACAAGTTGAACTTAACCATGGTTTAATCTAACCATGGTGTAATTTAGAGGGGTATATCTAGAAGAAAAGCCTTCATCTTTTCATCCAACCCATCATCCACCTCCTGATTGTCCATTGAAGAAGCAATTGCCGAGGCATGCTCTTCGTGGATGGCATCGTCGTTGGGAGGGGCCTCGTTGCAGGAGCGCATTTGCACGATGGTACCTGAGGCGGACAGCTCTGTCACCATGATGTCATCACATCCAACGACCATCTCTGGCCACTCACCATCTCTCTCTTTCTCTCTCTCTTTCTATGCCTATCTGACTAGTGAAATGATGCCCTGCTTTTGTGATGAGGCTTCTAAGGTATGGAGTAGGGTTGGTGAAGAGGCAGAAAGGAAGGGGGCAAAGGAGGTAGAGGAGGAACAAGAGGCGGTGGAGGAGTAGAGGGGCAGAGGAGCATGTGTGTATGAGAAGTAGGAGGGTGGATGAGGAGCATGGAGGCGGAGGAGGAGGGGGTGGAGGAAGGGGAGTCGTAGGAGGAGGTTGGGTCGGGAGAGGAGGGCATATGCGAGGAAGGGAGCTAGAGGAGGAGGCTAGGGGTGGAGGAGAGGTTGGGGAGGAGGAGAATGTTAGACATGGGAGCCTATGGCGAGCCATTATGCAATAAATGTTATTGCAAAATCCATTAACTAATTTACATAATAAGCCAAGTTGATCTCTCTCAACTTGGTAGTCGTCGACCCCATATATGGAATGGGGCTCTATTCACCCCAATTTATTCCATCATTGGTTGTGTGATTTAAATTGAAATATATTGATTGATTTCAATATATTTAGTTTAATTAAACGTCAAAAAATTGTTGTTGGTAATTAATACACAACAAGATCATGGTCATTAATTGAAAACACAAATCAATCTCAACATTGAATTTGTGGGCACATGGATTGTGATCCATGGTCATCCAAAATAGTATAAATAGAAGGGTAGACCTAGCCTTTTATTTTCACACAATATGTCATACAACTCTCTCTCTCTACACGTTTATATACTCTCTCATTGTGGCCGTCCACCTTGGTGTCCTAGAGAGAGTCATCATCGTCGTTGCTACATTGTTGTGTTGTCGCTTCAGTTGCTCGTGGATCTATGTCTCCTTCGGTGTGCCTTGCTCGTTAAGAAGACATCGGATCTTATGAGGCGAGATCAAGAGATTCTTCACTTAGATCATCAACTTAGATTGTGAGGAGCATGCATTTCATCAACACGCTCGCAAGCGTCTCCTTTGGATCAGACTTGAGATAGGAATTCTATTACTTTTAGAGACACGATTGCAACCACGCTTCATTTTTGTGGTTTAGATGAAATGCCCCGAGAAATGTTCTCGGATCATGTGGTTTCATCCTTCAAAAATTTTTGAAATTCTGCTTCCCCGAGCAACTAGCACGACTAGTCACTCTCAATCGTATATGATGCAATCTTCACGCTTCTGTGATGCACTTAAGGTTTTCTCCATAACCATTAGAGGGTGGAGTATGAGGTTGGTGCAGAGGGGAGGAGTTGGGGGAGGGGGGAGGAGCTTGGGCCGAAGGAGGGGGAGGCACATGGTCGAAGGGAGGAGCTCGGGGTGAGGGGGGAGTTGGGGGTGGGGGGAGGAGCTCAAGGCGGAAGAGGCAGTGAAGGAGGAGGTGGAGGAGGAGAGGGGGTGGAGCAGGAGGCGCACGGGCAGAGGGGAGGAGCTGGAGGGAGGAGGCGATGGAGGAGGAGCAATAAGACAGGAGGAGGAAGAGAAGGGAGAGAAAGAGGAAGAGGATGAAGGAGGAGGAAGAGTATGGGGAAATGATCATTTCAGCCTTTTTAGATTTAGTTATGATTATATCTCCAAATTTAATGTCCGTTTGCGTTGGGGATGGACAGAAACTAACATGAGGGGCACAAGTGATACAATGGCAAGAAGTTGTGGTTACAACTGATATTCCTAAAATGGGAGGGACATAGCTGAAATAATATACCTCAGAGGGGTACAGTTGATAAAAACCTTTATTTCTAATAATCCAATATATTAAAAGGGAGATTATTTTAATATTTATATTTCCTATTTAAATCATTATTTATATTTCATTGTATATTAAAAATTCTTGATTTGACAAATATTTTATCACCTTGGAAAATCATGGTGCTGACATGTGTCAGCATAAGGTGTGCCTTCTTTACAGAAACCCTTACACACAGAGCATTTATTGAAGGAAACCCTTAATTTCCCTCGTTCTTTTTGTAAAATCCATTTCAACAAACACTTCAATATACTTTCTCACTTGATCTCATACTTCCCAACCACTTTATCGATCTTCCCTTGAACCTCGGGTTTTCATCGACTTCTTCATATATAGAGAGGAAGGCGAGCTTTTGTTCATGTTGTCCATTTTTTAGTCTCCTTCTCTTGTTTCCCTGGCTTTAGTTAACCCCCTTCATGACAGAAAGGATGTTCCTTAGTTGCAATATATCCGCAACGAATAAGGTTCATTAAAGAACAATAACCATGGAGTTGGATCCTTGTTCATGCGACTTGGACTTGTGCACGAGCCTCTGAGTATTGGTTGCTTATCGAGGCTGGGAGTGAAGGTCATTTAAGCTTCACCATAGCCCATAATCCATCCACTTCTCCTTCGATTATCATAGGATTGAAAGTTTCCTGCATTATCCTCTTCCCATTTATTTGCTTGATTTCGTCGATATGATCCAATTTCTTGTCCAATTTATTATTTTACCTTTTCTATGTTTTTTATCATGATGTTGTTCATCTCTTTTCTCCGTGTTTCTTTAAACACTTGTCTATATCCTTGAACCTGGATTAGGATCGAGGTTTAGTCCTTGATAAATCTCATATTCAACATCATTATTTTAATTAATTATCCTTCTATATTAAATAAACCAGTTAACATAATAGTTAATTAATTAAAATTAACTTTTGATACTTTATACATAATTAAGACTAATTGATGTACATAAATAAAATGTTTAAATATTGTATATATGTGGTTAATGTTCCATTTATTTTGTTGTGTTTTAATTATTAAAAATCCTATAAAATCAGAATAATAATGTATATAATATACTTTATATATTGTATATTAGTCATTATCTAGAATTACCGAAAAATAACAAAATGAATAAAAGAAGTATTCTTATTCTTTAAAAAGACCTACAAAAATACTAAGTATGTGAATATGATGTATTTTGACTTTGAGTTCTACATGAAAGTTGTAGATCTTGAAAGATACAAAATTTTTATTTTGAATATTTTTTTATTTTGAATCTTCTAACTATTTTTCCCAATCTATAAGATTTTTATAAATTTCTGCTTTTTTATTATGCCACATGGCTCCTTCTGGTGGAGACACGTGCTCGAACCTTTACATTCCCCTGCACTTGATCTCAACCATCTAATCTTAAAATCAGACGATGCATGTTGATTCAACTCTGCCCTCTCGTGGGCCAGTTGATCATTTAATCAAGCGACTCCAATTAACCCAATCACATTGATAAATCCCATATTTATCATCATAATTTATTAATATTATATATCTAGCTTAAGTCAATCACTAAGATTCAGTAAAAAATAAAATTTAATATTAATTTCTGTGTTGTAAATAACTAACCTTAATTACAATATATTATATAATATATCATCGTGTTATAATTTTATGTATTTCTTTCCCATTAAAAATCAAATAAAAATTAGATTAATTTTGTATATAATTAATTTAACATAAAATATAAAATAAAATCCAAAAATTTGAGAGAAGAAATTAAAAGAAAAAGGGTTTTAATACTTTAATTACATGTTTAATTTCTATGTATGTACAGATGACTTATTTTCTCTTTGAGTTCTACATAAAAGTTGTAGATCTCATTGATATGTACAAATTTCATGTTGGAAATTTTCTTTAATTTTTAACCTAACTATTTCTTATCCATTTTTATTGTGTTTCTAACTTGGGATTTATCTTATTGGGCCATGTAGCATCCCCTCCTTCCTACACGTGGTCCGATTTTAGCTTGCCACGTGCAACTTTCTTTCAGCCATCCGATCATTCCTAATAATCTCACCTTGGCTGCACGATTGCGCTTCATTTTCTGATCATCAAATCTATTTTGGTCGGTTGATCTTCACCACCCATTAGCATTCTGTTTAGGGGCATTAGATCAATTGATCCAACGGTTCCAAACTCATCATCAACCTCTATACGTTGCACTCCTCATCACCAACCGCCCAATTTCCCTAATTTTTCCCAACATTTTTAGACATTCTTCCAATTAACTGTTACCTCTTCAACCGATCATCCACCCCTTGTATGAAGCAACCATAGCCCTCCTCTCCTCTTTGTGACAGAAAGAAGGAGAGATGTCAGAGCATCGATGGAGTTGGTCTTTAGGTGTGACCCATGGCGATATTCCATGCTATAGCACCAATTTGGCAGCAGTTAGAACTTCACGCATGACTGAGCTTGTTAAGCGATGATTCGAGGGTCACTATGACCCTCAATCTGAGCCGCATCGATTGCCGGCGAGTTTCTTCAAGGTTTCAGGTTAAGTAACTTTAGTTTTTGCTTTAGTTTCTTTGATTTTTACTTCACAGTACACATACCTATTCATCCCACAAAGGTTCATATGTTCTTCGCTGATGATCATTGATCCCCGCGGAAGATCTGGTTCTCCGTCCTCTTGTTCTATCATCCCTTCCATGTTGATGCACCTTCTTCTTTAGCCATTAAGGAGAACCCACATGGGATTCATCGTCTCCACCCCATTCATCCCTCCATTTCTCTCACAAACTTCACACACACATTTGTTTTGGACGTGCTAACATTTTTTGTAGGATTTTGATTCAATGGTCGGAGCTATCTAAGAAGGCCCGCTCTAGCGATTGTTCATTTGCGAGTGAGAGTTGATCAAGCATTTTAGAGGTCCTCGAAGTTTCTCTACACCTTCAGGAGCTTCAGGAGAGGTTTGTGAAGCTATCTCGATCCTCCACCATGTGAGAGGAATCAGGAGGAGCTTGGCAGTCCTCGTTGGAGACTCGTCTTCTCCGCCGTGTGACAGAAGAGAAGGAAGGGCTAGCGATGGACATGCACCATTGGATTAGATCTGACTGGGATCAATCCAAGGGTGCTGGAGCGCTCCATGTCGTCATTGTTGAACCAGATGCCTCGAAGGAGATGAGCTTACTTCTTGAGCACTTGAGGCGCGGGCCACCTGCCACCGACCAAACCAACACCCGAGCCTCACCACACGTGCCAAAGTGTGTGACGGCTGTTTTAATTATAGCAAAGGCCCGCATTTGCTTCAAAATTGTAATGATGTCCCCCCTGGAGAAATTTTTTTCATGCACCGACAGTGCTCAATATTTGTAAAGATGCCCCCGCCAGGGGGTCAATAAATTTAACAGATCGTTTTTCATTTTTTGTAGTTAAGTTCCTCTAAGGACCTTTATGTTATGATTGTGATATGTTTTATTCATGTTTTATCACATTTATGTCCCTAGACCTTTTCTTGATAATTTGAGCATGTGATATCCGATTGAGATGATTTCAATTTCATTTTGAATCTTATTTCATTACCTTTAATATGACTTAATTCATTCTTTGATTTGATTTTTACTCTGTAATCAATTAATTAGAGATGTTATAAGATGCACTTAGTCATATGAATTGGAATTTGGATTTTGATCAAGCGCTCAATTGGTTTCAGAATCATTGTCTATGTTATATTATCATCTTAGGGTATATTAATGTGTATATTTGCACACAATAATGTCATATCATTTCTTTCATCATGTCATGCATTTTAATGTTGTAAAATTACATATTATATTATTCATGCATACATTGTGATCTGCATTGATTGTTGCATGTTGTATTTTGACCCGGATGATATATTAATTACTTAACATAGATATTTAAGCATGAGTATTTATATTATAGCTCGTGTCCTTATGTTTGACCCTGGACTTCTCATATTATAAATAAAGTCGATATTCTCCTTGTAGAGATATTTGATTCGGTTCTGTATGGTTCGCTAAGTGCCCGTGCTACAACGGATACTAATTATCTGATGCATTTAGCGAGACATAAGGTGGCGTTGTTGCCGAGGAAAGAGCTTTAATAATATGATCATTTAGGTTTTTATATTCTTGTTATGTAGATTAATAATTTATTTAGGTCATTATTTGATGCTATGCTTTATGCATAATTTACATGTTTGATAATCTTTGATATATTATATATTCTCTTATGTGGTAGTGCCCGTTCATCGAGGACACTTGTGGAGAATTGATGCTAGAACCTCTTAGTAGAGTTCCTGCTAGGAGAATCCATAGAAGATGTCTTCAAGCATTTCAAAGATTATATTGTTGTGTTGTATATATTTGTGTAACTATTTTGGACTTGGACATTATTTGTATGTTGAATATATTTAACCCATGTTGGGTGGGACTCAACTTGAGTGCTCAACTTAGGATTTAGGCACGCAGCTCATATAGCTACTCTTGATGTATTACTTTTAGTGCTTAAATAGTAAGTTACGACACACTGAATTCATCTTAAGAGATTCACTTATCTCTAAGATTCATGAGATACACATAATTTACGTTCAACCTAGATCAAACTAATTTGATTATTTTCCCGCTAATGGAGAGCATGATTAGGTGCGGATTTTACATCGACCTACATGCATTTTGACATATTTTTATATACTCATTCATGCATGTGTATGGAGAGAGTTGGCGTCACTGTAAGTTTTTCTTTTGAGCATACATCATAAGTTTTTATGTTTGAACGGGTTTTCCCATATCCTTACCTCATGATTTATCACTTAGGATCTAAAAGGAAATGGGATTGGGTAGTAGACGATTCTTAATGTGCTTAGATTGATCAAACTAAATGGTGACCTAATTCCTAAAAATGGAATTGTTAAAGTAAGTTGACCTAATTAAAATGGAGCTAGAATCAACCTTGTATTGGGAGAGCAAACCCCTCATTATTTGTAGGGTTATTTTACATGTTGAGAGATGAGGACACATCCATAGAATAGTGCCCAGATCCTACTTAAGCCTACTTGTAATGGATTCAAATTTTAGATTATCACCAATAAAAGAGACAAGATAATTAGACCATATCTACATTTTTCATTGTATGTGTTGGTGAAATAATTGGGTTTGTTTGATCTTGTTTGACTCTCTAAAATCTTCCGAGACCTTAGGCTCCATTTTTTCATCCCCTTAGATTCATTCATCTTGGGATCCAGGTAGACCTGATCCCTCCCTCCCTTAGCTTTCTATCCTTTATACTTAGGCTTATTTTCGAGCTAGGTATAGGAGGGATGCCATGACGTCTCTGATTGTTCACCTCGGGTTCCTTATTTTTGTATAATCTATTCACTTAATCTATTTCTCAAGCTCCAGTATAGGGGACTCGAGTCACAGTCTTCTTCTAACTAATTATTTTTACTCATAATCCACATGTGCCTCTGTATTCAGTTCTTGTTTATCTCTTTATATTTAGCATGAGTTGTGGCTTCATATCACTTTGTGCTACGGGGACATAGAAAAGCCAAGTATAGGGAGGTCTACCATATATATTACATATATACTTTAGCCTTATCTCATAGTTTTAAAAAAAATCAAACTTAGTATGACGAGTATCGTATTATATTCTTGGAACTGATTTCTGTAAAAATGGTTTGAAAATGATGTTTGAAAACTATATAAATATTTGACATGGTTTTCAAATTTTTTACGTGGCTTGTAAAAATACGAATTGACATGTTTGGGAAAATCATTTGTAAAATATTTTGAAAATCTATATTTATGTGACATTATTTTGAAAAAAAAATATTTACCAAGGTTTGAAAAATAGAACTTTACTTATTTTGAAAATCTTTGTAAAAATGTTTGAAAATTTTGTATACATATGTGACAATGTTCGTAAAAATTAATTGAAAAATTGATGGAGATAGTGGGTACGATGGAAAGAAGGAAGATTCATACACTATGTCTTCAAGAGACTAAATGGATTGGAGAGAAAGTAAGGGAGATCAAGAAGACATGCTTTAAACTTTAGTATTCATGTAAAAATTGTTAGCAATGTGAGCCTCGGGCGAACCATTCCTATAATAAATGTTATTGTAATAAGTAAATTATCAATAAAATTTATTGATTATTTTCCACTCCCTTTCTGAGATTGAATGAATGAATGCACTATAGGGTCCCTCTGTACAATAAGGGTTATGTACCATGGCCAACTTGATGATCATACAACTGTTGATTCATTGGATGAATCATAGAGGCTGATGCTTGGATGAATATCTAAGGAGTTAGATAGAGGACTCATCAAGCATCGTCAAATAATTGTTAAGTGATGATCTCCAGTCTGAGTAGGAGATGGCAATCCTTGCTCAAATGGCTGATATCTGACTGACCTCTCGATGCAGTTCCTCTGCATGGGAATAGTGATTCGGAGGTGTCAGGTTAGTTGAGTCAATGGGTTGACTTAACGAGATCGAGATAACCAAAGACCTATGTTGAATATTGTCACAGCATAGGCATGCATACTCTGACCGGAGACAGATGTGTTACTATATGTCTGAGTGTGTATATTTGGCAGACAATAGGTTGATCACCTAACCAAGGTCTATACACCAGCGAGCTGGTGTGCATGTAAGAACATATGAGTAATACGATATCTCAAAGGGATCATACAGGTTCACTTGTGAACCGGGAGACATGAGCTCACTCATGAGGTATTAGGATTGATCAAATTCCATGCATGGTCGTCATGCTTTGGAAGCATGACATGAATTTGAAGGTAAGATATATGCTTTGTGAAAGCATATGATCTATACCAAATCCCAGTGACCAAGATTGAGAAACTTAATGATCAAACCCTAAAGATGACAGTGAAAAGTGATCTTTATCTTCGGAATGATCATAGGTCTTTCAGTATGTATGATGTACATGTATTGGGAATACCTGAGGGTGATGTGATCATAAACGATTGTATAACCATGACGCTTCCATTCCGAGGGAGTGATGAAACATGTTTGGATTTTAGTGACTCCTCTCATTAGAGAAGTGACCTAATCTTAGTCCATGAACTGGACATTGATCTGAGTGAGATTCAGATGCAATGAGAAGATTAGGTCTACGGTCTTGATTTGATCAAGCATCAGTGGGAGGTCCATGGGATCTGGATTTGAGATATGATCTCAACATCCAAGTCACTATACGTGGAACAATACAATCGCCATGTCCTTATCTCCAAGTATCTGCGTAGAAATCGCATTATTCTTGAAGGGTTCAAGAATAATTCCATGGATCTGAGCAATGAAGAATTAATGATTAAATGTGATTTAATCATTTTGATGTGTGAAGAAATTATCCAATATAATTAAATATGATTTAATTATTATGGATAAGAATAATGTGGATAGGAATATCCAATCGTTCATAATATATTATAAATGTGATTTATAATGTATTAGAGAGAGCTAATTATAATTTATATTTGTTTATTAATTATTATGTGTATTGGATACACATTGTGTAATTAATTAACAATGTAAATTATATGTTGTTTTGGGTTGTGAATATGATTCACAGATTTTTAAAGGTAAGATTGCAATATTCTCAAATATAATTATGAATTATTTTTGAAGAATAAAACCCAACAAAAGTTGTTGGAAATAAATAATGAAAGATTTCCATGGAGATATGCAATCTCATGAAATAACATGAGATTGCCCTCCATTAGGAAATAGGTGGGCGCGGCACCCATGTCCTATTTGGAATGGGTAGTCGTCCACCATGTTATACATGGAGATGTAATCTCCATATATATATATATATTCTCTCCTTATTTGTTGGTATAATTTAAGATTGATTTATATTTGATTTTGTCAAATATATTTTAATCTAAATTAGATCATAACTTGTTGGTTTTTCCAACAACAATCTTGACCATTGGATTGACATAAATCAATCTCATCCATTGATTTTATATGTCCCATGGATTGAGATCCTTAGATCCCAAAATCCTATAAATAGAGAGGCATACCATGCTCTCTATTTACATGCAATATTGGAGCTCTCTCTCTCTCTTGATACACGTCAACCCCCTCTCCCTATAATTGCTAATTGGTGGCCGACCACCAAACCCTAGAGGAGGTTCTTGTCGACGCTCTCGCCACCGCGCCGCCGCTTCGAAGTTCTTCGGTTTTTCGTCTTCTTGGAGTGCTACACTCACGAAGGAGACGTTCGATCTCGTACGACGAGATCATGAGCAACCATGCTTGGATCATCTTCTTGGATTGCGAGGACCACGCGGTTCATCCCCGCGCTCGCAAGCGATCTCACCGACGATCAAACTTGAGACAGGAGGTCTCTTTCTTTAGAGACTTGATCAACCACGCTTCAAGAGGTATTCCTTTGTACTTATTGTGGTTATAGATGAAACGATCCGAGAATCGTTCTTGGATCATGTGGTTTCATTGCATGATTTTTTTTTTAAATTCCGCTGCACAGAACAACTAGTATGACTAGTCGTTCTTCGTCGTATCCGATACGACGATCACGCTTCCGTGATGCGCTTGAGGATAATCCATATCCTTCAAAGATAAGGGTAGAAACGATGTCAGAGTGGTTGTTCATAAGGATTTGAAGGATTGTGTCTAATAGAAGTGACCCAACTAGAACATAGATAGATTACTTTGTGTTGAGGAGAAGAGATCTGTTGTGCTGTAAAGACTGCAAAGTAATTCCAGAAGACAGTTTGACAACCCAACATAGCTTGTTAGTCTTGGATATGCAAATAAAAGGGCTGGTAAAGAAAAAGAGGGTTCTTAAGATCACTAGAACTAGATGGTGGAATCTTCTATTGAAGCAATCGAGCTTCAGGGAGAAGGTTTTAGAAGACTTATCTTGGGATTGTGGTGAAAGTGCAAACGAGATGTGGGAGGCAATAACATCTTACATCCGAAAGGTAGCCAAAGAGATGCTAGGCGAGTCAAAAGGAGGAGCTCTAGATTAAAAGAAGGCTTAGTGGTGGAGTGAAGGGGTGCAAGAGAAGCTAAAAATTTAAAAGAGCATGCTTTAAAGCTACGTCTAAGGATTGAATAGAAGAAACTGTCACAAACTAGAAAATAGCGAAGAAGGAAGCAAAGAAAGCTGTAAGAGAAGCTAAGTCAAAAGCTTATGATTATTATATAAAAATCTCGACTCTAAGGAGGACCAGAAGGATATATTCAGGTTGGCCAAAGCAAGAGAAAGAGAGACCAAAGACCTTTCTCAAGTGAAATGCATTAAGGACGAGGAATGTCATGTGCTTGTTACTCAGAAGGATGTAGAGACTAGATGAGAGCAGTACTTCCATAAACTTTTTATTGAGGAAGGAAATAGAGATATCACTTTAGGTAATCTAACTAGTAGTGAAAGTTACTTGAATCGTGCATGCTATAGACGAATATAACGAAAGGAAGTAGAGGAGGCTTTGAAGATTATGAGATCTGAGAAAGGTGTAGAATCATATGACATCCATGTAGAAGTATGGAGAGTTTTAGGTGAGCGTGGGTTGACTTGGCTTACGAATCTATTCAATGTTATTTGACGAAGCAAGAAAATACCTAAAGATTGGAGGAGGAGGAGGAATATCTTGGTGCCTATCTATAAGAATAAAGGAGACATTCAAAATTATTCAAATCGCAGAGGTATCAAGATGAAGAGTCACACTATGAAAATTTAGGAGCGTGTGATCGAAAGAAGGTTGAGGAAAATTTCCCAAGTAAATGAAAATCAATTCGAATTCATGCCGGGTCGCTCAACTATTGAAGCCATCCATTTGTTGAGGAGAACAATGGAGATTTATAGAGCCAAAAGGAAGAATCTCCTTATGATCTTTATTTATTTGGAGAAGGTTTATGATTATGTCCCGCGAGAGATATCATGGAGAGTTTTGGAGAAGAGACAAGTACTTGTCATTTACATTAACCTCATAAAGGATATGTATGATTGGGCTTTATCTTGTTCAAGGACCCATCTGGGAAGACTGACTATTTTGACATGAACATTGGTTTACATCAAAGTTAAACTTTGAGTCCATTTCTATTTACTTTGATTATGGACGAGTTGACAATTCACATTCAAGATGAGTTACCTTGGTGTATGTTATTTTTTAATGATATTGTGTTGATTGATGAGACCAGAGATCGAGTAAATGAGAAGCTTGAGATGTGGAGACGTGCATTGGAGACTAAAGGATTTTGTATAAGTAGGGCTAAGATGGAATATATGGAGTGCACCTTTGATGGAAGCAATGGTGAAGGAATCTAGGTGAAGATTTGTGACGATAACATTCATAAGAGAGATTCTTTTAGATATATGGGATCTATTTTGCAACATGATGGGGAAATTGATGGAGATGTTACTAATAAAATAAATGCAGGCTGCCTAAAATGGAGAGGAGCTGATGTTGTCCTCTGTGATAAGAAAATCCCTTTAAACTAAAGGAAAGTTTTATAAAGCAGCTGTGAGACCTGCTATGCTTTTATGGATCTGAATGTTGGACTGTGAACCATAGACATGTGCAGAGAATGGCTGTAGCAGAAATGAAAATTCTACACTTGAGACAAACCATGTTCCAATGAGAGGAAGAGAAAAGAATGATACAAACCTATTTATCTCTATTATCAGGTTGACCATCTACACCTTTTAAGTTTGACAAACTAAATTGGAACTTTTTGTGAAATTTTGACTCTACTCTTATAGATGGAGTTGACACTAAGTCATACTTCTTATATATATGTATGCTGAGAGTCTGTTAGCTAGAGGAGTTGAATTCCTTTTGATTAAGATATTTTTCAACTTAGAATCTTAGGATCTCTGAAACTAAGGGTTCTAGATCAATCAAGCCTTGTCTATTCACACGCATATGTCAGTGATCTCATTAATTAAGATAATTCTCTAATTGATTCTTTATTTATTAGCTCGAGAATGAGCTTAGCTTAAGTATAGGGAGGTGATAAATCCCATATTTATCATCAACATTTATTAATATTATCTCTCTAACTTAAGTTAATCACCAAGATATAATACTAATTAACATTAAATATTAATTTGTGTGTTATAAATAACTAACCTTAATTATAATATATTATATAATATATTACATGCCCATTTGTGAATGTTGGATTACTTGATACAAAGGTGATTGTTCATCATCCACCTTTGGCAGTTGAGCCCCAACCATTGTGATGCTCGCCAGAGGAGGTTTCTTCCATTTTTTCTAGTGTGTTCACGTGGCCTCAGATCACGACTCCGGTGTCATTATGACACCTTTCATTCCTCATCTTTTTCGGTTGCACAACATCACTTCTCCTCGTCACGTGAGTCCTCTGCATGCAGTTGAAGTTCCCTTCTTCACTTGATCCTTCGTCAAACAAACCCCACTTCCTCCTCATCGGATTAGTTATCTGCCCTTGCATGAGAGTCCTTCTAGTTTCATCTCCCTTCAGATAACAACATGAAAGTTGATTGACCAATGATGAGAGAACCTCCAACGAGATCCTCAACATCACAATTGTATCACATCCTACTTTGAAGGGTTGCTGTCGCACTTTATCAAGTGAAGAAAAGAAGCTTGAAAGCTTCTATCCAAGCCAAGATTCAACTTGTTTTTTCCGTCACTGTTGTCCTTCACCATATGTGAAGGAGGTAAATAAAAATATATTTGTTGACTGATTGTTAATGACTATTGCAAGTTGGCATAATCATGTAAAATATATATTTGAAATTATGCATGAATACTCGCTAAGGATCTTTGAGCATGTTTGAATGGTTGCATAAAATGCATGAATATGAAAAAAATATTTTTTCAATGATAGTTGAAATATACGCAGATAGTTTTAAAGCATATGTATGCATAAACTCTACTACATGTTTTCAAAGACCTTTGGTCCATAAATCTAATTTTTTTGCATGAAAAATTTATTTGGTACATACGTAAATGTTATCAATATACAATTAAGTTCAAGACTTTTTTTAGGGTAATTAACTTCAAGACTTTTCCAATCAATTATTATGCAATCAAAATGTTTCCCTTCTAAACAAATTACATCCCACATTAGTTTCCTAAAAATTAGGATCTTTCTTTAACTTCTGCTCCCCTATGTTGTTTGCATTTATATAAGTAAACATTTATGTTACATTACTTTTCTGTCAAAATGCACATATGTTTAAACAAAATCAAAATTTACATGCCACATAATACTAAGTTTTTAGTCAAATAAATGATATCTTAACTTTCTTATAGGCATAAAAGTACAACATGCCATGAAAAGTTATTCCTTCCTTAGATATGTATATAAACATCTCAAGATTTTATAATTATAAGTTATTCGAATATTTCAAACTCATAATCTACATATCCGCATGTTATATTATATTAAGGTGTTTCTTTATTGAAATACATTTAAGATTCTACTTCAAGCTTTACTACATTCATCGAGGGTTAGTGTGCTATAGACAATATGGTAGACCATTAAAGAAGAATATGCAACTAAAATAATCAGATCCTATTCATAATTCTACGAATTGGATTGGACTAAAATTTCTGATGGATTAGATTGGATGGGAAAAAGTAAAAAAAAGTGTTAAGATTGGATTAGACATTGATTAAGCAAAAATCCAATTCATGTGCACAATGATTATAACTACTTACTCTTTCAAAAAAATCATTTCAATATCTATACTTTGGTCCAAATCTTTCCATGGTTATGACTACTTATGTCATGCCCCGTCCACCTAGTCGATACGAACACGATAAAAACCTTCTTTCTCATAACAAGCATGAAAAAAAACCCTTTTATCAAACATTTCTTGAAATCATGATCAAAATATATTCTTCATTCATAAGAAAGAAGTCCAAAATGATCATCCATAGAAAAAAACCTCTTTAAACATATAGCAAATCTTATGTTTACAAACTACCACTTACAAGAGTAATCTATCTTCTCATTATATAGATGTGTTTCCTCTAAGCTACACAAGTCTATTTTGAAGTACAAAAATTTACCAAAAGATCCAAAATATTGTATAAGATGGCACAACCTCCAGCTACTATATAGTATCCTTGCTCCTTCTAAGATTCTCGCTCAGGTATGTCCCTAGAATATAATAAATAAAGGAGATTTGAGTCTAAACTCAATATGAGCTTAGAGCCATTGAATGGGTCTCAATCATTTTGGTAAAAAAGTAAGGGCTATTCCTGAAGTAACTTTACATAAAACATAGAAAAATTTGATAAACATGCTTTAATAAACAAAACTTGAAACTTTTTGAAAATATTGTTGAAAAACATTCAACTTTCAATAAGGAATAATTGGATATAATCTAATTCTAGCTGCTAAATGTATCACAACTTTATAGTTACTAGTTATAGCCATTGCACTAACACCATTGTAACCACTTATATCAAGTCCATGAAAGCTGGAATAAACTAAGTCATATACGTAGACAACCGTTACAATCCCAAAGAACAACATGCATACGACCCAAGGCCTTTATGTATAAAAAATGCAGACCCAAGTCCTTTGAATCATATCTAATGTTTGCCATATCCAATGGCTTTTCCATATCGAATGATGTATTTTAGGGCCATATCTAATGACATTACCATATCCAATAGCTAGTTATAACTTATTTGAGAGCAATTGTGGTGTTCAACATTCAAAAATCTTTTTTTCTAAAACATAACTATAAGCTAAAAGTGTATGAATTCTATATCATATCACTACATAAAACCTTTACTTCTTGCTTATGAAGCTTCTGTTGCATTATTACATAATAGTTGAATACTAAAAACTCTGTATTGTAACATTCATTTATATGGAAAGAGGAAAACTAAGATTTTTCTAGCATGTATAGAACTTGAAACCTCATATTATTGCAAACACAAGATTTGAATACACTACGCTTCATGTATCATGGCTAAAATTTATATGATTTCCACTCAATTAAAACATGTATAAATGTATAATCTACAGATATCAGGAAGATTTAACATTAAATTTACTGATCAAAATATGAGTGAATACTGAAAATAGTGCTTGAGACCACTCACATTCAATTTGATGTTTATGCCTCTTAACAAATGTATCTCGATCCACAAATCAAAGTGGATTCTCTTCCTATGTAGTAGAAAGAAAATTAATATATGGAATCCGTTAACCCATGTTTATACATGCATATGTTTGCTTATGTAAAGATACGATATTTTCTCTCCTTAAAAGGTAATGTTTCTTAAGAATATTTCGGTAGAGTTTCCTCTTCTGAAGTAATATTTCTTAAGAGAAATTTGGCAGAGTTTTCCCGTAAAAGGTGATGTTTCTTAAGAAAGTGTTGGCACAGATTCCACTTATACGCTAAGAAATGAAAAAGATGGCTTAGATCTATTAACCTTTCTCTTGAAATATGTAAATGCCTGACTCATGCTATGATCTTTCCTCTGTTTGTTGGCAGAGCTTCGTTATGTTCTTCACAATCACTCTCACCTTCTCTTAACCTCAACCAAAGTTTGGAGGAACTTGTCTATAGAATGGATGGGTTGAGAATGAGGAGGTAGGGTATTTATAAGTCTCCAAATGGAGAAAATCATGGGTAACCCATGATTTGAGCCCATGGTTTTGTGAGTACCATGATTCTTCCTAATGTCATGGCATCCATGCCCATGGTTTTTTTCATGTTTATGATACTTAATTAGTACTAATTATGATTAATTAATACTGATTGATATTAAAAATCTTTAATTATATTTAGCCTACATTAATCCATATTAATGACCTTAATCATTATTAATCTCTTTAATCATGATTAACTCTTCCTAATAATAGTGATTAAGGTTTAATATAAAGATTAACAAACTTCAACTATTCTAAATTCTAAAATTCATAGAAATTCATCACAAATATAATTGATATGAATCAAGATCCATTGGAATCATCTCACCAAGACAGATAATATAATGTAGCACCTCTATAGTTAGATGGAGATACTCGCAGGAATACATACTGCCCTACTTGAAACTTAAGATCTCTCCTCTTATCTGCATAACTTTTCTATATATCTTGTACGATCTTCAAATGCTTCCTCATTACTTCAACTTTTTTTTATTGAATTTTATATCAATTCTGGTGCAACCAACTTACGTTAGCCTACTTCATTCTAGCAAACATGAGTTCTGCATGCACCATCCTACAAAGCTTCATATGGAGCCATTCAATACTATCTTGATAACGATTGTATGTGAATTCTATGAGTGATAGGTGTCCGTCCTAACTGTCCTTGAAACTCAATATACATGCCTGTAGCATGTCCTCTAGAGTTTGAATAGTACATTTGGATTGGTCATCTATTTGTGGATGAAAATCCGTGCTGAATCTTAATTTTGTACCCATATTTTTGTGTAGACTAGGCCAAATTCTAGAGATAAAGTGAGGATCTCTGTAAGATACAATCGACACTAGTGCTCCATGCACTCTTACTATTTCATCTACCAAAATCTTCGCTAGTTGGTCTAACGGTTATGTCATGTGAATTGCAATGAAGTGAAAGGATTTGGTTAGTCTATCAACAATTACCCAGATGACGTCATGACCTTGATTTTCTTAGGAAATCATGTAACAAAGTTCATAGTGATATGTTCTCACTTCCACTCAGGTATAGAAAATGGCCGCATGGCACCAGCTGGCCACATATTCTCTGGTTTGATTTGTTGATAAATTAGGCACTTAGAAACTTATTCAGCAATCTCTCTTTCATTCCTGACCACCAGTAACATGTCCTAAATGTTCTATATATCTTTGTAGTACCTGGATGTATTGCATACATCGAGCTATGCGCTTCTTCTGAAATCTCAACGTTGATTTCTAAAGATTTTGGAACATATAATCTTTATTTGAAAAATAACACCCCATGCTCATTTATTGTAAAATCTAATGGTCTTCCACCCTCGACTTTTTCTACTGTTCTTCTAATTTTAGGATCATGGGTTTGGGCTTCATGTATTCTACCATATAATATAGGTCTAACTTGCGAAGTGGCTAATAAAACTCCAGAATCATCTATGACCATATTAACACGCATTTCCCTTAATTATGACAACAAGGGGTGTCTTTCAGCATTTATGTAGGGTAAACCAGCATCCATTTTCTGACAAAAAGCATTTGCTATTACATTAGATTTTCCAAGATGGTTCTCAATGATGCAATTGCAGTTTTTAATCAATTCCAACCACCTTCTCTGTCTCAAATGCAGTTCCTTATGGGAGAAAAATATTTTTAGACTCTTATGGTATGTGAATATTTGGCATGTCTCACCATATAAGTAGTACCTCCAGATTTTCAAGGCAAAGACGATAGCAGCTATTCCGACAATCTTCTTCTTATAGAAATATTTACACAGTCTATTCTTATAATGGTATCAAATTCTTGAATTTTCATAGGGATTAGATTCACCATAATGTGACCTCCTCCTATCCTTACCAAGTAATCTCTAAAGACAATGCATGCATACACATTTCTATACCTGCATGTATAGAAAATCTTCTAGAAATGAATGAATGGCTATCTCAAGAATCAATAAGTATATGTGTGTTTCTACCAAAAACAATAGTGATACCTTACACTACATCAACAACAATGATGGCTTCTTGTAGTGTTATGGAAAAAGCTTTCTCTTCAATTTGTTCCTTCTTGTTTCACCTTCCTTGACGTTTATTTTTTTATCTGCTTCCATGGTTGGGATTTTATGAATTAGGGCACTACTCTGAGCTGGTCCTCGTGCATTCCATGATTTGAATTCATAGCATGCCAATCTCGTTGCATATGGCATGTTTGGCCACAATGATAGCATCTAGAAGTCCCTCCGCGACATTTTCCTTGATGATGTATCCCACATGAACTACACTGTAGATAAGAAGGCTCTGAGTTTCTAGAAGTCCTTTTAGCAAATCCACCAGTGTTGTATTCTCCATATCTTTGAGCATGTAAATTATATTGCCTTGAATTTCAAAAATTTCTCTTTACTTTATTCTCGGGACTCCTCCACTGTGGTCTATCTCCAAATCTCTTCATACATTGGCCATTGCATCTTCTCTTTTCTTGCATTGTCCGCTCGGCTATATGGATTGTTTCCACCAACTTGTGACAGTCAGCATACCCATATAATGAAATCATTGATTTAATATCGACATGGAATCCATCCTCAAATCATTGACAGACTGGGCAACCATGCCTCCTAATGTGTGTGCTATCAATGTCAACATGTTATACACGTTGTTGTTATTTGTGGTTCCCCTTCGCTAGACGTTTCACCCCTCCGCCAAGCGCTCTTGCACCTCCATCGGTCGCGTACCTCCACTGTCCGTGGAGCCCTCGTGCCTACCGACACCACCTGCCCCTAGAACCCTAGCTCAGGAAGGTAGGGGCAATTGTGGGAATACATGTGGGGATGAGATGGAGATATGGGTTTATGGGCTTTGTTCACCAAGGTTAATTTCATCCATTACACCCCATCACTTAGAGGACATCACCTGCTTTAGGTACCACATTGTTTTGTGTAATTTACTCATTATAATTTGATAGCTAGATTTTGAAAAGGCCCACTGAATTCAAAACTTTGACACAAGGGCATATGGGTCGCATTGATGCCTTCGGGCGGTGCCAGTTGTTATATCGTATCTTACAATGCCAATAATGCTCAAACCGTTGAAGAAAATGAGCAGGCAGCCCACCTGTCTTTTATGTTTCTGCTACGTTGGAAGCATTATCCCACGATATATCGACCATGTCAGCAGCTGGCTACCCCGTCTTTATTGCGGTATACAGAAACGGAACCATAACAGATGCTCACTTTTATATTTTTTTTATAAAAAAACAACAGTTTGCATAGAAAAAAAAAGTAAACAGATCATCAAACCTTCACAATGATCAGAACAATGCGAATTAGAACGTAACAATGTAAGAAGTTTCACAACAAGACATGTACACAAGCAAGCCAATGTACAGGGTGTGCAGCAAGAACGAACAGCTCCTCCCTTCCCCCCCACAATGAATCATCAATCCACACCAACAAAACACAGCAAATTTTAACTAATATGAATTAGAATGAATAATGATGAAAGCACAACCCCCCCTTCTCATCTGATAGACAGAACAAAAACTTAAGCTCCAACTTTCAAGGTGATTATTATTCCTTCGTTTCTTCCCCTCTTCATTCCAGTCTCATGGATGTATCAGATGGAATCATGCGAGTTCTTCTCCTTGTATCTGTACAGGAGCTTCTTCTTCTTGGAGGTTTGGTTATCGATTGAGAGCACCATCTTCCCCGGTTCACCGATTTTGTAGCTATTCTTCTCCACAGGGTCATCAGTTGGTGCGAGTTTCCTACTCTTCTGGACGATTATGGTGTAACCATCTTCTGCATCAGGCACGAACTCCGCGCCGTAGCTCACATCCCATCCTAGGACCCTCAACTCCCAAACCAGAATGCATGGCTGCACGAACCAAGTTTTAAACTCAAACCAAGATCTTGAAAATGTTAAAGACAATCAAGATAAGCCGAAACCAAATCTGTATGGTATCGGACCAACCTTGGAGACAGGGATCTCTATAGTTTGCTTGGAAGAGGGCTTGATTGAGACATCAACAACAACATCAGAATTGCTAAAGTCTTGATCATTCTCCTTGCTCAGGCCTCCAAACTGGACAGGAACCTGCTCGGGAGCAATGTATCTGAAAAAGAAAGAAATGTTATCAAATGCTAATGCGATTGGCAACCATAAACATGAAGCTGCTATCTTTTTAGCAGAGATGGGTCATTTTTCCATTATACTTGAAGAGTATATCTGCAGATCTGGATGGCCCTGCGAAGATGAACTTGCTCTTGGTCCTTTGGGTGAGGAATGGGCTCATCATCCTGTTGAAGGCCAGGTACCACCAGGGTACATTTATGAACACCTAACACAGGAAGAACATAGCATTAATACGTTGAAAGGGACCAACTCACCAGATCCAGACAGTTACCTAAAACCAACAAACAAAGTGAATAGCAAGACCCAACTACTACACATCATTGCAATCATTCTTAAATTCCACATCAGGGAAATTGGAACTGAATATTTAATTATCAAGATCCATTCTATCAAATATATTCGACGCAAAAGACTAGGAATCTAAAATTAGCCTCACCTGATTGGCGACAAATTCCGGATAATTGTCTTGAAGAACATGAAGAGCATGCTTGGTGGCCACCCTGATCTCCTTCCTCCAGAGCCAAGGTGCCCCTTTGAGATCATTAACCTGCACCATACTATTAACACCCCCTGCACTAAAATCAAGCAGTTCCTTTATGCCTTTCTCCAAGAACTGCACCCGCCACCTCAGGAAGTTGGTCCTCTTCTCCTCGTTCCCGAAGGCCTTGAGGAACACGTCCTTGTCCTCGAGCTCCCCATAGACGTTGTAACAGACGGGGTGTCCATCCCTGTCTAGTCCGTGCATGAACACGGCCTTGTGTAGCTCAGGGACGCCGAGATCCTCCTCGAGGAGGCCATCGATGCCGAAGGACTTCCTCCACGCCACGGTGTCCTTGATCATCGTGAGGGCATCCTTGACCTTGAGCTCGCGTGCACGCAGGAACTTGAGGAGGATTGTATCAAGCTTGTCCCCTGCCTCATGGAGGGGAACCTCCCAGAGGGTGATCTCCTCCGGTGGGTCTTCCGGAGCTTCCACGGAGGGATCTTTCTTTGTGGGTTCCTCGTCCTTGGGATCTTCCTCCTCTACCTTCTCGGGTTGCTTCTCTTCCTCTTCGGCCTTCTGGGGCTTCTCTGACCCCACCACCACCTTCTCGGGCTCTTCTGGCTTGACGGGTTCCTCGGGTTTAGTCTCTTCCTCGACCTTCTTGGATTCTTCCTCCTGCTTCTCTTCTCCTTCGTTCTTCTTGGATTCGGCCGATGTGTCTCCTTCTTCGAGCTTTTTGGGTTCCTGAGGTTCGTCTCCTTCTTCGGGTTTCTTGGTCTCGTGAGGCTTCTTATCCCCGACGGGTGGGGGTTTGGAGAACTCTCTGTTGGCAATGGCGGCAAAGAGGAGCTGCTTGAGCTCGTCAAGGGCTTTCTTCTCGGGGTCGACGGCTTCCTCGGGGTCCTTTTCCGTTTTGGGAGGGTCCTCCTCCGAGTCATTGGGCTTCTCCTCCACAGCCTTATCGGCCTCGTCGATGGCCTTGGGCACAGGCTCTATCACTTCCGACAGATCCACCTTCGCAGGGGCGTCGGCCGCTGGTACTTGGGATTCCGCTGCCATGAGAAAGCGAGAGAGAGAGAGAGAGAGAGAGAGAGAGGGAGAGAGAGAGAGATTTACGGGGCGGAGATGGAGGAGAAAGCAAGAGCGCATATATAGAGGAAGTGGAGTGTGCCCTCGTTCTCATGCATTTTTTTGAGTTATTTTAAAACCATTATTATTATTATTTAAATGGATGGATCCAATGAAATTGTGCAACTCAGACAAGATTAGCTGCTGCAATCAACGTTAGTTAGACGTTGAACCTTAGATCCTTCAGTTATTTTATGTTATACTCATCAATTGAGATCCCATTCTCTTCCATTATTATTTCTTAATACCAGGACCTAGATTGATCATTAATTTAAACAGGCGATTAGCTTGCAAATAACAGGCATTGTTACTCCGCTCTAGGATTCCATGGATGAGCTCTCTCTCTTTTGTCCATAGACGTCCTCATCAAAATTGTAAACGTTGCAATGAGATGGGACCCATGTTGTCTTCTCGAGAAACAAGAAAGCTCTGTAGGACCGCAAGATAAATCTCGGCCTATAAAAAAATCATTACAAGCTGTCTCGTTAATGAAAGGTGGTAGTCTAATCATCCAATTAAGATGTTTTTTTGGCAAATCATTAGTTTTCTGTAAAGAGATAAAAAACCGAATATTGCGATGCGTTTGACAACTAACGAATGATCGAGGCTCTCCACTATTCGTTGAGATTAAAAAAGCAAAAATCGTGTATTTATTTATTCGATATAAAAGGCATAAAAGTAACAGACAGCAACAGCTCCGTGAAATCGATTTTTCGAATTAAAAAGAAGGCGTTAGATTGGAGATTAAGGGCGGCGCCGAAGGTGGTGTCGTGTTGGGAGAAATGTTGTCCGTCACGGTGTGATGCTCCGCGGGGTAACTGATGAAGGACAGAAAGGCACAAGTCATGCGAAGGACAGGTTGGCTATGAATCCAGCGATGGTGCGAAGGGGGGAATCATATTCAAATTCCCGTTTGTAATTTGGCGTATTTTTTAGGTTGAATAACTACTTTTCGATATTTACCTCACCTTAGGAATATGGAATACAGCGTGATAAGAGTAAAGAGATGGTTGGAATTTATTTTTCATTTTTCGAGAAATATTGTAGAGAGAAATATGACGGTGACATAGTCTTATTTTTAAGGAAAATAAGTCTTCGTTCATCAGTTAAAAGTACGGAGCCAAATCAATGGAAGGTCCTGCAAAAATGATTTTTTTTTTGAAAAATCAAGCCATAACCAACTAGAGAAATTAAGAAAATAGAACCATGCCTACTATTCAGAGTTTAGCCGCTGTCAGTGTCAAAAATTTTATATAGGTTGGGTCAATATTTAGTCATTATGCTTTGATATATTTGATAGGAATAAAGTAACCATAAAATAAAGGGATTTTTATCCTCACAAAACTCTAGAAATATTGTAAAATACCTCCTCGATTTTCTAAACATAGTTATGACTCCCTCGATCCATAAACTTGTTAATCCTTACTCACAAAACCTGTGGTTAATTCCAATTTATTTGTCCGTTAAATTTAACCTGATTCCGTAAAAAAGAGGTGCATGTTGCTCTTTTGTTTAGCAAAATTACAAAAAGATGCTATCATTCTCTCCCCCCCCACCCTCCTCACATCCCCTTCCCCTCTACCTCCCTCACTCATCCCCGACACCACCCCTTGTGCACTGCCCGAAGGCCCTCCTCTCCTCCACATGCACCACCCGACTGCCTGAAGGCACTTTTCTTCTTCCCGTGTGCTGCCCATCTTCCCTGCATGCCGCCCGAAGGGCCTCCCCTCCTTATTGCGAGCGCCTAGAGGCCGAACCCTCCCCCACATGCTGATCGAAGGCCCTCCCCTCCTCCACACGAGCCACCCAAATGCCCTCCCATCCTCCTCGCATGCCGTCTAAAGGCACTCCCCTCCTCCCCGCGTGCTGCCTGAATGCACTTCCCTCCTCCCCATGTGCTGCCTAAAGGCCTACCCATCCTCCCCACGAGCCACCCAAAGGACCTCCCCTCCTCCCTGCACATTGCCCGAAGGCCCTCCCCTACCCACTGTGAGCCGCCAATAGGCCGACTCCTCTTCCCTGTGTGTCGTCTAAAGGCCCTCTCCTCCTCCCCGTGCACCGCCTAAAGGCCCTCGCTTCCTTCTCATGCACTGCCCAACTGCCCGAAGACCCTTTCCTCCTCCCTGCACTGAAGGATATGGAATTATCCTCAAGCGCATCACGGAAGCGTGATCGTCGTATCGGATACGACGAAGAACGACTAGTCACACTAGTTGTTCGGTGCAACGGAATTTAAAATTTTTTATTCGATGAAACCACATGATCCGAGAACCATTCTCAGATCGTTTCATCTATAACCACAACAAGTATAATGCAATACCTCTTAAAGCGTGGTTGATCAAGTCTCTAAAGAAAGAGACCTCCTGTCTCAAGTCCGATCGTCGGCGAGACCGCTTGCGAGCGCGGGGATGAACCGCATTGTCCTCGCAATCCAAGAAGTTGATCAAGCGTGGTTGCTCCTGATCTCGTCGCATGAGATCGAACATCTCCTTCGTGGGCATAGCACACCAAGAAAATGGAGAATCGAAGAACGTCGAGGCAGCGGCGCGGTTGCGAGAGCGTCGACAAACCTCTCCTCTAGGGTTTGGTGGCCGACCACCAATTAGAGGGAGAGAGGGTAGACGTGTACCAAGAAAGAGAGAGAGAGCTCCAATATTCATGTAAAGAGAGAGCATGGTATGCCTCTCTATTTATAGGATTTTGGGATCCATGGATCTCAATCCACGTGACATATAAAATCAATGGATGAGATTGATTTATGTCAATCAAATGGTCAACATTGTTGTTGGTAAAACCAACAAATTTAGGTTAAAATATATTTGACAAAATCAAATATAAATTAGTCCTAAATCAAACCCAATAAATAAGGAGAGATTGTGCATGGAGATTTCATCTCCATGCACCTTCCATGTGGACGGCCACACATTCCTATTTGGAATGGTGTGCCGCCCACTTATTTCCATGGGGAGGGCAATCTCATGATAATTCATGAGATTGCATATCTCCATGGAAATCACCTTTATCTATTTGCAACAAATTTGTTGGGTTTTATTCTTCAAAAATAATTCACAATTATATTTGAGAATATTGCAATCTTGCCATGGAAAAATTGTGAATCATATTCACAACCCAAAACAACATATAATTTACATTGTTAATTCATTACACAATGTGTATCCAATACACATAATAATTAATCAACACATATAAATTATAATTAGCTCTCTCTCTCTAATACATTATAAATCACATTTATAATATATTATGAATAATTGGATATTTCTATCCACATTATTCTTATCCATGATAATTAAATCACATTTAATTATATTGGATAATTTCTTCATACATCAAGATGATTAAATCACATTTAATCATGATTTCTTCATTGCTTAGATCTTATGGAATTATTCTTGAACCCTTCAAGAATAATGCAATCTCTCCGCAGATACTTGGAGATAAGGACAGGGCGATTGTATTGTTCCACGTATAGTGACATGGATATTGAGATCATATCTCAAATCTAGATTGCGAGCCTCCCATAGATGCTTGATTAAACCAAGACCGTAAATCTAATCTTCTCATTGTATCTGAATCACATTCAGATCAATGTCCAACACTTGGACCAAGATCAGATCACTTCTCAACTGAGAGGAGTCACTAAAATCTAGACCTGTTTCATCATTCCCTAGGAATGGAAGCGTCATGGTTATACAATCGTTTATGATCAAATCACCCTCAAGTATTCCCAATACCTGTACATCCTGCATACTGGAAGACTCAGACTAAACCCGAAGTATTGGATCAACTTTATACTGTCTACTTCATGGTTTTATCAGTAAGTTTCTCATTCGATCATTGGGAGTTGGTATCAATCATACACTTTCCAAAAGCGTATATTATACCTAGGTCTTGATCATATACTAAAAGTATATATCAAACCTACAAATTCAGTCAAGCTTCCAAAGCGAGATGACCATGCGCATGGAATTTGATTCTTCCCAATATCTCATGAGGGGGCTCATGTCTTCCGGTTCAGTAACTGAACCTGTATGATCCCTTTGAGAGATCATATTACTTATATGCCCTTATGTGCATACCAGCGCGCCAGTGTATAGACCTTGATTAGGTCATCAACCTATTGGTCTGCCAAATGTACACACTCAGACATATAGTAACACATCTGTCTCCGGTCAGAGGATGCGTGCCTGTATCGTGACAGCATACGATATAAGACTTTGGTTATCTCTATCTCGTTAAGTCAACTCTTTGACCTAACTAATCTGACACCTCCGAATCTCTATTCCTATGCAGAGGACCTGCATCAAGAGGTCGGTCAGATATCAGCCTAAAGAGATAAGGATTGCCATCTCCTACTCAGGCTAGAGATCATCTCTTAACAATCATTTGACGGTGCTTGATGAGTCCTCAATCTAACTCTTTAGATATTCATCCAAACACCAGCCTTTATGATTCAATAGTTGAATCAACAGCTGCATGATTATTAAGATGGCCATGGTACATAACCCTAATTGTACTAAGGGACCTACTATGCAAATTATTCATTCTTCATTTCAGATCAGGGAATGATATATGCAATAACATTTATTGCATAATGGCTCGCTGTGGGCTCGCATTTCCAACAATCTCCCACTAGCCCAAAGAGCCATTAATGGGCTACTCATTTAAACCTGCACTCATGTGACAATCATAGGTTATTTAGAAAATAGCTAGGTAAACTGATCAATCACTCTGTTCCCACGAGACTACGCCAAGTCCTTTTACGGCACTTGCATATCCCCAGTAACAGTGCTCACATCTAATGCGAATGTTGCATCTTATGCAACCAATACTCAATCTAGTTAGTTACAGTGTCTTTGACACTACAGCTTAACAATTATCATAACCAGTATTTCCAAAATCCTTATCAGAATATCCTTATTCCTTGAGATCTCTATCTCCTAAGGTATCTATAGTTAAGACCTTTTATATCACTATCTATAAAGTCTTAAACTTTTGAAGATAAGACTTTGAGATCACTATCTCAAAAATCTTGTTATCTATGAAGATTTTGCATTTACTGCAACCAAGTGTTTTATTTCCATAGTAGGTTTAGTAACAGTTTACTATTCCCACTGCATGGCAGCCATCTGGCTTTTGTACACATCTAGCACACACCCGGCTTCTCAGAACTGATGCCCAAGGGCAAGTAGTTCTAGCATTCACTTCCTCAACTCTTTGAGGTGCTATCCCTTTAGATAGGTCAGAACCATATCTTAAGGATGGAAGACTTTCTTGGAATTTCTATGAATAGAATATGTCCAAGGTGTACTACAAATGTGACAGTCCAATTATCCTCTTCTCTTAGCTTCTGAACAACTTCAGAACTAAGATCTAAGAGGTATCTTTGAAATCATATTTCAAGATATGGAATAGCCAGTCAGTAAAACACTTATTATCATCCTTATATCATTCTAAATGATTAGGATATTATCTACATTTAGCACGATGAACACAAAGGCACTCCTACTAAGCTTCACATGGCTCATCCAGATTCTATCTAAAATCATAACATTTATAATTTCATCAAATCTTATGATCCAACTTCAAGAAGCTTATCTGAGTCCATAGATGGATTCCTTAGCTTGCACACCTTGCTTTCCTCAACCATGAAGCCCTGGGGCTACTTCATGTGAATATCCTCAGAGAGGTATTCATAGAGGAATGCAATCTTGACTTACATCTTGAAGATGCAATAGTCAAGTTGTGTAGCTAAGGTTAGCAATATTCTGATGGTTTTAAGCATGGTCACCGAAGAGCAAGTCTTATTGCAAGCAATATCTTCTCTTCCGGTGTGTAGCTCACTATGAACCGTGCTTTGAAGGTCTCTACCTTCTCATCAGGTTCCCTTTCTCTTGAAGATCCATTTACACCTCTACAGGTATTACCCATATAGGTGGATCCTCGAGGGTCCATATACAACACTTGTATATGAAGTCTACATTAGACTTTTATTGCTATCTATCTATCCATGCTATGATCTTCAGAAGCTTCATCAAATGAAGTTCGATCATTGTCAGATTTCTCTAACACATGGAATCCTTCATCAAACTCATTTGAAGAGGTATTAGTGTTTCATCTTTAATTGTCCTTTTAGTTTCCAATTTCAGGAGTCTCATTATCTTCTCAAGATTAAATGAGTTCCTACACTTCATTTTCATCTTTATTCTCAAGAATCTCAACCTCTAAGAATCACATTCTCAGAGATGAGATACTTTAAGAATCTCAAGGTCATAAAGTAGGTATCCAATACCATCATTTATTTTACTAATGAAGCAGCATTCTCAAGTGCTAGATTCCGACATACATGGAACCTTATTAAGGATATACGTTGTAGTCTCTAGTACACATATATACCAGAAAACTAAGGGATAATTATGCTAAAATTCATCATTGATAAGATCATGTCACACATGATCCAATTGTATCTACCTATAACTCTATTGAGTTAAGGTGTGTTAGGAGGATTGAGATAGAAATGATATTCATATCTCCATAAGGTATTCTTTGAATTTATCTAGCAGGTACTTGCTACCTAGATTAGATCAAATTCATTTTATCTTCCTTCAAACTTTGGTTCTAAACTAAAATTAACGAAATCTTTGAACATTTCAAAGGCTTCTTTGATGAAGAGAAGAAATCTCATATCATACATAATCATCAACAGATATCACATATCCATAATGTTTACTATGATATAGATGATCTGCATACATCAATATGTATGAGATCCTGAGTACCTTGACATCTTACACCTTTCCCAAGGAAGGGTGTATTGGACATTTTTTACTTTGAATACAATATTCAAAAGTATGTAAGATTTGAACTTTTACACAATCTAAAGTTTCATCTCTCACTAGTCCATTGATCTTATCAACAGACATATGTCAAAACTTGATGCTAGATCATTGTCAAATGATCTTCATCCTCATATTGATCTTTAAGGTTTAATTTCAGTATTTAGAAATGTTGATGAACCACTCATCAATTTTCTAATTTTGTGGAGTCCACTAGATTATAGATTACTATCTGAAATATCTCCATCACAACTCTTTATGATGTGTCTATCTCAGAATTCATGTTTATTTCCAACATTTAGAAACAACAATGAGCGTATTCTTATATCTAAGTCATAGAGACATTCTCTAAGACTAAGGGCTCTCCCACTGAAATTAACAAGTCTTTCAATCCAACAGAGATTGTTGCAACAATTACATCAATATCCATATGGATAACTATAAACCTTAAGATCAGATTTTCCAGTCTTCTAAAACATATGCAACCCATTGCAAGTGTTCTTAGAAGATTGATATACAATTATTAGACTCTATCTTATCAAATAAGAAAGTCAATTTCAATGATTTATATAGATTATTTTTGATGCTCTATCCGAGTCCTTCTCTAAGGATTCTAGATAGACTTGATAGTCATACTATCAATACATCAACTTATTGCAGTTTTGGCATTCATCCAACTCTTTGGATGTCATATGGAAGTCACAAAAGTCCAGTCAACTCTTTGACTTTCCTTCTTTCTTGGGTCCAACCCATGCTTCCACTGCGCTCCCTTTATCTATGAGCAACCATTGCTTAAGACTAAGGATCTCTTACGTTAAATTCAAAAGAATTCAATGTAAGATCATTTCAACATTTATACATGCTTCATTAAATTCATACAATATGAACATTATGAAGCTTCATGAATGACTAGAGTATAGATAGTAGAATGATGACACTCATCATCTACATCCATCCAAACTCTTAAAACATTGGTTCAGGTAGGTATTCAAAAAATTTGAATACATCATCTCTTATAGAGCTACCATTCTCCATGATGCAGAGAACCATGTCACTCATGATTAAATGTGAAAGAGCACATATGTATGCCAGAATATCTTCATTAATTTTATAAGGATTATTTGACAATTGCGATCATCATCGACATGTTACTTTCAAAGTACATCCGATGAGAGATCAAGACTATAGACACATACAAACCCTAGGGTTGTAGTACTATTATCCATTTAATTGTCATTCCTCATTATTATGAGGAAACTAGCACATTGCAACCACATACATTATGTGTTCAATTGCAAGTACAATATCTGGATCATGAGTCCAATCCAAGATATTTCACTGGTTATTATTGAGTATAATATTGAGTGGGTTTAATGAAGGATTATCTGAAATAAGAAATTTGCATAAGTGTACATATTTATATATACATATTTTACTTTGATTTAGGATTTTATATCAAAGTTGTCTTGCCTTGTCAAAATTGAAAGTTCATTCCCTTAATCACTTTCAATGTAAGAGATATACTTACCATTATATCTCAACAAGATCTGGGATCTCCTTCCTTATCTTTGTTACATCCCAATAATATGAGAATCTGCAACTCGGATAAAAAGAAGCGGGAACACATTCCGCTTTGCAAGTCTAACTTGCATTTCCCAATTCGGTCTTTAACACCCGGGCCCACCACCCCTAAGGCGATGTTGACCCGTCGTTAATTGAACCAATCGTCAACAGGAATGGTACTCGCTATACGCAATCCAATATCACCCCAATAATATGAGGATCCGATATTGGGGTCACTACGTATACAGCCTTACTCTTTCGAGAAGCGAAGAGCTCGATCCAGATGCGCTTGCATACAGGAGCTGTCACTTCGGACATGCATCTCCCACATACAATCCCTGGCGACGGAACCCTTCGCCTTGACGGGAGACCATGGATATCACTTATGTGATCCTCCATATCATATTCAAATTCTAATTAATCACTATGAATCATATTCATTATGATTAATTCTTCCAAGGGAAATAACATCTCTATTCATAATAGAGTGTTTCAATTTTAATTGGATTCCAATTAATCTAATCATATTAAATTAATGATCCAATTAATATCCAACAAACATTTTAATAGTTACTTGAATTATGGTATTATCTCAAATACGTATTATCTCGAATTTTAATAATTAGAAATACATCATGATTTCTTAAGCATTATACTAACCCTACCCGCTGTCACGGCTGATGAATCTGTGATTCATCACTCTAAAAGTCGAAAATAGAGCTTTGTTCCCGAGTAATTAGACGCATATTTCCCCTTATCTTGCATAATTAGCATTCATGCATGCAAGCATAATATCTGCATTTTAGCATTCATATGGCATTAAATAAGAAGCCCAATTTCACTTGTACATATTCACCTGTATAATTAGATAAAATACCTTATTTGTATATATTTTATACTAAATCCGAATCCAATAAAAACAACTCCATAGTGTATATATTACTAACACTAATTAAAGGAAAATATCAAAAAAATACTAACTTGCAAAAATGACCAATAAAACCCCAATCCAAGTTTGAAGTTAGGAACCTTAAAATGCACATATCTCTCTCATACAGTGTCCGAATTAGGTCTACTCACTTTTAAAGTAATATACTTTCAAAGACCTTCGAAACAAGACCAATTTCATTAAAATCGGAGCTCGTTTGCAAAACTTGGGTTTTGGGCCCCTTTTGTATATTGTATATAATGATCGTTTTACCCCTGTGTTTTATCCTTTTATTTTCTTCATTATTTAAAATCCAAAAAAACTAGATTAAATTGTAAATATTCTTGTCATATTTTCTCTACTTTTATTTTAATTTTTCTCTCTTTTAAAAATTATAAAAAATAACAAAAGATAAAATGCGGTATTTTATATCTATAAGGTACCACCCAAAAATACATTTTGTATAGATGATTTCCTTTGATTTTCGGCCCTTCACAAAAGTTGTAGATCTCGTCGAGACGAGCAACTTTCGTGTTGACCACTTTTTGATTTAATCCCTTTTGTTATTTCTTTTTGGTTTTCTTTACATTTAATCTTTGAATTTTCTGGGAGCGACATGTGGCAGCTCCTGGAGCCGCCACATGTCACCCCTTTTTTATTTATTTTTGGATTTATTTTATTATTTTCGGATTTATTATTATTATTTTATTATTTTTATTTTAATTATTTTTAGTATCCTATTATATTATTTTATTAATAATTCATTTTATCCCCCTTTTACCACTTCTTTTCTTCCTCCCTACTCCAAGTCACCACTCCCTCCACCATCCCTCCATCTTCTCCACCTCTTTTCTGACTTCCCCTCTCCTCTTTATATTCTCACCTCCACCATTTTTCATCATCCGCCGTTCTACAAGTGAGATAGGTTCTAGCTCCGTCAAAGCCGTGAGGTAACAGCTCCTTCTTCAACGTCGAGCGACGACAAGCCAAAGGCGAGATCCAAGGTGGAGAGATCGACCTCGTCGCAGCCGCATCCAAGCTGCATAGCTTCTCCGAAGTTTTGCCGAGTCGGATCGAGGCCATGACGAAAGCCGCACGACGCGGCTCCACTTTCGGCGAATCACAGGTAAGCATTCAACTTTTCCTTGTCAATTTTTTTATCTAACATTTTGTTTATCTTGTTCATCACAAAACAAAAATTCACATCATTAACCGCCACCATAATCACATCACCACCTTCATTATCATCATAATTTTTTTTATCACCATATCATCATCACATACCATCACCTCACCAAACCACCATATTTTCATTGCATTTTTCTACTGTTTACAAGGAAAAAAATAAAAAAAGTTGCAAAAAAAATACAAAAAATAATAAAAAACACAGGGGAACAGGAGAAGCGGCAGCAGCACCCGCCGCCGCCTCCCCCGCCGCGACCACCTGCAGTGCGGCCGTCCTCCAGCCGCGAGCCGCCCGTGGCTGTCCCCCACACGCCACCGCCGACGGTCGTCTGCCTTCTCCCGCCAGAACGTCGGCCCTCCGCAGGCCCGTGGCCGCTCCGCCCTCGCCGCACACTCCAGCCCAACCTCGCGCTCCTGGAGCGCTCCGCGCCGCCGTCAGCCCCTGCTGCTCCAGCCTCGGCCGGCCAGGGCCACCCAAATCGCCGTGCACGACCACTCCACTGCGCGCCTTCGCCAGCACGATCGCGCGTGGCCGACGCTCGCGCTCCTCTCCCAGGCCATCTCCGTGCGGGAGCTCTCCACCGGCCGCTCGCTCCGCCCAGCGGCGGCACACTTCTCCAGTCCTCAGGTCGAGGATGAAGCCGCCCTCTCGCGACTGCAGCCGTCCACCTGCGCGACCAGCGGCGTGCGCGCCCCTGTGCGCGTGGTCGACCGCCCAGCGCCACCCACCACCTCTCCGCGCGGCCGAGGCCCGCGCCATCCGCCCGACCTCCGTGCAGTCGCCGCCCCCTGCGGCCACCTCCTCCGTCGCACGAGCTCCTCCCCACCGGCCCCGCGCGCCGCCGTCCATCTTGCGCGATCAGCCGCCGCCGACCTAGCCCCTTGTACGCCTCTTTTGCCCTAGCGGTTAGGGTGGAGAAGGTTATTATATATATATATATCTTGTGAAAATTGCATTTCATTCTCATCAAGTTTTAGTATTTACAAAAGTACCCTTAGTCCAGTGTTTGTTTATTCTTATTTCAATTCTTGTTTGCATTGATATTCCTGGCTTTGAGCACTTATTTGGACAATATTTTTGCTCTCATTTTTAATCAAAAAAATCGCACTTTGTAGAGCAACTCATTCTTGATCTTTTGGCTATTTATTTACATTTTTGTGAGTAATGGATTATTTATTAAAATCAGAAATTGAAAATCAGTGATATTTTACCTACTTAAGATCTGAAATTCGCACATGTCCATTTATTGCTCCAAAAATTGTGAAAAAATTGTGAATATGCCTTTTAATGTGCTTTAATTACTGTCCAAATTTCGTCCAATTAGGAGTTGTAATTTGCATAAAATAAATTGTAGGGTGATTTCTGTAAATGATTTTTAATTAATTTCACGAATATGATTTTTGAGATATTTCAAAGCTCCTGGATTCCTTATTACAATATCTATTTGAGATAAATCAATCTTTGGATAATTTGATTTCGTGGATTTATTAGAAATTAAATACCCACAGTCACTTTGTTTTCAGTAAAATATTCATAAAAAAATCAAAAAGTTTCAGAAAATTCTAAAAAAATTAGTTTAACTTCCTTTCATCATGTTTATCTTCCAGTAAATTTTTCATCATTTTTGCATATCATTTGCACGAAAATTTGCTTAAAAACCCCCCAAAAAGTTTGTATTCATTTGTGCATTTTAAACCCAAAAATTCCAAAAAAAATCCATTTTGCATTCAATATTGGATTAGGTTCTTAGGAAAAATATCACTTGACTGATTTGAATTAATTTGACATTAAAATTAAATTTGGCTAAGTTTCTTATTTTCTTAATAACATGATTCATCTGCATTGGAGCATTGGCATTTTTATTGCATAAAAAATTACAAAAAAATCCCACTTGGAAAACCGCAATCTAATCTATCTAACTTGATCCCAAGTTGTTCCTTTGCCTCCTTGAGTCGACCTTGGGGCTTGCCCAGGCTAAATAAACATAAAACCGCATTAATTTCATTCGACGATTTAATCGATCTGTGCGGTTATTTTTGATCGACGCGGATCTATCCGACTGCAGCGCACACATCTATCAGATAACATAAAAGGGTAGGTCAACCGTGGTTCGTCAATGGCCAGTACCGACGAGAGTGGGACGGACCACATACGTTGCAACCTGCAACCCCAATGCTCTCCGACTAGACACCATATCCACCTCGGGAAAGGATAATGCAAAATAAATCATTTTGTACTTGAGATGATCATAGATTCTTCAAACGAAATTATACCATATAATAATAATCAAAACAATTTTGATTAACATTATAATGAGATTTGCTAAACAAATCCCAAGTCTTATTCAAGCAACATGTTTGTTGGAATGTTGATCATGTAGATCATGTAACCAATTAGTGATCTAGATCACATCTAATCAATTATTGATTGAGGCAATGTCATTTAAGGGAATAATTATCATCAAATATTTCACAAATATTTATGCACAATTATTATAGGAAATTAAATAATTTAATTTCACTAAATGATTAAATGACGATCACTACACAAGCATCAAGTTTGATGAATGTGTTTCCAATTAAGATTTAGATCAAATCTAATCAATTAATTGGTTGAGGCCAAGTCAATTATGTAAATAATCATCTTCCAATATTTCACAAATATTTTTCATGATCATTTCACGAAATTAACAATTAATTTCACTAATTGACAATCACTTGGTTCTAGTAGGACTGTAATTTCAGTAGTGACCCATACTTACTAAAATTAGTATATCTCAATCATATTAAATCCAAATTAGACAAAATCAATTTTCATAGATTGTCAATTTGATTTAGGACAGAACCCAAGTGATGTTGCATGCATTTCGAGGTAATTCTAAACAATAATTAACATTTTAATCACGTTCAGATCTACAGTTCCCGCAACAGTGCATACATGTTCATTAAAACAACCATATCTAGAGCATACGAAATCCGATTTACGCAAACTCAGATCCTATGGTTTCCTTATTTGATGGGGAACAAAATCCAAGTAAATAATTCGTGTTTAAATATTTTAAACATGGCCGAAATTATTTACTAAACAGATCTGCGAAATCAAATGCGATAAAAACTTTCGCGACCTTAACGAACCCAAGTCGTCCTCGGTTTTTCGAATCATATTCGAAACCATCGACCTAAGGCTCTGATACCACTTGAAGGATATAGAATTATCCTCAAGCGCATCACAGAAGAGTGATTGTCGTATCGGATACGACGAAGAACGACTAGTCACACTAGTTGTTCGGTGCAGCAGAATTTAAAATTTTTTATTCAATGAAACCACATGATCCGAGAACCATTCTCAGATCGTTTCATCTATAACCACAACAAGTATAATGCAATACCTCTTAAAGCTTGGTTGATCAAGTCTCTAAAAAAGAGACCTCCTGTCTCAAGTCCGATCGTCGGCGAGACCGCTTGCGAGCACGGGGATGAACCACGTTGTCCTCGCAATCCAAAAAGTTGATCCAAGCGTGGTTTCTCTTGATCTCGTCGCACGAGATCGAACATCTCCTTTGTGGGCGTAGCACACCAAGAAGATGGAGAACCGAAGAACGTCGAGGCGGCGGTGCGGTGGCGAGAGCGTCGACGAACCTCTCCTCTAGGGTTTGGTGGTCGGCCACCAATTAGAGGGAGAGAGGGTAGACGTGTACCAAGAAAGAGAGAGAGCTCCAATATTCATGTAAAGCGAGAGCATGGTATGCCTCTCTATTTATAGGGTTTTGGGATCCATGGATCTCAATCCATATGACATATAAAATCAATGGATGAGATTGATTTATGTCAATCCAATGGTCAAGATTGTTGTTGGTAAAACCAACAAATTTAGGTTAAAATATATTTGACAAAATCAAATATAAATTAGTCCTAAATCAAACCCAATAAATAAGGAGAGATTGTGCATGGAGATTTCATCTCCATGCACCTTCTATGTGGACGGCCACACATTCCTATTTGGAATGGTGTGCCGCCCACTTATTTCCATGGGGAGGGCAATCTCATGATAATTCATGAGATTGCATATCTCCATGGAAATCTCCTTTATTTATTTGCAACAAATTTTTTGGATTTTATTCTTCAAAAATAATTCACAATTATATTTGAGAATATTGCAATGTTGCTATGGAAAAATTGTGAATCATATTACCAACCCAAAACAACATATAATTTACATTGTTAATTAATTACACAATGTGTATACAATACACATAATAATTAATCAACACATATAAATTATAATTAGCTCTCTCTCTCTAATACATTATAAATCACATTTATAATATATTATGAATAATTAGATATTTCTATCCACATTATTCTTATCCATGATAATTAAATCACATTTAATTATATTGGATAATTTCTTCATACATCAAGATGATTAAATCACATTTAATCATGATTTCTTCATTGCTTAGATCTTATGGAATTATTCTTGAACCCTTCAAGAATAATGCAATCTCTCCGCAAATACTTGGAGATAAGGACAGGGCGATTGTATTGTTTTACGTATAATGACATGGATATTGAGATCGTATCTCAAATCCAGATCGCGGGCCTCCCATAGATGCTTGATTAAATCAAGACCGTAAATCTAATCTTCTCATTGTATCTGAATCACATTCAGATCAATGTCCAACACTTGGACCAAGATCAGATCACTTCTCAACTGAGAGGAGTCACTAAAATCCAGACCCGTTTCATCACTCCCTAGGAATGGAAGCGTCATGGTTATACAATAGTTTATGATCAAATCACCCTCAGGTATTCCCAATACCTGTACATCCTGCATACCGGAAGACTCAGACTAAACCCGAAGTATTGGATGAACTTTATACTGTCTACTTCATGGTTTTATCAGTAAGTTTCTCATTCGATCATTGGGAGTTGGTATCAATCATACACTTTCCAAAAGTGTATATTATACCTAGGTCTTGATCATATACTAAAAGTATATATCAAACCTACAAATTCAGTCAAGCTTCCAAAGCGAGACGATCATGCGCATGAAATTTGATTCTTCCCAATATCTCATGAGTAAGCTCATGTCTTCCGGCTGTATGATCCCTTTGAGAGATCGTATTACTCATATGCCCTTATGTGCACACCAGCGCGCCGGTGTATAGACCTTGATTAGGTCATCAACCTATTGGTCTGCCAAATATACACACTCAGACATATAGTAACACATCTGTCTCCGGTCAGAGGATGCGTTCCTGTATCGTGACAGCATACGATATAGGACTTTGGTTATCTCGATCTCGTTAAGTCAACTCTTTGACCTAACTAATCTGACACCTCCGAATCTCTATTACTATGCAGAGGACCTGCATCAAGAGGTCGGTCAGATATCGGCCTAAAGAGATAAGGATTGCCATCTCCTACTCAGGCTGGAGATCATCTCTTAACAATCATTTGACGGTGCTTGATGAGTCCTCAATTTAACTCTTTAGATATTCATCCAAGCACCAGCCTTTATGATTCAATAGTTGAATCAACTGCTGCATGATTATTAAGATGGCCATGGTACATAACCCTAATTGTACTAAGGGACCTATTATGCAAATTGTTCATTCTTTATTTCAGATCAGGGAATGATATATGCAATAACATTTATTGCATAATGGCTCGCCGTGGGCTCGCATTTCCTACATGCGCACTACCCAACTTCCCTACACACCACCCAAAGGCCCTCTCCTCCTCATCGCAAGCCACCTAGAGATCGACCACTTTTTACGACCCTAATTCTGGATCGTCGGATCCTCCCATATCTAGATCTGGTTACTCACCGCTAATTTTGCAGCAATCACAACTAACATTCAGAATTAGACTACAATTAAAAGTACTAATAAGGAAGTATTTAGTACTTTTTCATTCACAAAATAAAGTTTACATGGTACATTATTCTACTATAACCATTGAGATGTACGTCAACTGGAAAGATAATACACAAAAAAAGTATCAACTGCCTTACAGAGTGATGTTGTTGTGGCTGGCTAGAAGGTTATTGTTCCTGTGATGACTCTCTTATGCATGTTGGGTTTTTAGAAAATATAGGAAAGAGATAAGCCAGTGCTCAATAAAGAAGAAAAGAAACATAGACCAAGTATGATATTTGAAAGGTTCAACAAACCAAATTATACACTCGTTCCTTTATTCTATTTTTTATTTTAGTTCTTATCTATTCTAATCCACATAAGGGATTGGTCCTCTCCCCTCCACGGACCCCGAAGCTATGTGCACTTCGGGATTGGAGATTGCATTGATCTGGCGAGCTTATGCCATCGCACATCGCCTCAACCAATCATCTAATACTACCCTGAAAATTACCTTTTATTTTATTATGCAGGGTTCCAAACCCTCAGTCTGACAAATAAAGAAGCACATCATCCTCGAAGACTCGACGGCTTAAAACCACATGCTAACCTTTAATTACATATACCAGCGGCTTTAAATATATGTTATCATGGTCCAACCGCTATCAAACCACCCGTGCCTCGACATGACACGACTCCATCTTTTGTCTATCAACCCGCCTAATGGCAGCCACACATGGTAAATAATTTAATCCGCGTGTTTGACATATCCAAGCAACCATGTACCACTTATCTTTGGCATGTCAATACAGATGTTCTTTTGACAAACCTACAGGTTGCATGCCTAACCTGTAGTATCTACTCCAAGTCATCCTTATCATAAAAGATGGTATGAAACTTGAAACTAGATCTCATTTGTATCATATTAGTTCTCAACTAGTATTGGTATTATTTTGCAAAATTATCACAACAATTGCAAGGATGATTCGTTTCACCAATTCTGTTTTAGGAATTATTTTGGAGTAAATCACGAAACAAACATGTGAACGTTCTTGAAAATAAAGAATATAACAAACATTAATTTTATCCAATTTAACTTGATCCAATGACAAGATGTATAATTTCGTTATCTAATCGATCTCTCTCTCTCTCTCTCTCTCTCTTGTGTATGTAGTGCTTTATCGTGATTCGGTTTTAGAAAGGATGAATTATGGCTCCTAAACAGATCGAATTTCACTTTCATATCAAGAATACTAAGAACGTGTCAAGAACATGAAAAACGAATGAAGAACAGGAAGAACATAAAGAACATATTTTCTCTCGTAATTTCAGCAGAGCTTCCCCTTATACTGGGTGATATTTCTAGGAAATTTGGCAGAGTCTCCCCTTGTACAGGGATAATTTCTCTGAAAATTTCGGTAGGATTTCCCTTATATTCGGATATATTTCAAGAGAAAATGGAAAGAGTTTCCTCTGTAAAATCATCGAGTGGAAAACAACAATGAAACCAAAAAAAATATAACTAATGGAGAATCATTAGACACCAATCGTCTTAGGTGAGTGAAGCGTGTGACAAATCACAGGGTTCATAGACATGTCTAGCTGTCCACACCTAAGTAAGGTGTTACACATATTTCTCCATCAAAGCAAATATAAAATCGATAAAAAAATCGCTTAATTGACAAGTCTCTTATCAAGGGTGAGTGGGTCATGCAAAGAGCACATATGCTCACTAACGGTCGAGCAACTCGTACCAGAGCTAGGCTATGCTCAGATTTCTCCTCGAGCTACAAAACCAAATGAATTGAAAAATAAGATGAATCAAAAACTTAATTCAAGATTGAGCTTACTTATGAAGCCAACTATGAGAGGATCTCACCGTCTTCCTCCTCCTCCTCGTCCTCCCAGTAGCGCTTTGCTAGCTCTTCTTCCTCACCCCTCTCCTCCTCCCGACCTCTCGACCCTAGCCCTCGCGGTAGTGGTGGCAGTGGAAATCATAGAGAATGAATCGGTAGGAGGGTTATTTATAGGCTTTAGAAAAATTCTAACCCTGATTAGGAAACCATTGTTTAACCATTAATCATGGTTAGCGACTTATGGTTTTGATCCATGGTTTTTGCTAAAGCTTATCCAAAACTTAAGGTTTAAGCTAGAACTTTGCATAAGCTTCTAGATTAGCTATTGATGCTTAAATAGAGCTAACACAATCAACTTTCACTAATCGTGATTTAACTGTCATGACTCATGCTTAACTTTTTGCTGACCTCTGATTAATGTTTGTTATGATCATTAGTAGTTCTCGATACATCATTAGTTCTTTAATCATATTTAATTAGTTTTAATAACAGTCATTAAGGGTTAATGACATCTTAAGCATCCTTCTCTTTCTTTCACCAATCATTAAGGATCATTAGTAGTTCTCGATACATCATTAGTTTCTTTAATCATATTTAATTAGTTTTAATGACAGTCATTAAGGGTTGACATCTTAAGCATCCTTCTCTTTCTTTCAAAATTACAACAATTCGAAATGAAGTCTGATTCACATGAAATAAATCCCATTGGTTTCCTCTTGACGAACCAGATCTTATGATATAGGATTTGAGAGGGACCTAGTTTAAGGCTTTACAATTGTAACAACCTTAAAGGAAGTCTCGTCCTAGAGACTTGAAGTGCGGGCATAACAACCTTAAAAAGGATTCAAACCATAACAACTTTAAAGGGAATGAACTTCATTTTATTTATAATGAAGATATACATAATGCATTATATTATCGTTCAATTAAATAGGGGTATTTCTCTCATATCTACCTCAGATTCTCAAGTGGCTTCTTCAAACTCTTGATTCCACCACAATACTTTAATTAGAGGCACCTCTTCATTCTTCAACTTCTTGATATCCGTATATAATATTTGCACATGAACTCTATGTATGTCAAGTCTGGTTCGATATACCGATCATCATAGCTTATCTTATGCTCAAGATCCTTAATATACTTTCTCAGATTTGATATATGAAGAACATCATGTACTATCGAAAGATGTGGAGTAAGTGCAAGTCTATATGGAACTTTCCCAATCGTTGAATAATTTCAAAGAGACACACGAACCCGGGTGACAACTTTCCATGCAAGATAAATATCTGACCTCCCTCATAGGCAATACTTCAAGGAATACAAAGTCACCTACCTCAAACTCAATGTCTTTTTGCATGGTATCGCTATAGCTTTTCAAACGATTCTGAGCAGTTATTAGTCTTTTTTGAGTAAGCTCTACAGCTTCCTACGTCTCCTGAAGTCTATATGAATCTTAAAGGTTCTTTATTCTGACTTTTTGCAAACACAGAGGAGTAATACACCTACGTCCATAGAGTTCTTCAAACGGTACTATGCCAATACGTGCATGATAACTATTGTTGTAGGTGAACTCTGTAAGAGGCAAATGTTTAATCCATGATCCTTTCCATTCTAAGGTACATGCTCGTAGCATATCTTCTAGAATCTGAATAATACATTCCGATTAACCATCTATCTGTGGATGATATGTTGTGCTCAAGCATAGTTGTGTGCCTATGGATTTCATGAATTTCTCCCAGTAGTGTGAGGTGAATTGTGAATCTCGATCAGAAACTAGATCCTTTGAAATACCATGGAGACATGTCACATGTGCAATAAATAACTTAGAAAGCCGGTCTAGAGTGGAAGATAAGTTTATTGAAATAAAATGTGCTACATTGGTTAGACGATCTATTATAGCCTATATATTATCTTTACTACCGAACGTCTGAGGTAAGGTAGTAATGAAGTTCATGGAAATGCTTTCCCATTTCTATTCAGGGATAGGGAGAGGTTGTAACAATCTTGGTGGCTTTTGGTGTGAAGCCTTTATATGCTGGCAGGTGAAACATGAACAAACTCGGTAACATCATTCTTCATTTTCGGTCGCCAAAATTGAACAAAGATCCTTATATATCTTCGTAATACATGGATGAATATATAATCTGGAGCAGTGCGCTTTGCGGAAGATGTCTTTCCTCAACTCGAGTGCATTTGGTACACAAACTCTGTGATGGTTATACAATAACTTGTCTTATATATGGAATCCCTCTATCTCATTCTTCTCAAGTTGGTGTCTTAAGTCTTTAAGGACTGGGTCCTCCTCCTATACTTTCTTTATTCTATCCTAGATCTCTGATTTATATCGATGAAAAATAGTTAATATATCAACACTACTACCAAATGGTTTCCATTCATTTAATGTTGATAGTAAACTCCGGAAGTGGATAATAATGAATCCACATTTCATCATCTTTATTCTGTCATTTTGGCCTTAAAAACCTTAGCCAATACATGTAAATACCTCTAATTATTGCAAATTAGCATTCATGCATGTGAATGTAAATAATGTATAAAATACGGTTTTTAACAACAAAATTTTAGAATAAAGAAAAGAAAGGAAAAGAAAAAAATATTGTAAATATTTTATGACCCGAAACCCCTCTTGCACAAGTTCCGCTCCCCTTTTCATGCCAAATCGATAGAGGAAGGTGACAGCTTCCTTCGTCGAGCTTCGGGCTAGTCGAGCAAGCATCGAGGCGGCTCCAATCACCTCCGCCTTTCGCCGGCGTCGAGGTACTTCCCTCTGGTTCCGACCATCGAGGCAACCACCTTCTTTCCCCCTTTTCTTTCGCATTTTATTACTCGTACCCTTAGGATCACTTCCCTTCAAGAATCGTCGCGTTTCGTCCATCGAATCACCCTACACACGTACCCCACCGGAGTGCACCTCTGACCACCACCTTGCGCCGTCACCTCTTGCACCCATTTCGCCACCGCGGTGTCCAGACAATTTGTCCTGGACCCTTTCACCCCTTTTTGCAGGTCAGAGGACTTTGACTCGATCCTGGGGCTCGTTTTGACTCTCGCCGGACATCCGTGAAGCCACCCAGTTCCGCCACCTCCGTGCGAGAACCTCGGCCGTCGCTAAGGTGTTCTGTAGCCACCAGGAGGAAGGGGAGGACTGCAGGAGTCTCTCGGCCGATTCTGGAGCCCAGAGACCACCGGAGGACGGAGCTCGAGCTCGGGGAAGCTCGCATCGTCGGCGTTGCTTCCCTGTTCTTGCTCCGTCCCCCAGCATCGTCGAATCGAGGTCAGGGCTCGAGCTGCACAGCAGCCGTTCGATCTTGGCCAGCTCCGACCGTCGATCGTCTCGCCAGATCTGATTATGGCCGCTCATCGCCGAAGCGTCATCGGCCGTTTGTATCGCGCTACGTGTCAAGTGGCATCTTCCCGCCGTTGGATCGCTTAGCTTTGGGTATTTTGCATCTTCAACCCTTAGTGTTTTGTATTTATTATTTAGTTCATAAACTTTCATTTGTAGTTTAAATATTTTGTAATATTTGCATTCCAAACCCTTGAGCTTTCCTTATTTGCTATTAGATCCTATCTATGTCACCTCGCGTGCCTGTGCGCGTGAGGGGACTGGGTATTTTGCAAGGACTCTCTCGCGGGTTTGTGTATTTTGCTTTAGTCTAGGAACTTTGCTATTACGTGTAATATTTTATGGAACATTTGCATGTTTTCCCCTGGATCTTTGTAATATTACATATATATACCCTTGTCAGGTCACGTGTTGATACGCGTGAGCTTGGCAATTTTGCAGCGAACCCCCTTCGGGTTTGGGTATTTATATTTAATCCAAGAACTTGTGTATTCAGTTCTACAGTTTGTGTGAAAATTGCTTGTGCCCCTTGGATGTTTTCTTATTTACATATATGCCCTTGCTAGTAGTGTAGTTTCTTTTTGTTATCTCTATTTATTTCATGCATCGATAAAACTCTAAAAAAATCTACAAAAATTATCTTAAGTTCCTGTTGCATCATATTATCACGACATATTTTTATTTCACCTTTTTATTGCATTTTAATATTTATAAAAATTCAAAAATATGCATTTTCAACACTGTTTGCATTAGAAAATACATAAAAATTAAAAAAAGTTTTTGAAAAATTCAAAAAAAATTATATTTTGTGCGTTTCTGTGTTTTTAGCTCCAAATCAAAAATCACTAAAAAATACAAAAGAAAACTCCTAAAAATTATAAAACCCCAAAAATCTTCCTAAAAATCTTAAAAATTCTACAAAAATCTTAAAAATGCACTTTCAGTTTCTGTATTTTTTATTTGTTATCTTTCAATTAAAATTAATTTGAAGAATTTTGGACTCTATTTAGTATTTTTCATCCTCATTTTAATTTCGGCCAGCAACTTTATTCACTGTTTACTAGTATTTTTGACTTTAAAAATACAAAAAAATTAGAAAAAATCTAGAAAAATCATAAAAACATTAGAAAAATATAAAAATAACAAAAACATTTTACTTGCTGTATTTTGAGTGTTTTTCCCCATTTTTATCTCCCTCTTATCTCTTTTGTATTATATATTCTATATAACTTCATATCTTATATCAAAAATTAAATATATATATATAATATAAAAAAAGAAAAGATAAAATCTGAAAATTAAAATCAAAATATAAAAATACAAAATCAAAAATTAAATAAAAAATATAAAATTAAAAACCCACAAAAATAACACATTGTAGACAAATATTCACATTCACATTTTGTGCATCATTTCCTTGTTCTATCCTGTTTGCTCCCTGAGTTCGACACTCTACACATACTTACACTATACACACTTATTGTAGAGTAATAATAAAGTTTGACTCCACATATTGCTTTCATTTCTTTATTTGATTGTTGTGGGTTGATTGTTGATTGAATCCGGATTTCATGTGGTCAACTCAGCGACTGAGTTCCCGCCTTGTGTGGAACTTAAGATCACTGATTTCTGGCTTCATCAGATAACACTCACCAACCCATGTGCATAAGTTCTTATGCTGAGGGCATCTTCTATGACATTTCCCTTATCAGGCTGGTAAGATTATCTCTGTCTTATATTGAGCTCTTTCTAGTCAAACAGATATTTCAAAATTTTATGATTGGTGAAGATATCAAAAGTAATACTATAGAGGTAATGTCTCCATATCTTTAAATTGAAGATTACGACAACTAGTTCAAGGTCATCTTTCAGATAGTTCCTCTCATGTGCCCGGAGTTGTCACAATGCATAAGCAACTACCTTACCATGTTGCATAAGAACTGCTCCAAGTCCATCTTTAGATGCATCGGTGTGCACTGTAAACCTTTCAATCCCAGAGTGTAGAGTAAGGATAGGTGCAGGATGTTAAGCATTCTTTCAGTGCCTGAAAACTAGTTTTGCATGCATCAGACCATATGAATGGGACTTTCTTCTGAGTCATCCTAGTCATTGGCAAGGCTATTCATGAAAATTCCTTTTACAAAGCTTCTATAATACCCAGTTATATCCAGAAAAGATCATATTTCTGTGACAGTATTCGAGCGTTCCCAACTCATCACTACACTAACCTTCACAGGATCAACTGATATACCTGCCTTAGAAATAACATGACCTAAGAAGGATACTTTATATATCTAGAAGTCACATTTGTTATAATTAACATATAGTTTATTCTTCCTTCATGTTTTAAATGCATGCCGAAGATGGTGTTCATGCGGGTACTTATCCTTGGAGTAAATAAGCATGTCATCAATGAAGACTACTACAAAGTGGTCAAATAAGATGGTTGTACTTCTATCGATATCTTACCTAAATTGGGTAGTAACCATCGAGCAATAAATCAATGTGAAGCATCAGAATCAATACAAGGTATGTATTGAAAAATCATGAATAGTAACGATACCTCGTACGATATTGCAGGCTTGTTTTTCAGCGATTGCATTGAGCTGGTCATTAGGAATATACAAATTTGAGTCTGCAATGCTTTGTGGTGGTTGCTGCGTAGGAGATGGTCCTTATGAGCCCTGACCTCTGCCTTTTCTTCTTGAACGTGTTGCTTTATTGCTTAGGATGGATGTTATATTGTTAGTTGGGGTTGGCTTGACCCTAATCCTCTCAACTTTAGACAGTCTTTCTTAAAATGGCCTTCTTGATGACATTAATAACATGCATGTGTTCCTGTCTGAGCTGAAGACCCAACCACAAAGGTACTAACTTCTATTGTTAAGTTGTGAGGGTATAGTGGAGGTCTAGAGAAACCCACTCTTCCTGATAATTCTTGGCCCAAGGTCTGTAGCAAGCTTATATTGGAACCAACTGGATGATAGCGACGGTCTATGTAGTTGTAATTCACCTTGCATTTATATTATCCACAATTAAAGTGGAAACTTCTTATTTGACGATTTTCATCTCCTTCCATCTCAATATGAGAGGCGATGTCTATTGTTTTATCTATAGTAGTGGCTCTAAAACCCGCAAGATTCTCTTTAAGATCTCACTGAAGGTCGCTAACAAATTTAATATGACACTCTTGTGAATTTTTTAGAGATGAGGAGTAACATAGTAGCTCGGTAAAGTGGATATGATAATCTCGCATGGTCTTAGAACCCTGGGTCAAAGAATCTTATTCCTTCCTCTTCAATTCTTTCTAATGGGAGGGGCATAAGTGAGCTCGGAACCTTTCTTCAAAGATATCCCATGGAATAGGATCTACTAATTTCTTAGAAATTACTCTCCACCATCGTCTTGTATAGTCTGCTATAGAGTAATCAGCAAAGTGTACCCAAGTATCTTTTGGTGCATATATTATTCTCAACATCCTATAGACATCATCAAACAATAGTTCTGTTTCAGCAGGTGTCTCTATGCCGTTGAATATGGGAATCTTTCCCTTTCAGTAATTATCAAGTAATTTGGACATCTAAGAAGGGCATTCTCCATTACTCATTCAGTTTGAGCAGGAGCAGAGTCAGTGGAAGGATGGTTACTCGATTCTTCCTTAGAATCGTGGACAGAACTCTCAACTTTAGCATCCACAAGTTTGGATGCCTTGGGCCTCTCAACTTGTGCATTGAGACTCTCCTCCAATGCATGCTGCCTTTATCCCATCTCTTGGAGCATTGCCATCATAGCTGCTAGTCGCTTAGATACGTCTTGGTCTGCCATGATCATGTGATGAACCAAGGTCAAAGGTTAGGTTATATATGTCTTAACATGATGTACATCAAGGACAATGACTTGTCAGTGGCACTACAGTCAATCATTAAGATCAAAAGATCTTAATACACTCTTAGTTTCTGAATATCGCTCATAGTTGTCAATTACTGAATAACTTACTGGAGTATCGTGGTTCTGATACCAAACTGTCACGAGCTCAATTCTGGGCCATCGGATCCTCCCATATCCAAATTTGTTTACTCAATAATAATTTAGTTTGAAATCAAAACTAACATTTAGAAACAAACTACAATGCTGAGGAGGAAGTATTTAATACTTTTCATAAAATAAAGTTTACATGGTACATTGTCCCACTATAACAATCTACATGTACATCAACTAGAAAGGAAATACAAAAAATACCAACTACCATATAGAGTGATGTACTTTGGCTAGCTTGATGGCTACGGTCCCTATGATGACTCGCTTATGCCTGTTTGGTTTTCAGAAAATATAGAATGAGATGAGTGATGAATGCCCATTCATCACTCTTTATTCTTATATTTTAGCTACAAAAACCTTTGCAAATGCATGTATATTCATGTAAATACAAATAATTATCAAAAGCATGCATTGTATAAAGTTTAATAATTAGCATGTTTTTGTGCAAAAATAAAAGAATAAAGAGTAAAAAGAAAAAGAGGGAAATATTTAGAATAAATATTGAGCAACCTAACCTAAGGGAGGGCTCAGCATGGGCCTGACCGCATAAAAACCAAAGTAGAGGGAGATAGGAGCTCATATGTGTAAATATTTATGTAAATATAATAAAAAATATTTTCCTCCAAAAAGAGACTAAAATGGGCCTGTAAATACTTGTATATATTTATAAATATAAAAATCAAAATAAAAAGAGAGAGCTAAAAACAAAACAAAAACCCTCACCTTGTGCATATTCATCATGTACATAGCCACTCCTATATTTATTTTACCCTATAAATACATAAAATTAATTTCCAAAAAATTTTTGTAAATATTCTATATGATATGGTGTAAATAAATAAAATAAAAACAATTAAAACAAAAACAAAATAAAAAGAACAAAATTAAAAACACAAAAAATATATAGTAAATATACCATGTATATACATGTACATATATATTTATTTCACCCCTGTATATATATATATATAGTAAAAATAAAATAAAAATACCCTTTTATTCCTAATATTATACTATAAATAAATAAAATACAAAATGGGAATAAAAATGCACAAAAATAACAAATTAAAAATCAAAAATTAAAAATACATATTGTACATATACCAATGTATAGCTATATATTGTAAATACCTTATTTTTATTTTGAAAAATTAATTAAAAATCATTAAAAAATAGAAAAAATTAAAACAAAAATATTTCATGTTTTGACTTTTTAATAATTCTGCCATTTACTATTTTTAATTGATTTTTCAATTCTTATCCAGGTGGCAGCCTCCCATTGGTCCAGGATGGATGTTGACCGCCCGGTCAACTCCCCCTCCAGAACCACCTCCCACGGGTATTATGCGCCCGACCCGACTTCCCCTTATTTTGGCGCCTAAACCCGACAACTTCGCACCTAAACCCAGGGTCCTAATCACTCTCCAATGATCCGGGAACCTCGCCCGATCTTTAGCCTCGAGATCCGAGCGCTCCATTGCCCTACCGCGCCCTTCTTCCCGGACCCTCCAGCATACTTAAGCCTTGCTCCACCACCTCCGTTCCCATCTTTGGCCATTTGTTCCACCCCCCAGTGAGCTCCATTGCAGAGGCGAGAGTGACAGCTCGTCCCCCGTGGTGTCGCAGCGAGGAGGGAGGGCGAAACCATCGATTCGGCGAGCATCGCCGCCTTGCTCCGCCACCAGAGCCGGAGCTAGAGCCTCGGAGGGAGACGCTCCTCGAGGCGACAACTCAGAGCACCGCCAGCTCAACCCCAGTCTCACCATCCACCCAGGTAGCCCCGTAGGCTTTGCTTTTTTTTTTATTTTCCATTTCCCCCAAATTGCTGCTCCACCGTTCGCCGTCGATTACGTCCACGTCCGACCACCATTCGATCATCGGGCTTCGCCATAGCCATCGCCTTCCTTCCGCGCACCTTCTCCATATCTCCATCCAACCCAGCTCGCACAGGAGCTAGGGTTCGAGCTCCACCGTCCCCACCTTCGTCGGAGCTCGCCCATCTCGACCCTCCGATCACCGTCACCCCGCCTAACCGGGTCGAGGCAGTTCGCCCTCGACCCGCGAGTCTCCTGGTTGTTTTTGTAGGTACGTCCAAGCCCATCTGAGGGCTTGGACCATCAGGTCCAGGAGCTTCATCTCCGCCGACCTCGCCAGAGCTCTCCAGAGCTCGACTGGGTCATCAGAGACTACCAGCCGCTGCGGAACGTCATCGCGGAGTTTCTCCGATCTTCACGAGCAGCAGGGGAGATCGGGAGCGTGCGCCTTGGGCCGGCGAAACTCGCCGGCCAACTGTTCTTCCTCGATCGTCCCCGACCGTTCGATCATCCTCCCGCTCCAGTTTCCATCTGGGCCGTCCATTCCAGGAGCAGCAGCCACCGTCAGATCCGTGGAGGATTGATCCCAGCCGTCCGATGCACGAGGGTTAGCCACCTGCGCCCTACACCGTTCGATCCCCCACGTGGCGAAACCCCCGCCGTCGGATTCGCCCGAGGAGCTCAGCTGTGGAGCGCCCGTCGTTCGCCACCGTCAGATGCTCCACGTGGCATCCATCCAGCCGCTCCATTAATAAAGGGTAAATTACCCTTAGGCCCCCTCTGTTATTTTGTTTCGTATTTAGTCCTGTAATTACATAGTATAGTTGTTTGGTTTCTGGGATATTTGCATAGAGACCCTCGCGCTTGGTTTTATTTGCTGATATACCCCTGTGTGTGATCTGACACGTGCATCGACACGTGACTTTTTGGGTTATTTGCATTATATGCTCTTGTAGTTCTGGATGTTATGAGTTGAATGAAGGGGGTGATGAATACCCATTCATCACTCTTTATTCTTATATTTTAGCTACAAAAACCTTTGCAAATGCATGTATATTCATGTAAATACAAATAATTATCAAAAGCATGCATTGTATAAAGTTTAATAATTAGCATGTTTTTGTGCAAAAATAAAAGAATAACGAGTAAAAAGAAAAAGAGGGAAATATTTAGAATAAATATTGAGCAATCTAACCTAAGGGAGGGCTCATCATGGGCCTGACCGCATAAAAACCAAAGTAGAGGGAGATATGAGCTCATGTGTGTAAATATTTATGTAAATATAATAAAAATATTTTCCTCCAAAAAGAGACTAAAATGGGCCTGTAAATACTTGTATATATTTATAAATATAAAAATCAAAATAAAAAGAGAGAGCTAAAAACAAAACAAAAACCCTCACCTTGTGCATATTCATCATGTACATAGCCACTCCTATATTTATTTTACCCTATAAATACATAAAATTAATTTCCAAAAAAATTTTGTAAATATTCTATATGATATGGTGTAAATAAATAAAATAAAAACAATTAAAATAAAAACAAAATAAAAAGAACAAAATTAAAAACACAAAAAATATATAGTAAATATACCATGTATATACATGTACATATATATTTATTTCACCCCTGTATATATATATATAGTAAAAATAAAATAAAAATACCCTTTCATTCCTAATATTATACTATAAATAAATAAAATACAAAATGGGAATAAAAATGCACAAAAATAACAAATTAAAAATCAAAAATTAAAAATACATATTGTACATATACCAATGTATAGCTATATATTGTAAATACCTTATTTTTATTTTGAAAAATTAATTAAAAATCATTAAAAAATAGAAAAAATTAAAACAAAAATATTTCATGTTTTGACTTTTTAATAATTCTGCCATTTACTATTTTTAATTGATTTTTCAATTCTTATCCAGGTGGCAGCCTCCCATTGGTCCAGGAGGGATGTTGATCGCCCGGTCAACTCCCCCTCCAGGACCACCTCCCACGGGTATTATGCGCCCGACCCGACTTCCCCTTATTTTGGCGCCTAAACCCGACAACTTCGCACCTAAACCCAGGGTCCTAATCACTCTCCAATGATCCGGGAACCTCGCCCGATCTTTAGCCTCGAGATCCGAGCACTCCATTGCCCTACCCGTGCCCTTCTTCCCGGACCCTCCAGCATACTTAAGCCTTGCTCCGCCACCTCCATTCCCATCTTTGGCCATTTGTTCCACCCCCCAGTGAGCTCCATTGCAGAGGCGAGAGTGACAGCTCGTCCCCCGTGGTGTCGCAGCGAGGAGGGAGGGCGAAACCATCGATCCGGCGAGCATCGCCGCCTTGCTCTGCCACCAGAGACGGAGCTAGAGCCTCGGAGGGAGACGCTCCTCGAGGCGACGACCCAGAGCACCGCCAGCTCAACCCCAGTCTCACCATCCACCCAGGTAGCCCCGTAGGCTTTGCTTTTTCTTTGATTTTCCATTTCCCCCAAATCGTTGCTCCGCCGTTGGCCGTCGATTCCGTCCACGTCCGACCACCATTCGATCATCGGGATTCGCCATAGCCATCGCCTTCCTTCCGCGCACCTTCTCCATATCTCCATCCAACCCAGCTCGCACAGGAGCTGGGGTTCGAGCTCCACCGTCCCCACCTTCGCCGGAGCTCGCCCATCTCGACCCTCCGATCACCGTCACCCGCCTAACCGGGTCGAGGCAGTTTGCCCTCGACCCGCGAGTCTCCTGGTTGTTTTTGCAGGTACATCCAAGCCCATCTTAGGGCTTGGACCATCAGGTCCAGGAGCTTCATCTCTGCCGACCTCGGCGGAGCTCTCCAGAGCTCGGCTGGGTCATCGGGGACTACCAGCCGCTGCGGAACGTCATCGCGGAGTTTCTCCGATCTTCACGAGCAGTAGGGGAAGTCGGGAGCGTGCGCCTTGGGCCGGCAAAACTCGCCGGCCAACTGTTCTTCCTCGATCCTCCCCGACCGTCCGATCATCCTCCCGCTCCAGTTTCCATCTGGGCCGTCCATTCCAAGAGCAGCAGCCACCGTCAGATCCGTGGAGGATTGATCCCAGCCGTCCGATGCACGAGGGTTAGCCACCTGCGCCCTACACCATTCGATCCCCCACGTGGCGAAACCCCGCCGTCGGATTCGCCCGAGGAGCTCAGCTGTGGAGCGCCCGTCATTCGTCACCGTTAGATGCTCCACGTGGCATCCATTCAGCCGCTCCATTAATAAAGGGTAAATTACCCTTAGGCCCCCTCTGTTATTTTGTTTTGTATTTAGTCATGTAATTACGTAGTATAGTTGTTTGGTTTCTGGGATATTTGCATAGAGACCCTTGTGCTTGGTTTTGTTTGCTGATATACCCCTGTGTGTGATCTGACACGTGCATCGACACGTGACTTTTTGGGTTATTTGCATTATATGACCTTGTAGTTCTGGATGTTATGAGTTGAATGAAAGTTTTTGGAATATTGCATTTATACCCCTGTGCGTAGAAGTAATTGTGCATGTGCGCTAATATTTGGGTTATTTGCAGATAAGCCCCTGGGCTTTTGGTACCTGTTACCAAATAGCCCTCGGAACTTATTTTCCTTACAATTAGGTCCCTGAGTGCCTCAGGCGCGTGCGACCTGGGTTACCAGACCCCCCAGATCTTCGGGTATTTGCACATAGGTCCCTGTGCACAGTGCCCCCTCTTTATTTTTGAATAAAATAGCAAAACTACTCCAAATCCAATGAAAATTGGATACATGGCTCCTGTCATAGTGTAAAATTTTCTGGAATTTTTGGGGACAATTTTGTTTTGATTTGATATTTTTAAAAATTCAAAAACATCTATTTTCGTTACTGTCTAACTTTAAAAATCACAAAAAATATTAAAACTCCTCTAAAAACCACAAAAAAATTAGTACTGTTAGTCTTTGCTTGCTTGATTTTCTAGCCAATTTTGGCTATTTTTCATTGCTTAAAACACCTAAAAATTGAAAAACACTCAAAATAGTATAAAAAATAAATAAATTAAAAATCCAAAAATAATAATCTAGGTGCCTAAATTTTCCTTATTTTATTCTCTTTACAGGAAAATTACCTCCCAGCTAATTTGGGGCTTCTAGATATTTTATCTAGGTCCTTTTAGCTCGGCTGGACAGTACCTACAGTTTCAGTCACTGTTTGATTTTTAGAAAATTAAATAAATATCAGAAAAATCCCAAAAATTCACCAAAAACACTAAAAATTATAAAACACATAAAAATAGTTTTGTCAGAATTTTTGGTTGATTTTTAGTTCATTAAATAAATTGTTGAAGTGTGTTGTTTTCTTGTTTTTATTATTTTCTTAATTCTAAAAATCCAAAAAATATAAAAACCCTTAAAAACCACAAAAAATACCTTCTCTTTTCTTCTGATTGACTACTTCGTAGACCGTAAGGCCAATCCGTGCTCCTTGTGTTCGACCCTGGTCGCTATACTAGGTTAATAAAATAGCCAGGACCGCTATCGTGTTTATTTGCTTTCATCTGATTTTGGTGGTCTGCTTTATTTTTCTTGATTGACCGATTGTCTTCTGAGATCCGGGTCGCAACGACTCTTGATCTATTTTATTTCACCCGTGTCTTGGTGTCCTTTTCGGCTCATCAGAATGGCGCCGTTGCCGGGGAGCACAACTTAGTAGTCGATTTTTGAGTTTTTCCGCGGCTTTTCTTTTCGCGGCTTTTTATAGCTTTCTGCATATATATATTTTTCTGACATTTTTATAATAATTTGGTGTGTGACACTTGTTTTCTTTCTTGCGAGGGCCCGAGGACCGCGGAGGCGACTTTCGAGGAGCCGGCGCAACCGCAGGATTCGGAGGCGGCTCCTTTCTGCACGGAGCCGCATGAGAGAGCGAGAGAGGAGCTGAGTGAGGGAGGAGTCTAGTTTAGGATTTATTTCCCGCACATTTGAATTATTGTAATAATACAGGTACACTCAGAGACTTGAACTTTAGGGGTCCGTTTCGCCGAGCACCGGTGTGCTCGGGGTTCCCCTTAGCTAGTTCGGTTTTTCGCGGTTTTTACGCGGTTTTTCTCTTACTGCCTTTTCCAGTTTCACGCGGATTTTTGAGCCCCTAGCCGTAGGATTTTCTGCTTGATTGTGACGTAATTCATAGGATCCAAACACCCTAATATAATTGCCTGTTCCTATAGTGCGGTAATTGGACCTATAATAAAAAAAATTAATAAAATAGCCGTCCCATCACCTCCGAGCCTACGCGTCGTGAGCCCGTCCCGTCAAGCGCTACTCCTGAACTCGACCTATCGAGAAGAGGAGGGGTGGGTCTAGACCGGACTCTCTGGATTGGAGGCTGGTGGTCGGCTATCCGTTCTTTCGAGTAGCACTGCTGTTTAGGGACTCGATTTTCCGCCTACACCATTTAGGTAGTTTATTTCCTGTCTTTCAATTCTGCGTGGATCATCTTGCATGTAGACTGCTGGAGTCAGGTACGCATTTCTATCTCTGCATGCATCATTGATTTCTCGCGCATCGGCTTTTTCGTCTTCTCCCCCTTGTTTTGGACTTAATAACCAGGAGAACCGAAAAATTCGTTAGGCCGTTGTTTTTATTGAAAAATATTAAAAAGAAAAACCATAAAATTGGGACTGTATAAGCTATTGACCCTAAAAGACACTTGACTGAAAAATTTGTCTTGGGGAGAGCAACCCCCTCATTGTTTGGTTTGCTTGCGCGAGAGAGTGACCTGTCCACTAGGTAGAGCCCTCCGGTGCTATTCCTGACTGACTATCGACTCTTCCGTGCGGGCCAGTCGATTGGGGTAGCATCGGGAATCCCAACAGGTCACGTAAGCACTCTGATAGATTGTTTGTTCACCTAATAAAATTTGACAAGATAATTTGACCGAGCCTTTACGGTCTTCAGCTCGTGTTGTGTTGGTGAACAGAGGGTTTGGTTGCTGATCATAGTTTTTCCAGATCTCATCCGCCTTACTCGCCAGATCACGATGATGGGCAGGAGGTCCCTTAGGCAGCCTCTGGCTGCACCGCTTTTCAGCACTCCTGACCATTCATCTAGGTCGGTTCGTGGGAGCTCAGACCCGCTCTCCGAACCCGAGTATGATTCCACCCTGTTCCCCCTCGACCACCCTTCTTCTGATTCAGAGATATCAGTGCCAGAGGAGAGACAGACAGATGATTTATCGGCACCTGAGTTCGGTTGTTTTGGTTTTTCAGAGACGATGGTCGGCAGTTCTGATGATCGCACCAGAGGTCCACAGGGAGAGCAGCATTTCGTTCTGGACCAGGGTTCGATCAACTCCACCCTGATCGCCTCCCTCGAGTCAGTGCAGCAGCTGAGGGATCAAGGAGCATTCACGATGGACATGAGGCGAGAGTTTGAGCAGATGAGAGCCAACCACGGAGGAGGAGCAGGAGGAGGACCAGACGATGCGGCAGCTGCCACAGCAGCCGCAGCCGCGGCAGCAGCCGCAGCAGCAGCAGCAAGAGGAGGAGGAGCACCACCACCACTTAGATCGATGCGGGAGAACTACAATCCCGGGTCGACCTTGACACACCGCTGGGTGGTACTTCCAGCGATCGTGGGGGACTTCAAGTTCTCCCCGAACACTCTGCAGCTTCTTCCCCGATTCCACGGATTGGCCACAGAGGAGCCTCATCTCTACTTGCAGGAGTTTGAGATGATATGCAACACTGTCCACGATCGTCAGGTGGACCAGGATACTATCAGGATGATTGCCTTCCTCTTTTCCTTGGCAGACAGAGCAGCCACCTGGCTGAAGCACTTGGGGAAGTTCATTTACACCTGGGAGCAGCTCCGCACCGAGTACTTGAACAAGTACTATCCACTCGGGCGGACCAATGCAGCGAGAGCCCTCATCAGCAACTTCTCCATGCTCCCCAACGAGCAATTCCATGAGGTATGGGAGAGGTTTCGTGAGCTGACTGACCGATGCCCGCACCATGATATTTCGAAGCCCAACCTTGTGCAGAGCTTCTTCAGCGAGTTGACACCAGAGCTCCAGGGCTTGGTGAACGCTTCTTGTGGCGGGTCTTACTTCGCCAAGGATCACGACCAGGTCTGGGCCATCTACGAGGAGATGACCGAGAACTACATGGTGTGTCCCAGACCAGGTTGTACACTCAGGGCAGACCCCAGCAGCCAGGACCCGTGCAGTACCAGAGGATAGCACGGGTCGACGCCGGTCCTTCCAGTTCATCCGCAGTAGCAGCAGCACAGGCAGAGTCATCCGCTGCGGATATGGGTATCATCAGTGAGAAGTTGGATCGGATGGAGCTGATCGAGAAGAAGCAGTGCCAGGGCATCACTCAGATGGAACAGATGGCACAGACTCTGAGCGACATGAAGACCCAGCTCATGTGTCTCCAGGAGGCACAGACGGCTTCACAGCCCCGTCTTCAGTCGCGAGGCGATACCGGCGGCAGCCGCAGCTCGTTCCAGCGCTCCAGCTCACACCAGCAGCCTAGACAGGTTCACCTTGTACAGGCGGAGCCGTACCAGCAGCAACAGCCCTCCTACCAGTCACCACCATCTCCAGACATGCAGATGGTGGTATACCAGCCGGATCAGCCTCTGGCAGTAGTCCCGCCAGCCCAGTACGATGCAGAGCCGTTGATGGATGTCAACAAGATTTGGTATGACCGTCCTCAGCCTGGGATCCGACGAGACCATCCCGGATTCAGGTGGGTGAGTGGAGGTACCCAGCCCCAGCAGCAGCCCTCTGGCCAGGGAGGCCAGTACAGCCAGCAGAGGGATCACCAGCAGCAGCAGACCCCAGTTTACCAGTCACAGCAGCAGTCTTCCTTCGTTCCTCGTCCCTATAAGCAGGGACAGTCTTGGAGGCGAGAGCAGCCTCACCAGCAACACCAGCAGCAGCACCCTCCTACATACCCCTCTCAGCAGCAGCAACAGCCTCATTACCAGAGAGGCTACCCGTCGGGCTCTCATGGTCCACCATACGAGAGCCCTGCCATGGACGACATAGCCCGCCTCCTCACGGACCAGCAGGCTACTTTCAGACGGGAGATGGACGAGTTCCGCCAGGAGATGCGGGACATCGTGAGAGGAAAGGCCGCCATTCTTGCCCAGATAGAGCTGAATCCCAACAGCCTGAAGCGGAAATCTGAGCAGGTAGCTTGTACTGAGTATACCACTCCTAGTGATGCATTTGGTGATATGACTGGATATATGTTTGATACTGACTTTGTCACACTTAGGAGCGGTAGGATGCCAGCAGGCGACGCCTCATCTGAGCGACAGCATGAGGATACACCTAGAGCGCCAGAGGAGGAGGAGGAGAGCGGTACTGAGGCCGCACATGTTGATGATGGTGGTACTGATGCCACCAAGGATGTTGATTCCTCAGGCGGTGCTGAGGCCGCCACTTCACCAGTTCGAGGAGGTGGTACTGACGCCACCCGAGTTGCCGAGCCAGAGCGCGGTACTGAGGCCGCGAGTCTTCCAGCTGAGCCAGCCGATGGTGGTACTGATGCCACCAGACTTCATATAGAGAGATCTGTTGTTTTTCCTTCCACTGATGTACCTCTGAACAGTTCTGTGAATAAAGAAAAGGGTTTATTTTCTTCTGGTCCCACTGTGGTGCATGATGTATGTGTGGATCCGGTTGTCGAACCGCCTAGACCCTTTTCTAGTCCTTCATCTGAGAAGGACCTTGTGATCCCCTTCCCTAGAGCCCTTCAGATGGGGAAGGGGAAGAAAAGAGAAAAAGATCCAAAAAAGAGAGAGCAGGAGGAGTTCAGCCAGAGCATGATCGACAGATTCCATATACAGCTGACCCTTCAGGAGGCTTTGCAGCACATCCCCCTTCTTCAGCGATCGTTGAGAGACAGGACTACAGTCAGAAGGAGGAGGAGGAACCACCATTCAGAGATTCATGTAATGACGAAAGCCACGTGCTTCGCGATCCAGAACCGTCTGCCGGCCAAGAGGCCAGATTCAGGAGCCCCATATGTCAGATGTCACATTAGAGAGCAGAGGTTCGACCGTACTCTATTGGATAGCGGATCGTCTATCAACCTCCTTCCGGCAGCCCTTCTCGACCGCTTCGAGTTGGGCACTCTTAGACAGAGCAGGACAGTCCTTCAGTTTGCTGATAGATATGTCAAGAGGCCGAAGGGGTTGTTGCGAGATGTTGTCGTCACTATTCAGGGTCTGCAATTCCCCGTGGACTTCGTAGTGTTGGACATGGAGATCAATGATTCAGTGACCGATACCCCCATCATTTTAGGTCGCCCGTTCTTGGCCACAGCCAAGGCAGTGACCGATCATGATAGCGGGAAGGTATACTTTCATGTCGAGGGCGAGAGTGTACAAATAGAGACGGTCGAGGACAGCAGAGCCAGAGACAGAGCATGCTCAGAGACCAGCACAGATACAGAGCAGCTGACAGATGCAGGGCTAGACATCCACCAGGACTGTGACTTTGTGATCACAGATGACAAGGCAGTTTGGGCAGACCCAGCAGCACAGGCCATCCTCTCATTTTCAGACACCGCTGATGCAGAGATGACAGCAAAGGAGAGCTTGGAGAGCACATTCCTGGTTCAGGATACTACAGAGGCAGCAGAGCCGGTTCTCGACCGTGACACTAATGAAGCTACATTTCATCATCTTTATTCTATCATTGTGGCCTTAAAAACCCTAGTAAATGCGTGTAAATAGCATTAATTCATGCATTTTAGCATTCATGCATAGGTGTGTAAATACTGTATAAAATACGGGTTTCAATGCCAAAACTATAGAATAAAGAAAAGAAAAGAAAAAGAATAAAATATTGTAAATATTTTATGACCCGAAACCCCGAGACCTAGGCATCTCGATGAATAGGTCGACAAGGAATAAAGTAGGGGGAGATAAGGTCAAAAACACAGTCCAAATACCTATACATTCTTTTCATTTCTTATTCATTTGGGGACCTATTTTTGGTTCCACTTTTTATACATCAAATAAAGAAACTTTGTACATGAAAGTTGTAGATAATTTTATAAAGAAAAATACAAAATTGATTTTACAGAAAAATAATACACAGATAAAAAGTTATGGTCTGACTAAAAATCCAGAATGCCAACTTCCCAGACCCGTATCTCACAAATAAAAACTCCAAATGCAGCATACTCACCTTTAATTGTATATAGAAGAAAATAAGCTAATTAATGGTGGTGGTGTCGCATTTGGCGGAGTTACGGCTTGAAAGTTGACTTTTGGACCCTCATTGTACATTATACAGATTAAAATATTCAATTTATTATTTATTTATTATTTTTTATAATTTTATATTTTTATAATTTTGTAATTAATACTTATAATAATTATGTACATTAAAATTGGAATAAAAACCAAAATAAAAATAAAAATAAAAATAAAATACTTGTATATAGAATACATAGATACAATACTCATATACATACCTATATAAATACTCTTATAATTTATTAAATAAACAAAATAAATCAGAAAAATAAAATAAAAATATATTTGTATATATAAAAGTATTCTATGATTTTATAAAATAATAAATAAAAAATAATAAAATACCTAAATAAAAATTAAATAATCAAACTTGTAGATAATGTACCTATATAGGGGTATAAAAGCAACTTGTAAAAATATATATCATAAAAATAATTAAAAATCGGAATTAAATACTTTATAAAATAATAAATATTTTTTATTAAATAACCTAAATCTAAATAATTCATTTATTATTTTTAATCGAATTTACAAAACATTTTTCTGGGATTTTTCCTGATTGGTCCACGTGGACCAATCAGGAGAAGGCGCCAGTTGACCTAGGTCAACTGGTCGTCCTTTGTCCTGTAGCTCTGACAAGCCTAGATTTTTGTCCGACTTCTCGGATTTTCCTAGGCCGGCTCGTCCACCCTCTGCCCCCGCTTCCTTCATGAAAATTGTACCCTATACATCCGTGATACCCGCCGACCTATTAGATCCTATCAGATCTTCGTGGTTCGCCCGTGATCAGCCCTCGAAAGTCACCCCTCGACCATGATTCAAAATGAACCCCCCGACTTCCCTTGAGTCAGGGATCACTCTTCCACTTCCTAATCCCTGACCTAGACCTTTGGCGGGATTCTTGGTGACAGCAGGAGTCCGGAGGGCCTCTTAACGGGACAAAGAAGTGTCGAATCGAGCTCGATCCCCTCGCCGGAGTTCTCGCCGGAGAACATCTTGTGCTCGTGCGGGTGAGGTTTCTTCTCCCCTTTTCTCTTCCTTTTCCAGATGTTTTTCTGTAAGAAAAACCACAGTGGTAGTCCCCTTTGTCAAGATCTTTATCTATTAGCCATCCTTGCACCCCGAATCAACAGCGGCCGGCATCGAGTCTCGCCGGCCGCTTTCACCTTCCCAAACATCTGCTCTCTGCGTGTAATACTCCACGAAGTCGGGGCACTTTGCCCCCGACTTCTTCACCCATCTCCTTTGCAGGTTCCAGGTGCGCTCAGGACCCCACGGGGTTCGTTTTTTTGTTGCAGTTCGAAGCCCCTGGGGTCTCCCCTTCCGCCAACTCTACAGCGGGGCTCCGGCCGTCTTCGGCCATTTTGGAGCCGCTGCCCCTCTCGAGGAAGCCCCCAGGTGGCTTGTGGTGCCGTCGGAGGAGAACTAGACGCCGCACGCGAAGAGTTTTTGAAGCTGCAGCGCCAATCTGGCCGTTTCCCCCCGCCGTGTTCATCCTCCACGCCCCTGCACCGTTCGATCTCGGCCTGTTCTTGGCGAGAAGCAGTGAGCGTTGGTTCCAGCCCTCTGTCAGCCGTTGATTCTATTTGGAGGATCTAATCTGGACCGCGCATTTGAAGGGGTATCGGCCGTCCCTGCTGCGACACGTGGCTTTAGTTAAGCCCAATCCGCCGTCCATCAAGAGCAGCTGGTATTTTGCGATCTATCCCCTGTCCCTTTTTGGTAATATTTAATTAGTATCTAAACTGTCAGTAGCCCCTTTAGAACTTTGGTGATTTTGCATTTGTAACCCCAAAGTCGTTGGATATTGCGAACTAACCCTTGCCAGGTGCACGTGCATACGCACGTGAGTCTGGAAATTTTTGCGGGGATAGCCTTGTGGTTTGTGCTTTGAATATTTAATCCACAAGTTTTTAATTCTTATATATATTTTCTGGAAATATTGCATAGGGGCCCTATAACTTTCTAATATTTACGTTAATGCCCCTGCCAGGATGTAATTGCTTGATGTTGTCTCCATTTATTTCATGCATTTATAAAATCCCAAAAATCCCACAAAAATCATTTTAAGCTCCTGGAACATTTTAGATTCACGCCATATTTTTGCATTGCATTTTTATTGCATTTTCCTATTTATTAAAAATCAAAAACATGCTCATTTCCCACTGTTTGCATTAGAAAATCCCTAAAAAATATAAAAACTCTCCAGAAAAATCCCAAAGAAAATATATTTTGTTCCCTTTAGTATGTTTTAACTTCAATCCAAAAATCACTAAAAATCTCAAAAGAAAAATACTAAAAAAAATTAAAAACACTCAAAAACGTCAAAAAAATATAAAATCAAAAAAAATTCCAAAAATCACAAACTCTGTTTCTATTTGTTCTATATTTTGTTCTCTTTACTAGAAAATTATTGTGAAAAAGTTTGATTGCTGTTTGCTATTTTTAACTCCTATTTTACTCACAGCCAGCAACTTTGTCACTGTTTTCTCTTATTTCAGTATTTAAAAATACCAAAACACTTTGAAAAACTCCCAAAAAATCATAAAAACAGTAAAAAATCTCAAAAATACGAAAAACATTTTATTTCTGAATTTTTGGTTATTTTTTCACATTTTTATAAATACTTTATCTTGTCTTTTATTACCTTGTCCACATTTTCCAATATCCAAAAAGAAAATTAAAAAAAATTATATAAAATATAAAATTATAAAAATTGGAAAATCAGAAAATCAAAATACAAAAATATAAAATAAAAAAATTCAATAAAAAAAAGTTAAAAATTAAAACCCACAAAAAGAAATTGGCTAAGTGATTTATTAGACCTAGGGTTTGGATCTTTATCTACACTCTGCACCGTTGTTTCCTGTGTTCGACCCCTACTTGCTTGCCATTATACATTGTTAGTAGGGTATAATAAATTTTAATCCTTGCTCTTTATTGATTTATTAATTGTGTGGGTTAATTGTTGAAGACCGAGGTGGTTTGAGCAGTCGCATCAGCGACAGTGAGCCTGACTTGTCAGACCACTATTTTGCGGCTCTCGCATTCTCGCTTTTCAGACACAGATTTTGGTGATGATGGTGGTACTGATGCCACCTTGTTTGATGTAGATCCCTCGGAGTCAGAGTCTGAGTGGGCAGATTGTGATGACTACATGCCAGACCTGATTTCCACTGAGCCTACAGTTGAGGAGGAGGTAGATGCCGAGCAGATGAGAGACAGTTTAGTTGAGCAGCCTTCTCCAGATCCAGTTTGTGAGAGTACACTTTCAGTCTCCCGGACAGATTTGGCAGCTTACACGCGTCTTCTTTCGAAGCCAGATTTGCCAGCACCCAGTTGTCCAGAGCTGAAGCCGCTTCCTTCGTCGCTGAAGTATAGATTCCTTGCGGGTGAGCATGAGATGTACCCAGTCATTATCTCAGCCGATTTGACTGGAGAGCAGGAATCCCGTCTGATGGGGGTTCTTGAAAAGAACCGCAAGGCAATAGGATGGAGCGTAGCAGATCTCCATGGGATTAGTCCGGCCCTGTGCTCTCACCATATCTATCTCGAGGATGAGGCGAAGCCGTCGCGTGAGTTCCAGCGGCGGTTGAACCCAAATCTGAGAGAGGTTGTCATGAAAGAAATTTCGAAATGGTGGAGCGCCGATTTTATCTATCCCATCTCCGACTCCAAGTGGGTCAGCCCTTTGCATGTGGTGCCCAAGAAGACGGGCATCACTACAGTGATTAGCGAGTCTGGAGAGGAGATTGCTACACGAGTACCCACTTCTTGGCGGGTTTGTGTTGACTACAGGAGACTCAACCAGGCCACCAAGAAGGATCATTTCCCCCTGCCCTTTATTGATCAGATTATTGAAAGACTGGCAGGGAAGAGTCATTATTGTTTTCTGGATGGGTACTCGGGCTACAACCAGGTGGCCATCGCTCCTGAGGATCAGGAGCAGACCACCTTTACCTGTCCCTTCGGGACATACGCCTTCCGACGCATGCCATTTGGGCTATGCAACGCCCCTGCGACTTTTCAGAGATGCATGCTGTCGATCTTTTCGACATGGTAGGGGAGTGCTTTGAGGTCTTCATGGATGATTTCTCGGTTTACGGCGACGGATTCGACTCCTGTCTTGACTGCCTAGACCGAGTACTCCAGCGATGTATTGAGGTCCGCTTGGTTCTTTCTTGGGAGAAGAGTCACTTTATGGTGACTCAAGGGACGGTTCTTGGCCACATCATCTCCAACAGGGGCATGGAGGTTGATCCGGCCAAGGTTGATGTCATTAGAAAACTCACACCACCGTCCAATTTGCGGTAGTTATGGTCTTTCCTGGGACACGTCGGTTTCTATCGGCGGTTCATCCGTGATTTCAGTAGAGTTGCCCGACCGTTAACTAACCTTCTGACGAAAGACACCGAGTTCCTTGTCGATGACAAGTGTCTTTCGTCCTTTGATACTCTCAAGCAGTGTATTGTTGAGGCTCCTGTCCTCCAGCCACCAGATTGGTCTCTCCCATTCGAGATCATGACGGACGCCTCCAATTTTGCCGTGGGGGCTGTGCTGGGACAGAGGAGGGATGGAGTCCCATTTGCAATCCACTATGCTAGCCGCACCTTGGATTCCGCCCAGCGGAATTATACAGTCACAGAGAAGGAGATGCTAGCAGTAGTGTTCGCCCTAGATAAGTTCAGATCGTACATCATTGGATCTAGAGTGACTTTGTACACTGATCATACCGCCATCCGATACCTCATGGCAAAGAAGGATGCCAAGGCCAGACTGACTAGATGGATCCTTCTACTCCAGGAGTTCGACACAGAGATTAAGGATAAGCCTGGAGTCAAGAATGTGGTGGCGGATCCATCTCTCCCATTTAGAGCAGCCTGAGGAGTCTGAGCAGATTGATCCCATTTGTGAGACCTTCCAGATGAGGCGATCCTTGCTATCGCCTCACTCCCGTGGTATGCCGACATTGTGAACTTTCTGTTGCTAGGAAAGTCCCACAAGGTTGGCCCAGACAGAGGTTTGAGACCTTCCTCGCGAAGGCCAAGTCTTACCATTGGGAGGATCCCATCCTTTACCACGAAGGAGGGGATAGTGTCTGGCGTAGGTGCATCCCTCAGGATGAGCACCATAGCGTCCCCACTTACTGCCACAAGCTTGAGGCAGGAGGACATCACTCTGGGAGGAGAACGACACAGAAAGTGCTCCAATCCGGCTTGTGGTGGCCTACCCTCTTCAAGGACTCTGATGAGTTCGTGAGGAGGAGTACTGACTGTCAGAGGATGGGCACTTGTGGATAGCGTGATATGATGCCGATGCAACCCATTCACTTCTGTGAGGTTTTTGACGCATGGGGCATCGATTTCATGGGTCCATTCCCTAAGAGTCAGGGATTTGAGTACATTCTGTTGGCCATTGACTATGTTAGTCGTTGGGTTGAGGCTATCCCCGCCCGAGCCGCTGATGCGAGAACAGTTTGCAGATTTTTGAGGAAGCACATCATCACGCGGTTCGGGGTACCTCGAGTATTGATTTCAGATGGGGGGTCTCATTTCATCAACGACCAGGTGAAGGCACTTGCCAGTGAGTTAGGCATAGACCATCGAGTTGCCACTCCATACCATCCACAGACGAATGGTCTAGCGGAGGTCTCGAACAGGGAGATCAAGACTATTTTGCAGAAAGTCATCCGCCCTGACCGAAAGGATTGGTCACAACTTTTGGACTCGGTCTTGTGGGCATATAGGACGTCTTTCAAGGACACCATTGGGTACATCTCCCTTTCGCCTAGTTTATTGGCAAGCCATGCCATTTACCTGTTGAGTTGAGGCACAAGTCACTTTGGGCAGTCACGGATATTCTTTTAGATCCAGAGAGTGTAGCAGACCAGAGGAAGGCAGAGTTAGCAGCCTTGGAGGAGCTTAGAGATACAACCTTCTCAAACAGCCTACAGTATAAGGAGAGAGTGAAAGAGTGGCATGATTCTCATATCAGCCACAAGCATTTTGAGCCTGGACAGAGAGTATGGTTGTTTGATGCAAGGCTTCGTCTATTTCCAGGGAAGCTACAGAGCAAATGGAAGGGACCTTATCTTGTGAGAAAGGTACACGACAACGGTAGCATTGATATATCCGAGTTTTCTTCTGAGAGTACCTTTCGAGTGAACGGCCAGCAGCTCAAGCCATTTCTAGATCATGAGCCGCGGGTCGTTGATGTTGCCCCTATTCACTTTGCGTGAGATGTGGTCTCTTGATTCACAACTATTACATCTCACGCCTGATTATCACTGTTCTTCCGACTTGTATAGATCCAGTTGTCCATACCATCTTATTCTTTAGTCCCACATCCCTTTTCTCATCGTATGATTATGCTATACTTAGGGTGTACTTTACCCTAAGTATAGGGGGGATGTAGGACCTGCGGGTATTCTTTTTATTCTTTCTGCCCCTGTTTTGCTGCCTATACTTAGGATATTTTACCCTAAGTATAGGGGGGGCGGGCAGACTCTGTACATTCTTCACTCGGATTTCCCTTCATGTACAACTTGCTATACTTAGGATTAGTTAATCCTAAGTATAGGGGGGAAACCACCGAGTCTTTCTCATTCTATTCATTTATTCATTTCTGTACCTAGCCATTCCTTTTCGCTTCCTTTTACTAAGCACGAGTTATGTCTTCTTCATCGCTCTTGATCACTCTGAGGACATCGTTCGAGCTAAGTATAGGGGGGTGTGTATATATTTCATATATACTTTAGCCATAACTCGTACTTTGTGTGAGTGTGTTAATAAATAAAATGGCTAAAAACCCTAAAAATCACAAAAATTAAAAATTTTTTCCTGTAAATAATCATTCTTTTATTTCACATACATAGCTAGTGTACAAAATTATTTTTGTAAAAATGTTTTCAAAAATCTTTTGTGTAAAGTTTGTGTAAATATTTTCTTATCAAAATTATGTATATAGTACAAAAATTTTTCCAAAATGTTTTGAAAAACCAAAAGTTTGCAAAATCTTGTGTAAATGTTTGTAAATACTTTTGCAAAAAAATTTGCACTTCATGCATCCATCCGTTCATGATTTCAAAATATTTTTTCAAAAATTTTGTAAATATTTGTAAATAGCATCTTTGTGTATATATGTATATAGTTTTTCCTGGATGAGAGTTGACATTTAAACTAGCCTGGAATTAAATTGAGAAATGGAGCTTGATTAAGATCTTAATCCACCTAATTCTAAGAGGAACCTTATAGGGCTTAGGGTTAAGGCTTTTCAGGTCCATAAGGACTTAATTCTTTGAGTCCACTAGGCTATGAGCATATGTCATCTTGATGAGCCTAAGTAGAGCACTTAACAACACACGTATGAACGACTCTTAGAGACAATGGCTTGACTTGCTCCAGACACTTTACACATAGCTCTCCACGGATGAGGTGGTGAGGAGGCAGTTTCCCTTTGCTTGGGGTAGCATATGAGGGTAGTACTTCTAGGCGGAACCTCTCTTCTTCTTCTAAGTGAAGGAAGTGCGTCTCAACTTGGTCTAGTGGTGATGAAGGCTAAAGACAGAAGCCGTGGGTTGCAATAAAGCTTCAAAAGAGGGATAGTCTACTGGCTCAGAGGAAAATTTCTTGTATATATGCTGCACCATGTAGATATGTTGTACAGTGGCCCTTGAAAAAAATGCAAAGCAAAAGAACTCCAAAAAAAAGTGGTGGGTCGGATTGAAAATTTAATAACCCCACCGGAGTGTATATAGTCAAAGAAAAGGCAAAAGCTTATGTAATCCCATGTTACATCTCATGAAGCTTGCAGCGGGAGACTTGGCTACACTGCTGAGCTTCAAAAAAGTCTTTACTTCTTCCCCATCTTCTTGAGCCGGTTGCACTTGAAACTTAAGAAGGGAATACCCCGCTTCTCGAGGAAAGAGTTGCTAGACCGAGGCATTAGAGTTACCAGTTGAGGGAGGTTGTTTCTTTGTTACTTCTGAGGTGGGGAGCTACATATCACATACACTGCATGGAAAGATCATGGTCATTAGAGTTTGTGTTGTAGACTTGTTCTGATCTGGTTTATTGAGGAGTCTTGTCCATAAGATTGATGGAACTTAGAGGCTGTTGAGTTTTAAGCTTGAGTCTAAATAAGGTTCCACACATTAATAATCCAAAGATCTGATCGAGCTCCATAATTCAATTTAATGAAGGAAGTTTAATATTCAACATTGATCCATGTACATTCCCCTCTTTTTTCTTTTTCTTTCTTTCTTTTTCACTTCTTTTTCAAATAAGTGTTTGCTAAGGGACTAGCAAAAGTTAAGTATAGGGGGGGGTGATGAATACCCATTCATCACTCTTTATTCTTATATTTTAGCTACAAAAAACCTTTGCAAATGCATGCATATTCATGTAAATACAAATAATTATCAAAAGCATGCATTGTATAAAGTTTAATAATTAGCATGTTTTTGTGCAAAATAAAAGAATAAAGAGTAAAAAGAAAAATAGGGAATATTTAGAATAAATATTGAGCAACCTAACCTAAGGGAGGGCTCAGCATGGGCCTGACCGCATAAAAACCAAAGTAGAGGGAGATAGGAGCTCATGTGTGTAAATATTATGTAAATATAATAAAATATTTTCCTCCAAAAAGAGACTAAAATGGGCCTGTAAATACTTGTATATATTTATAAATATAAAAATCAAATAAAAAAGAGAGAGCTAAAAACAAAACAAAAACCCTCACCTTGTGCATATTCATCATGTACATAGCCACTCCTATATTTATTTACCCTATAAATACATAAAATTAATTTCCAAAAAATTTTTGTAAATATTCTATATGATATGGTGTAAATAAATAAAATAAAAACAACTAAAACAAAAACAAAATAAAAAGAACAAAATTAAAAACACAAAAAATATATAGTAAATATACCATGTATATACATGTACATATATATTTTATTTCACCCCTGTATATATATATATATATATATATATAGTAAAAATAAAATAAAAATACCTTTTATTCCTAATATTATACTATAAATAAATAAAATACAAAATGGAATAAAAATGCACAAAAATAACAAATTAAAAATCAAAATTAAAAATACATATTGTACATACACCAATGTATAGCTATATATTGTAAATACCTTTATTTATTTTGAAAAATTAATTAAAAATCAATAAAAATAGAAAAAATTAAAACAAAAATATTCCATGTTTTGACTTTTTAATAATTCTGCCATTTACTATTTTTAATTGATTTTTCAATTCTTATCCAGGTGGCAGCCTCCCATTGGTCCAGGGAGGATGTTGACCGCCCGGTCAACTCCCCCTCCAGGACCACCTCCCACGGGTATTATGCGCCGACCCGACTTCCCCTTATTTTGGCGCCTAAACCCGACAACTCTCCACCTAAACCCAGGGTCCTAATCACTCTCCAATGATCCGGGAACCTCGCCCGATCTTTAGCCTCGAGATCCGAGCGCTCCATTGCCCTACACGCGCCCTTCTTCCCGGACCCTCCAGCATACTTAAGCCTTGCTCCGCCACCTCCCTTCCCATCTTTGGCCATTTTGTTCCACCCCCCAGTGAGCTCCATTGCAGAGGCGAGAGTGGCAGCTCGTCCCCCGTGGTGTCGCAGCGAGGAGGGAGGGCGAAACCATCGATCCGACGAGCATCGCCGCCTTGCTCCGCCACCAGAGCCGGAGCTAGGAGCCTCGGAGGGAGACGCTCCTCGAGGCGACAACCCAGAGCCCCCCCGCTCAACCCCAGTCTCACCATCCACCCAGGTAGCCCCGTAGGCTTTGCTTTTTCTTTGATTTTCCATTTCCCCCAAATCGCTGCTCCGCCGTTCGTCGTCGATTCCGTCCACGTCCGACCACCATTCGATCATCGGGCTTCGCCATAGCCATCGCCTTCCTTTCCGCGCACCTTCTCCATATCTCCATCCAACCCAGCTCGCACAGGAGCTGGGGTTGGAGCTCCACCGTTCCCACCTTCGCCGGAGCTCGCCCATCTCGACCCTCCGATCACCGTCACCCCGCCTAACCGGGTCGAGGCAGTTTGCCCTCGACCCGCGAGTCTCCTGGTTGTTTTTGCAGGTACGTCCAAGCCCATCTGAGGGCTTGGACCATCAGGTCCAGGAGCTTCATCTCCGCCGACCTCGCCGGAGCTCTCCAGAGCTCGGCTAGGTAATCGGAGACTACCAGCCGCTGCGGAACGTCATCGCGGAGTTTCTCCGATCTTCACGAGCAGCAGGGGAGGTCGGGAGCGTGCGCCTTGGGCCGGCGAAACTCGCCGGCCAACTGTTCTTCCTCGATCCTCCTTGATCGTCCGATCATCCTCCCGCTCCAGTTTCCATCTAGGCCGTCCATTCCAGGAGCAGCAGCCACCGTCAGATCCGTGGAGGATTGATCCCAGCCGTCCGATGCACGAGAGTTAGCCACCTGCGCCCTACACCGTTCGATCCCCCACGTGGCGAAACCCCCGCCGTCGGATTCGCCCGAGGAGCTCAGCTGTGGAGCGCCCGTCGTTCGCCACCGTTAGATGCTCCACGTGGCATCCATCCAGCCGCTTCATTAATAAAGGGTAAATTACCCTTTGGCCCCCTCTGTTATTTTGTTTCGTATTTAGTCATGTAATTACGTAGTATAGTTGTTTGGTTTCTGGGATATTTGCATAGAGACCCTTGCGCTTGGTTTTATTTGCTGATATACCCCTGTGTCTGATCTGACACGTGCATCGACACGTGACTTTTTGGGTTATTTGCATTATAAGACCTTGTAGTTCTGGATGTTATGAGTTGAATGAAAGTTTTTGGAATATTGCATTTATACCCCTGTACGTAGAAGTAATTGTGCATGTGCGCTAATATTTGGGTTATTTGCAGATAAGCCCCTGGGCTTTTGGTACCTATTACCAAATAGCCCTCGGAACTTATTTTCCTTACAACTAGGTCCCTGAGTGCCTCAGGCGCGTGCGGCGCACGTGTTTACCTGGGTTATTTGCACCAGACCCCCCAGATCTTCGGGTATTTGCACATAGGTCCCTGTGCATAGTGTCCCCTCTTTATTTTTGAATAAAATAGCAAAACTACTCCAAATCCAATGAAAATTGGACACATGGCTCCTGCCATAGTGTAAAATTTTCTGGAATTTTTGGGGACAATTTTGTTTTGATTTGATATTTTTAAAAATTCAAAAACATCTATTTTCGTTACTGTCTAACTTTAAAAATCACAAAAAATATTACAACTCCTCTAAAAACCACAAAAAAATAGTTATTGTTAGTCTTTTCTTTCTTGATTTTCTAGCCAGTTTTGGCTATTTTTCATTGCTTAAAACACCTAAAAATTGAAAAACACTCAAAATATTATAAAATTCTAATAAATAAATTAAAAATCCAAAAATAATAATCTAGGTGCCTAAATTTTCCTTGTTTTATTCTCTTTACAGTAAAATTACCTTCCAGCTAATTTGGGGCTTCTAGATATTTTATCTAGGTCCTTTTAGCTCGGCTAGACAGTACCTACAGTTTCAGTCACTGTTTGATTTTTAGAAAATTAAATAAATATCAGAAAAATCCCAAAAATTCACCAAAAACACTAAACATTATAAAACACATAAAAATATTTTTGTCAGAATTTTTGGTTGATTTTTAGTGCATTAAATAAATTATTGAAGTGTGTTGTTTTCTTGTTTTTATTATTTTCTTAATTCTTAAAAATCCAAAAAAAATATAAAAACCCTTAAAAACCACCAAAAATACCTTCTCTTTTCTTCTGGTTGACTACTTCGTAGGCCGTAAGGCCAATCCGTGCTCCTTGTGTTCGACCCTGGTCGCTATACCAGGTTAATAAAATAGCCAGGACCGCTATCGTGTTTATTTGCTTTCATCTGATTTTGGTGGTCTGCTTTATTTTTCTTGATTGACCGATTGACTTCTGAGATCCGGGTTGCAACGACTCTTGATCTATTTTATTTCACCCGTGTCTTGGTGTCCTTTTCGGCTCATCAATGAGTCAGTGCTTAATAATGAAGAAAAGAAACATAGACCAAGCATGATATTTGAAAGGTTCAACATACCAAATTATTTAGTGTTCCTTTATTCTGTTTTTTTATTTTAGTTCATATCCATTCTAATCCACATCTTTAATTTTTCATCTCCACTACACAGACCCCGAAGTTGTGGACACTTTAAGATTGAAGATTGCATTGATTCGGTGAGCTTATACCACCATACGTTAACTCAACCTTCAATACTACCGTAACAATTACCTTTTTGTTTTATTATCTAGGGTTACGAACCTCAACCTGAAAATAAAGAAGCACACTATCTTCGAGGACTCTGTAGCTTAAAACCACAAGCTAACCTTTAATTACACACACTAGAGACTTTAAATACATGTTATCATGGCCCAACCGCTATCAAACCATCCGTGCCATCACATATAATGACCTCATCTTCAGTCAGCCAACCCGTCTTATGGCAGCTGAGTGCCATGCGTTGCAAATAACTTATTTCACACACTCAACATATTCAGGCAACCATGTACCACTTAGGTTTGGCATGCCAATCCAGACGTTCTTTTGACAAATCTACAGGTTGCATGCTTGACTTATAGTATCTACTCCAAGTCATTCTTATCATAAAATATAGTATGAAATTTGAAATTTGATCTCATTTATACCACATCAATTCTCAGCTAGTACCACGAATATTTTGCACAATTATCACATCAACTACAGGGATGATTCATTTCATCAATTATATTTTAACAATTATTTTAGAGTAAATCATGAAACAAGCATGCGAACGTTTTTGAAAATAAAGAACACAATAAATATTATTTTTTCCCAATTTGACTTGAAAACTCAACAACAAGAGGTACGATTTCGTTACCTAATCAATCTCTTTCTTGTGTATGCAATGCTTTATCGTGATTCATTTTCAGAGAGGACAATTTATGTCTTCTGAACTGATCGAATTTCACTTCCATATCAAGAACACGAAGAACGTACCAAGAATACGAAGAATGAATGATGAACATGAAGAATGTGAAGAATATATTTTCTCTTGTAATTTCAGCAGAGCTTCTCCTTATACGAGATGATATTTCTAGGAAAACTTCAGTAGAGTTTCTGATTATATCACGACATATTTTAAGAGAAAATAGAAAGATTTTCCTCCATAAAATCGTCGAAAGGAAAACAACATCGAAACAGAAAGAATATAACAGAATCGCAAGTGATGGAGAATCAGTAGATACCAAGCGTCGTAGGTGAGTGAAGCACGTGATGAAACACAGGGTTCACTGATGTGCCTAGCCGCCCGCATCTAAGTAGGGTCTTATACAGATTTCTCTATCAAAACAACTATAAAATCGATAAAAAAACTACGGAATAGGCAAGTCTCTTGTCAATGGTGAGCGAGTCATACGAAGAACACATATGCTTACTGACGGTTGAGCCGTACATCCTCAAGCAGAGCTATGATCATATTTTTCCTCGAACCACAACACCAAATGAATTGAAAAAGAAGATGAATTGAAAACCTAGCTTAGATTAGAGCTTACTTCCGAAGCCAACTATGAGAGGATCACACCGTCTTCCTCCTCCTCGTCATCACAACAGTGCTTTGCTATCGCTTCTTCCTCGCCTCCCTCTCCTCCTACCGACCTCTCGACCCTAACCCTTGGGTAGTGGTGGTAATGGAAATCGTAGAGAGTGAATGTGTAGGGGGAAGGTTATTTAAGGCTACGAAAAACCATTATGTTTAGCAAACCATGGTATAACCCTTAACCGCGGTTAGCGACCCAAGATTTTGGCGAAAGCTTATTCGAAACTTAAGATTTAAGTTAGAATTTTTTAGAAGCTTGTAGATTCACTAATGATGCTTAATTAGCGCTAATCACGATTAATATTCACTAATCACGATTTAACTTTTGCGACTCATGATTAACTTTTGCCGACCACTTCTTTTTGTCCGTTAGTGGTCATTACTAGTCCTCAATCCATCATTAGTTTCTTTAATCATGTTTTATTAGTCTTAATGACAATCATTAAGGGCTAGTGACATCTTAAGCCTCCTTCTCTTTCTTCCAAAATTATAACAATTCAAAACTAAGTCTGATTCTCATGAAACAAATTCTTTTGATTTCCTCTTGACAAATCAGATCATATGATATAGGATCTGAGAGGGGTATAGTTTAAGGCTTTACACCACCCTCCTTATGCGCCACCCAGAGGTGCATCCACCCCTTCCCACGCGTCGCCCAGAGGTCTTACCCCCCCCCCCCCCCCCCCCCCCCCCCCCCCGCGCGCTACCCCTCCTCCCCCACACCGATTGACTGTCGCCAATGGATTGGAGAAGGCGGTATGTTGCATGGAAGGGAAATGAAGATGAAGAAGGAGGATAGAAGAAGGAACGAGGGAGAGTGGAATAAGGTGTTGGATTTCATGTGGTTTGATTTACTCATTTTTATCCCAAGCAAGTTAACCCAATATGTGTCAAATTAACGGCATGGTTCTTTGGGTAAGATAGAGTAATATGGGGTCGATGTGGTAAAAAAGATGTTTTGAAGGTCTAGGAGATAATTTACAAAGTTTCTAGGATTCGCAGGAATAAAATTCCCTAAAATAAGATTGTCGCGTGTGTGCTTTGTGTCCAAATCATAAGGTACACCCATTATATATATAAAGATAGTCGTATATTTATTTTTAACTACACATAACATAGTTCTATACTTTCTTTGACTATATTTGGTATAATTACTATGATATATGCATATTTAATATATTAATTTTATGTGTATTCCATCCAACACATGAATACTTAGTTAATCTGTAAAGTATTTCTAATATTATTCACATGTATTAAGTATTTGTTTTTTAAGGATATGTAACATAGTATATTTGTCAATATCTGAATCTGCATCCGTATTCATATCTAAAATGGATAATGATAAGGTAACATATACACTTGTATCCGTCCATTTGTGTTCTTAGTAGAATGGATATCTCGCAATAATTGATTTCTATTCGAATATTAATCAAATTTTAACATGTGTATTCTAATAATAAGCAAATATGAATACATATATTAATCTTCTAGGAGTGTGGGCGATAATATTATTTTCTTACAGCATAAATGTTTAAATCATGATTTATATAAGATAAATGTTGATGCCATAAAGTATCAATATCATATCCATATAATAGGATATTTATGTTATAGGTATAATATAAGAATAGGATGGATATTTGTATCGAGATGAATCGATGATGGACGCAAGCACAATCACATGAAAGGTTGATGATGGGCGGTATCGAGTCATCAGCTTGTTGGTACGATGAAACCGCATCGTGTTGTCAACGTGTCGATCGATGAACGGTACATAAATAATGGCTACTGCCATGAACAATGTGTTAAGTGCTAATGGTGCCCGACTCGACCATTCCCCAGGTGACATGTGGATAACAAGTTATTACGTGGTCCTTCCCCTTATTACTTTTCTTACATCCTCTTATTCAAGACCATGGGGTAGGTTTCAATATGAAAGAATAAGGTGATGGTTGCTGGAAATTTAAATGAGGAATATGACAAGGATTTCTTCAATGTTTTAGCATTGGGGGAGGGGGTGCCGGGGCATGGCCCATACCCATCGCCCCTACCTTCGCCCCTGGTCGCTGGCCTCATATCCAATTTATCATGCGTTTATGGCAAGGTTGTGGCAGGGACGAGGGAGCTGCAACTATATTCATTCTATTGTGCTCTTATCTATCTTATCATTCTTGACCATAGTATCTGATCTTGATTCTTAGTGTTTCTTCCCTTCAAAGTAGCTCTTATTTAAGAGGTGCGAGAAGTTCATCATAGCACACTATGAGCAATCTTGAGCTCTTTCTTATGGCTTGTTGTCTCCATAGCTCTTTCTCTTTGCGAGCTTTGTCCTGGGCGAGGTAACCGCTTGCTCTTGCTCTTGACTATGACATATGATTAGAAGGACTTAGTACACTCTTCCAACCAGCTGATAGTGACGAATGATTCCGTGATCATCCAGCCTCAAGGGAAAGAATTTTGTGCATACTTGGTTTTTTTGTAAAGGTGGTTAATGCTCTTTGTCTTAGTAATTCGGTTAATGAACTGTGTTATCGGAATTTGTCTGATGAGTTATATGTTTGTATATCAAAACCAATCATTCTTTTACCCTACATTGTGTTTGCTGATATCTAACTGTCATTTTATCTTCTGTCATATTTTTCGCAGTTCTCTTGTTGTGGTTGTTATTAAGGTGAGATTTATGACATCTTATACACTGTTGTTTTTATTTATATTGTGTTTTTGCTCTTGTTATTATGTAGTGCTCTTGGTGTTCACTGCTTGAATTGACTATTGTATTACAATTGGTGCTTGGATTATATGTACTTGCAAAATTTTAGTCGTTGCTAGTCTTTTGCAATCATTTGCAAGTTCATTTTGGGATTGTCTTGATAAAAGTTAGTTTGATCATATACTTCATCAAATTTATTCATATTTATATCCAATTATCAGTGTATTAGGCTCTCGATTGGATATTAGAGAGGGAACATTATTGCTTCTTCTAATAAATTTGTGTACTAGTTCGAAGTTGTGTTGGAGTAAATAGTATAGGTGTAAAAAACATATCTAAGCAAATCATAGTTGTAACTACTGAAAAGATTAGGAACATAAGATCCTTTGATAAAGCATCCATTTTCTGGGAATGGTTAGGTTTTTAGCATAATTTACATTTGGTATTATTTCATGAAAACTTCATAATAGTAAATTTCTAGCAATGGGATCCTTGTCTAGATTTACGATTATGGGATCCTTTGATTCACTTAGATACACTTGTGCTAGAAGCTTTAGGTATGGATTATTTACCTTCTCTCAGGTAGTTTATTATTTGTTTACCATTTCCACAATGATTAATCTTATATTTTTCTATCTAAAAGCCAACATCTAAGGCTTAGCTTGGATGGTATTGCTCGTTTGTTGTGTTTACTATTAAGGAAATAATATTAATAACGAATGCACTAGTCCTTGGAAAATTGTAATTGTCATGTTAAGTTGATGTTAAAGTTGCTGATGAATCTCTGATTAATCATCACTATTCTTTGTTTTTATCCTTGAAGAATAAGAACTTCATTGCAAATCTTCATTAATTCCACATCTTTAGCAATATTCCTCCTCTCTATAATTACCCCTAATTATTAATCCTAATTATTATATTTTTATTACTAACATTTTCTTTATTTTCCCTTCTACTAAAATCTAAAAAAAATTAGTTAAATACTGTATACATTTGTTTTGGTGTTGAAAAGAAATTAAAAATAGAAAACATCACAAAGCAATTAAATTAAGTATTTTTAATTTTTTAAAATATACTTGGAAAAATATTTCATTGTACAATTGTCATCTTCTGATAACATGTAGATCTCATCAAGATCTACAACCTTCATGTTTTGACTTTTTGCTCATTTTGCTTCCTTTTATTTCTCATCTAATTTCCTTTATTTTTCCTATTTTCTGAATAAATGATTGGGCCACGTGGCGCCCTCTAGGCCGCACCTCCTCATGCCACCTGGCCTACTCCATAGCCGTCCATCCCCCTTTGTCGGTCTCAATCTCCACCACACATTCCCTCTCTTCTCCCAACCATCTGATGAGATCAGATGATCTCATCAGAGCCCCTCGTTGCCGCCTTCTAGCAGCCATTGGATGAAGGTTCATCCAATGGCCCTACTCCTACAACGTCTCCCTTCTTTCCCCCATCGTAGGATCTCTCTCCTACTCCATCTCAACTGCCCACTTCTGTCTGGATCCCCACCGTTTGATCAAACCTCTGATTTAATCTACGTCGCTCATGCGTGCCTCCATCCAGACCGTTGGGTCATACGATCCAACGGTCCTCGTCCATCTTCCTCCTCCCGTGTGCCCCGCCCTCAAGTGTTGCGCCTTGTGATAGCACCACCCACTTCCTTTTCCAGCCGCCTCCTCCGATATCCTCTCCACTCTCCAACCTCTCCCCCAGGAACACCGGTCATCACTCACCCTCGTGGACTCATCAATGAGTTGGATCCATCACTCCAAGCCTTCACTCGACCCATAAAATACCCCTGCCTCCACCACTCGTAACGTCGGAGATCCACCTATAAATCCAAGCCCTCCACCTCTGTTCTCCATCGCTCACCATGCTCCGTTTGTTATGCAGGAATAGATGAGGGAATGGAATCATCATTCCTCTCTCGATTCCATTCCTTTGTTTGTTAGATCAGCTTTATGCAAGAATAACGATTACAAAGGAAACATGATTCTCTCATTCATGGGAATCGCCATTCCTAGGTACCCCCTAGGAATTGGGATTCCATTCCTTACCAATGCTAATGAATATGTTCTTCTTCAATATTTTTAATTAATATATCATTATTACAAATATATGGTTATCGACATGGATATGTGTTTTTTTTTTTGGATATTTTTTGGACACCAACATGGATATTATTTTTTTGACATAGATATATGGATACTGACATGGATACAAATATATTGATGCAAAAGGTTGAATAAGTTACAAATATATGCATATATGGATACTGATATGGATTTGTGATATTTTTACGGATACATGTATAGATACAGTTTAATTTTTTTGGATATGGATACAAATATGGTTACAAGATATTCCGGCCGATATGAATGCATATATATATATTAAATATATCTTTTAAAAGGATAAAATATATCATATATGATTAGTTTACGGATACGGATACAAACACAGATATATGTTTTTCTTTTTTTTTCCAGATATGGATATGGATAGGGATATATGATTTTTTTCTAATATGGATATGGAAACATGTGCAATGTTCAATTTTTTTCTAAGATATGGAAACTGATTATATTCTAACAGATATATACAGGAAAATGGATATGAATTTTAATTTTTCTACGGATACATATATGGACATGGATGGTGATTTCTACGGAGGCAGATATGGACATGGAAATGGGTTTTGTTTTTTTACAGTTATAAATATTGATACAGATACCATATTTAGTTTTTAGGATATGGACATGGGTTATATTTTAGTGAACACATATACAGACATGGATATGTGTTTTTATTTTTTTCCAAATACAAATACCCATAACATTTTTAATTTCTTTAGAATATGGATATAGATATGGTAATAAAACATTGCAGCGGATACGGATATGGATATATCAAATATATCAATTGTATGAAAAAAATGAAAGTAGTTTCCATTTAAATTTGACTATTGATTCTTTATATGAAATATATCGATGATATGAAAAAATATGTCTAAGAATATCAATTATTTTTTCTACTTAATGAAATATATCAAAGGATTGTTATTTTCTTTCTATGCTTTTCCTTTTCCAAATATAAGAAAGGAATATGTCTCATAGTAAATTTTCCAATTCCTAATATGATCCAAACAATGTAATGGAAAAACTTTTTTCTTTCTATTCCATTGTTAATTCCATTCTTGTCTTGATTCCATTCGATTGTAACTCCTTTCTAATCAAACAAACGGGGCCTTAGGGCCTAAGCCCTACCCCCTCTTCGCATCCCTGTAACAGACGGAGGTCGTGACGAGGGGCCATCATGGCGTCTTCGGCCAGGTGTCGATCCTCGGCCACCTCAGCAGAGTAGCTATGGCTCCATTGCTGCTGAGCACCGAGGATTGGCTGGCCTCGTCGTGCGATGACCTGAGGACCATCCAGGTCCTCTTCCCAAGCCACTACCTCTGATGATGTTGAATCTCCGACAAGGTACTCTCGCTCCTAATTTTCTTTGATTTTTTTCCGAATTAATCCGACGCTCACACTCATCCTCACCAATCACTGACCATTCGACGAGCTTCGCCACACCACCTCCATCTTCTTCGCACCCTCCGCTCGCCCATTTCCCTTCTCCGGAGCCCCCATCATCGCCACCCCATCTCTTCTCTGGTCCTCCGGAGAGGAGCCCTTGTAAAATTGTAATTGTCATGATAAGTTGATGTTAAAGTTGCTACTATCCTCTTCATCATTGAACTTTCTTCTCTGATGATCATTATTTAACATGATGTTATACCTTGTTCTCTACTTAGAAATAACTTACAGAATAATTGATTTAACATATCTGCCATTCAAGCCTTGTTGCACTTTGTTCTTCTATAGCTAACATGTCAAACATAAAACTTATAGAAAGGCTAACATTTTATTCTAAAATGGTTCTGTCAATGTTACCATTCATGCTATTTAAGTTTTTTGTTTGTTTTGATACGTTTCTATGTATACAATGTAAACTTGTTTAAGTTCATGTTGTTTCAATACTTTTACAAATGCTACCATCTATTATTTCTCAACTTATTTATTAAGATTTTTAAATTAGTTCTATGTATATTAACCTCTAGTCTATATTATATGTTAGCATACCTCATTGTGACAATGTTAGCATAGGCTACTACTCCATAAAATTTTGCATTTGAATAGTTGTTGTAGGCGACTGCTACACAAAAATTTGCATTTGAATAGTTGATATTGTTAAAGTTTAAACATCATAGTTTGTTGCTTCCAAGATGATCCTTGTTGAACTTCAATGTTAAATAGAATTAGCGAGCATACCTGCGTCTCGCGACGGGATCAATCAACAATGATGAAAGGTAATACGGAAAGTTAATGTGAAGTCGAAAGTTGTTTGTAGAAAGATAACCCAACAAATCAGAAAATACTAAAAAATATGTTGAAACAATATAATAAAATAGTGCATATATATAGAAAAGTAAAGATTTTATTTTTACGGAATAAAGGAAGATAATAATGAATGTGTGGCACCAAAACTTTGCGATGTAGAGATTTGTTGACATCAATGTATTTGTCACTTGAATGATAAATTTTTTTGAATATTAACAAACTTATCAATTTAATATTTTCAACGTTAATGTGATAGTAAGTTGGTACCGGTAAAAACTGATAACTCAAATTTCCTTGATGATAATAGATGGTTGGGGGGAAATGAGAAGATCCAACATGATTTTTATTAAGAAATCGAAGCTACGACGCCATTTTGACTTTCAGTTTGCTTCACTGTAAATCAGAAAATACCTAAGAAAGAATCATTGCCTGTTAAATTTAAACGAAGTAGCCAAATATGAAAGCGGACTTTTAAGTTATATATATATAATGAAAAATATTAGTAATAAAAACATGTATTAAGAAGTACGAAGGAATTATTATAGCATAACCAATACATATTTATATTATGCATAACACAAAATAAATTCAAAGACCGGAAATATTTTTACAGAATAAAGTGAGATAACAATGAACATGTAAAGGAGGCCTTTCGATGTGGAGATTTGTTGACACCAAATTGTTCCCCTTTGAATAGTGAAGAATCGGAAATGAAAATATCAAATATAGGAAAAAATATAATTTTGGAAAATAAAGGGAGTATTCCAACCCTTATACACATGTAAATTTTTCTTACGATATAAAATAAGATCAATATAAGTATGGAAATTGAAATGATATGAGTTAATAATTACCAGATACAACAAAATCATAAACAACAAAAGGAATAAATTGTATATCACTGGGAGAGAAAATGCAAAACATATTTTGTAAAAAACTCATAAATTCCCATGGTAGATATTATTTACACTGTATTCGCAAGGAAAAAACATACGATTAACAAAAGTTATGTAATCCAAAATGACATATCGGGAAAAAAAGTCGCAAACTTTATGAAATAGGTGAGATCAAAATCTAAGAACACAACTCAAAAGAGCACAATACTCTAAAACGAAGAAGAAAAAGAAACGTTGCAAAGTGGAATGATGACGAAATTGTAGACTTGTTTTTAAGGGTACGGAGACGAATGGGGAAGCACAAAAAATAGAGGCAAGAAAAAGAAATAATAGTTCAAAGTAAATCATCACATGATAGATTTTTAATAGGAAATTCATGAAGATTATATGAAGCAAAAGGAAAAAATAATGAGTAAATGAAGGTTCAGATTTCTTTGACGATAAGAGAATTCTGCGGGATAACAGACCGAAATTACCCTCCATCTCAAATTTCAGACTACTTTGCAGTAAGGCAAAATAGTTAAGCAAATCATCATTGTCTATTAAAAAATTATCATATAGCATAAGTCAATGAAAATGAGAGAGGAGGCTCAAATTTATTTTATGATAACATATTTCTAATAAAAGTGAGAAGCTGCAAAATGATTTGTTAAGAAATCGACCACTCCACGCCCGGTATTGGAGGCTAGCATACTGTAGAACCCACCTCGAATGTATAATTAGCTCATCTTTCCCCCAATATCTATGATCTTCCTTGGTGTAACACTCACTCACTTTTGCCTAGAGCAACTTATCTGGGATCAACCTCGTAAACCTGCTCTTTGCAGAAGGATGAATTTTAAAAATAATGTTTATAATAGCATATAAATTTTTTTAAAGATAACGTATTTTATTTCTTAGTTATCTTTTGAAAGTTGACACTATAGATTAAATTCTAAATTTGAAGAATATTCAAATATTTAATTCATATTTTGTACTTTTGTTTTTAATGTCTTTATTGTATTGATGAAGTAGTTTTTTCTATTTTAGCACAATAAAACATATCGGTTATGATGTCTATTTTGATAATGGACCCTGAGTCATTAATATTGAGATATTCAATATTAGTCTTTGTAGAATCATTTTTTGTACTTGAACTTTTTGATGAGTACATATTTGTTGTTCTATTGTTGCTACGAATTTATATAGCATTCAATTGTCTTTCTTACTTTTTATATTTTCCTTAAAGTATCAAGTAGAATAAATTTCAAAGAGAAATACAATAAATAATCATTACAATATGAGCCATCATCAGTGATGTACAACGAGATATGTCATTTATTGTGAATTATAAATTTACATAGTTTTCATCTTTAAAAATAAATATTAAAAACTGAAAAAAAATTCTCATTTATTAGCTTACATCAATAGAAAAATTGCTTGACATTTTAGTATGTGATACCTTAGAGAAATCAATGTATCTTATCTATTTTTAATCCTAAATTTCAAATTATAGAGTGTTATCTACCATTCTAATGTTTGTTTTTTACATATCATTTCCATTATTTAATTGGAGTGCACTATTTATTTAGAGTTTAAAAAGTATTTTAATATTTGATTACATCTTTCAGTTTATAGTCATTATCATTTTGATACCTATAATTTTTTATCAATCAACATTGAACACAAATGATATTACTTCAAAGCAACATAACATTCAATGGATGTAGAGGTAAGATGAAATTAATTTAATCCAACATAACTTTTGATACTATGATAAAAATATTATTGGCACTTAATTGGACTGCACTATTTATTTAGAGTTTTAAAAATTATTTTAATATTCCATTACAACTTTCGGTTTATAGTCATTCTCGTGCTGGAACCTTTAATTTTTTTTATCAATCAATATAAACACAAAAGATGATATTGCTTCAAAGCAACATAACATTCAATGAATGTAGAGGGGAAAATGAAATTAATTCAACATAAACTTTGATACTATGATAAAAATATTACTTGCACTTTAGAGAAACGATACTTGGGATTTTTAATGGCTGCTTGTGATTTTTAATACTGAAAATAAAATGATGAAGGAGAGAGAACATGCAATGGTAAAATCAATTTAAAATCTATAATTAAATTGATTGAATTTTCTTATAATGATTAATATTTGAATGGACATATCTTTTTCTTATATTTTTATTTTTTACTAAAATAAATTGTATTTATGACTTCCTTAACATTATGATACTAATATTATGACTCACTTACATTCATTTAATGCAGTTTTGGATGGAAATTACTATTTGCATTATAAGATCAATACACTTAATTAATTTTGATAGCATAAGAATTTCTAAATTATTGACGTCAAAAAGGATAAAATTAAGTTGAAGTAAATCAGTTCATAAGAATAAGTTTGAAATGGTAAATATGGAAATGAATGTCTTATGAATACTTTTTTATTTCCCCCCAAATATACTTCAGTTCATAGAGATAAATTTTTTCATGAATATTAAAGATTAAGCCATTGAGATGTTGTAAGATACAAAAATAAGAGTATGTTCTAAATATGTTTAAAATTTAAATGCAAAAATGATAGAGTAATATGACAAAAATTACGGAGAGAATCCATATTCATCAACCTTTAGCTAATCTTTTAGCTCTAAGTTAAAATAATTTCAATATAAAATAGATAACATTCTAATCATAAAAAGTTATAACATTAAATTATGTAATTGTAAAATAGTTTAGAACGTATTTATTGTAAATGAAATTGCACCCTCGTTAGATGGGAGAGAGATAATATAAAAAGAATGGAAGAAGAGGGAGAGGGTAAGTGCGTGAGAGAGAGAGAGAGAGAGAGAGAGAGAGAGAGAGAGAGAGAGAGAGAGAGAGTGAGTGATGTTAATGGGAGAGGTAGAGAAGGAGAGATAGAGGGAGGCACAAGGGGAGAACCCGTAAGGCTTGGAGGCCTATCCATGTGGCGTTGCAAGGGTTGAACACATGACGAATGGAGAGCAAATGTCGGGAAGACTCAACTTTAGTATATTTATAAAGATGTTAGTTCGATCATTTTCTACTATTAAGTCATGAATACCCATGTTTTCTCAATTGTTCTTGTAGAGCATAGGCTCTACTCTGAACTTCTATGGTTTTCTTTGTGGTATAAAATTAATTTCGTAGCAAGGTATTAATAATATATAATTTTCATTATTTATAAATTATATAAAGTACATTTTTAGCTCCCTAAATTACGGTTGTCAAATAACATGTAGTTTTGTGTGCTTCACACTTTCTGGAGCGGACATGTCTACACCTTATAGAGATGCTACCATTTCATTCTATAGTGGTTCTACCAATACTACCATTTATATTGTTTAACTTCCTTGTTGCTTTCAGGTTTGCTTCTATGCATACAACATTAACTTCTTATTTATGTCAGTGTTGTTTCAATGCTACTGTGAATGCTACCATCTATACTACTTAACTTATTCATCTACCTAAGAACTAGAAATTGAGCTCCAAATCAAGAAAAAACACATCCACTTACATTTCATTTCATGTTTTTTATAATTTTCATATGCATTGTTGATATTGCATAATTAAGAAAAAAATCATATATATATATATATATATATATTTAAAAATATAAAACTCAAAAGTGTATTTGTACAGACTGACCAAAAGAATAAGAAATACGCAGGCTGCAAGTTCAAGTATTTTACCTAATCCCAAAGACTTTATCAACATGATTGAGTCGACAATAAAAATAAGAGAACCAAAGAAAATCCAAAAAATTACCGACTCATGTGTAAATATGTATCTATATGTTTACAGTACAATCTTCATAGATTTTTAATAATTTAATATTGACTCCAATTAACATAAAATCTCTTCTGCTATGTATATATAATTAACTTTAATATAAAAAAATACAATAAAATACTAACATGTACATATGTGTAATAAACCCAAAACCGTAAAATGGAGTAGGAGAAGCTGTAAAATTGAATATCTCACCCATACAGACTTCGATGAACTTGAACCTTCTTTTGAAATGATCCACGTTAAATTATTTTTCAAATAAGATTAATTTCAAAGAAACCAAAATTCATTTGTAAAATTACAATTTTTGGATCTTATCATATGTAACATATACTACAACTATACATTCATAACTTGTTATGTCATGTATAAGATATCATCGTTTTGCTTTATTTTATTCTTCTATTCTTGCTTCTTGTTTATGTAATATAACCACTAAAAATAAAATTCAAAAAATACAAAAAAACATAAAATTCAAGAAAAGAACCATTGAATTCATCTATGTAAACCATCCTTTGTATCCATCTGTGTGTCATAAAAGGCGATTTTTCTATAGTGTTATTGAAAATTTTACTAGACTCGAATTTTTCCCTTCTATGGCGCTTATATAATATAGTCTAGATTCAGAATACATCTTAGTTTGTGATAGAAAATGTTATAAGAAGCAATATATAACACTTGATTGCTAAATATGCAATCCCAAGTACTTTAAGTGCTTGGTGTATCATAAACATAGGTTAACTGATTTTCCATTGAAGGGGCCCACAAGAGATTTTTTTGCAGCAATCATTGGAGAACACAACGTCTAAAATTCCAGCGAGCCCCGAGCTGTCCCTTCTAATCTGTAGCCACCCGAGACCACTAACTACACCAACGCCTTTTTTATTTTATATAATAAGCTGAAGTTATCCTGCGTATTTAAATTGCAAGCATCCTATTCTGAATAGGATTGATGAGGACAAACTATTAAATATACATAATATTCAACATAATACCCCCAACCAATGTCAACAATGATTTGATGACCAGCACCCATAATATATTCCTTAGCTTAACTTAGCTTAGCTGAGCTGTGCTCCATGGACAGTGGACTCTTTTCTGTAAACCATATTTTTTTTCCATCTTTTATTTTCCTTTCAAGTACATTGACTTTATTGCGTGCCAACTTTTTAAGCGTTTTTCTATCATCTGCATTAGACCCATATATTGAGGTAAGCAACTTTTTCTTGGCAATTGAGGTATGACATAATGTGTAATATAAAGTTAACGACTCATATCTTAATGATATTTCCGTTGGGTAGGTTATACGGTATGACCTGCGATTGCGAAAACGTGATTAGGAGTGACATCGGCAACATAAAAGAAGTCCGTCCATGTATATAAGGGGGAGCCAAACGATTTTTTTGCAACTTTTATGAATGAACTTGACTCTTTTTTAGAAAAAAAATTAAGCTTTCGTTGTTCGGAAATTTGATCTTCCTAAAATTACATATAAATCTTTGATCATTTTCAAATAAAATATCGAACTCTTTTCACTTCAACAAAGTGGGGTTTATAATATGGATAAGTTGATAAATCGTCGATGTATATTCTAATGTTAAAATAATGGGTTTTTATCAGTTGTGCTCCCTATTAGATTGTGCAATATCAGTTATACCCCTTCCTTTTTTGCAGTATCGGTTGTACCCTTGACTTCTGGCACAGTTATCATTTGTGCCCTTCTATTAGTTTGGCCATCAATGAGTTAAACTTAACAGTGGTTTATTCAAACCAAGGTTCCATTAAGAGGGTTATATTTGTCCACTAGTTCTTAAGGGCGCAATTGAGAAAGTGGTCGAGCTTATTATATACACGAATTAGAGGATCAGAAGATGGAAGAGATGTGGGACTATCTGCTCTTGCCTTAGTTAGGCAGACCCTCTTTTCTGGAAGCAAAGCTTATATACATATGTGTGTGTTTGTCCTTCTATACATAGCAGCAATTCCCCAGCTGTGGAAGGTGGTGGATGGGCGGTCAAGCCGAGGAGGATGAGAGAAAGTCGTCAAAGCACCAACGTCATATATAGTTGAGGAAGTAGTCATATAGTAGTGGGAGAGAAAGCTAGGATTTGCCAAAGCAATAGCTTGCTTCAATTTATATATTATCTTAATTACTCGCACCAATTATTTCTATATTTTTGAAACCTCACCGAAATCCCTTCTCAGAATGTGCATCAGATCGTCGACTCTTGACTACATCTCCAACTAGTATATAAAAGTTAGCGCCTCCTCTTCATCCACCAACTAGAACACTTAGAGGAGCTCTTGTGAGCAGGAGCAAATTTTGATAGTGCTTTGGATCGCCTTTGGCTTCTCTCTGCATCAAGGTCTTGGTACCTTGTCCGTGCTTTTCGGAAGTATACATAAATCATGTAAGGGAATTGAAGGCTAGTTTTCTTGGGTAAAGTTTGCTTTAGGCTTACTAGAAGTAAGTTATTAAGAATGCATATAAGGGACAAGGATGACTAAAATACAACAGAGCCAGAGACTGAAAATTCATTTTTTGACTGACTCTTATGAGAAAAAAGAGTCAGGGCTGATTCACTTTTCCCAGGTAGGAATTGGAAGAATTTGATTTCGACTCGACCTTTTCCATTTTCACTATAATTGGCCAAAGGAAGGAGATTTAGCTAGTTAAGATCAAACTTTTACTATTGCCTGCTCACTCTTTGATCACTATACAGATTAGCTGGTAATCTTCTTGCCAGTCTCCATGGATATTACTGATTACATTCTTTCGTTTGGCTAGGCTCATGGTGATAAGTTTGTTTGGTAGACCCTGACGACCTTTAGTCTCGTGCTCTTCGTCTGGGGAAGATATCGACTATCTAGGTAGAAGATCCCCATCTGGTTCGCGGCCCCATCCCGCACCCCTTCTGATAGTCCCCACACTTTCTAGCATGCCTCCCTTCTTTGATGATTAATTAAAAGACATTGACATGCCAAGAGTTGACGGAAGATAGCTTGACTAATGAGCGAGGGAATTGGACAACAAGGTCTAGATCCAAGATGCCGAAAAAGCCCAAATGAGTTTAAGTCAAAGTGGCCAGGTCCACTAGTCCAAATTCAAGCTTCAAAAGTCCCAAAAGAAAACCACATATCTATATATAAAGCCTCGTTCTGTGACCCACGAAGAAGAAAGGCACAGAGTTGTGTTCCACGCCAAGCCATCCGTCCTGAGCTCCTTCTCCTTTGCCCAACCCTCGACCTCGACCTCCTCCTTGTCCTCCTCTGCCCAGCTCACCACCCCGACCTCCTCCGCCCAACACCCTGCCCCAACCTCCTCCTCCTTCGCCCATCTCTCCACCCCAACCTCCTCCTTCATCGCTATGACCTCCTCCTCCATCGACTCCTCTGACCTCCAGCTCGAGCAAAGGGGCTCGACTCTGGTCGGTTTCAAGTGGAAAACATAGTAGAAACTGTTATGTTGTTATGGGTATGTGTGTATGTGCTGAATCTCTATTTCATCACCTTTATTCTATCATTTAGCCTTAAAAACTCTAGTTAATGCATGTAAATTGCATCACTTTATACATATTAACTTTCATTATTTATTCAATTAATTGTATATAAAATATAGTTTCAATGGCAAAATTATAGAATGAAGAAAAGAAAATGAATAAAATGTCAAAGGTATTTTTATGACCTTAGACCTCGAGACTTAGGCATCTTGATGACTGGATCGTCAAGGAATAAAGTATGGGGGAGATAAGGGCCAAAAATCCAATAAATTCCCATTCATTTATTCACCAATAAATCCTATTTGGGACCCATTTTATTTTCTATTCTTTATACCTCAAATTAAGGAACTTTGTATATGAAAGTTGTAGATAAAGATGCAAATAAAATACAAAATTGATTTCATACAAAAATAATATGCAGTGTACATTTTATACCCTAAATAAAAAGCCAAAACCCAAACTTCCCAGACTCATTTATTCTCCATATGAAATCAAAATGTACCAAAATAACTTTACTTATATATAACTTTTAATAAACTATTTAATGAAGGTGGTTTCATTTAAGATGCAAAAGTTAAGTTTTGGACCCCTATTGTATAGTTTAGCTATATAAAATATTCATTTTATTTATTCTTTATTATTTTTATAACTTTGTAAATAACATTTACAATATATGAACATATTTAGAATAAAATAAAACCATAAATAAAACATTAATTAAGTATACAAAATACATAGATAAAATACATATACTTATGCATATATTATATACCTATATTTATTTAATTGTACATAATAAGAAAAATAAAATAAAAATATATTTATGTATATAAAAATAAGTTATAAATATATAAAATATGAAAATAAAACAATAAAATTAAAATACAAAATAAAATATTCAAAACATAGGTAATTATACCTATAAATGAATCCTAAAAACTAATTTGCAATAATAAACTCATAAAAATAAGTAAAAAAATATATTAAAATACTACATTAAATAATAAAAATTTTGTTTTAATCAAAAAATAATAATAATCATTTAATATTTTATTTCGAATTATCAAGGAATTTGAATATATATTGTCCTCATACAGTTGACATGGCCCAATCAGGGCTTGTCCCCATTTAACCTTGATCAACTCTCTGACCGAGGTTATAGGATACGTCAGACTTCATTTTACCCATTTTCCTCGATTTTTCCCTGCCAAAATCTAGCATCAATTTGACTCGATTTGTTCTTGACTTTTAGTCCTCGATCATCGAGAAATCACGCCCAGATGATTCATTGGTCGGGGAGTCATTATATCAAGCTCCATCACCCGACGAAGACAACTTGTATAAAATGTCTCCTCCGTGCTTCCTCGAATTTTTAATCCTTCTTCTGGAACTTTCAACCAGAATCATAACCTTAGATCGAATCTCGGTGACAACAACGTTCTCTAGGGCACCTTGCGGCTAGATTTGGCGTTGAATCGAAGAGATTCGTTGCTCGTCGTCGTCATTCGCTAAAGCTTCGCTCTAGTGTGTCGACTCCAATAAGCTTCTATCTTCTTGGTTTTTTTGTTCTTTAGGTTAACAGTATGTTAGTGTTGCTTTTTATTTTACTTGGTTTCATCCCATTCATCGTATTTTCCAAACTTTCCCCTCATCGGAGTTCCGGCTTCGTCATCTCATTTCGTCATACATGATCGTTTTCAGCCTTTCCTAACACTACCATCTTCTTCACTATGATGATCTCTCCAATCCCCCTCGCACACGTCGATCTTGCTCATATCGAGCTACCGGTTCCTCCTCCTCCATCGCTCGTCGGAGGGATTCATCCCACTCCATTTCCAACTCGTTCCAGCTCCATGAGCTCTTTAGAGCTCCGCCTTTTGTTGGTCACCATTTTCCTGTAGGAAATAGAGAGAAAACACATATTTTCCGAGGTGCACGAAGATAGAAGGAGGCTCCCATGTCAGAGAGCTCGTCCGAACTCTTTGAAGGGATCCCCAGGTGTGGAATTCCGACAAGAAGATAAAGCCCTCGTTCACGTAGGGATCAGAGCATTATCACGCCCAGGATTAACGATCAAAGCTTGGAGAAAACTGTGTTCTTCCGAGTTCTTCCAGCGACGTCCATCACCATCTGATCGAGCGTCCACACCAGACATAACACCCGGTGTCAGATCCTTCCGCTCCAGCACTGTCTGATCAGCGCTGAGATCTAATCTCATCGCTCCATCATCGAAAGGGAACCGACTGCTTGATCGCTACCACATGGATAAGTGAAGATCTCCTACCATCAGATCACGTGGGTAAATTGCATCTCATACCCCTGACTTTTGTAGCTTTATTATTTAGTCATGCAATTTGTTTTCATAGTTTAATATTTTTATAAAATTTGCAAGTCAGACCCTAAGCTTTCCTTTATTTGATATTATGTCCATGATAAGTCACCTCACATGCCATCCCACGTAAGGTGGCCATTTTGTAGAGAAACCCTTGCAGGTATGATTATAGGGAAATTCACGAGTTTTTATTTAATGCAAATAATGTGAATGAAGTGAATGTCATTGCAACCCACAAATTCTCAAATCAAACAATTTTTATTCAATCCAATTCAAAGCAATCTTAAAAAAATGATGGATTTTTGCTATTTATTAATTAACCTGGTATAGCTCCCTAGGTCGAACTCAAGGAGGCAACAATTATTAAGCAAGGGATTATTTAATCAATGAAAATCAAAGACTGAAAAGAAGGAAACTCAAAGAAAACTGCTCTTGGATTTTTATTTTTTAAATTTTTTATTTTCTGATTTTCAAAATTTTAACTATTTTAATTGTGCAAATTTTTTATTTTTTAAAAGTATAATTTTTAAGCAAGTTTATTCATAAGAGAAAAGCAACTTTTTTTGGATTTTTCAAATATGATAAAAATACTAAAAATATCCAAATAAAATATTTTTAGGTTTTGATAAAATTATACTGTTTCTATAATTTTTGAGAGATTTTTAGATTTTTTAGGATTTGTAAAATAAATAAAACATGAGAAAATGCAAATAGTGTTAACATGATTATTTCACAATTTAAAAACATGAAACGAAATAAAAATTACGAAAATTATTTTTCGTATAAACTAAAGGAGATTATCTACACATAGGAACTTGAATCACATTTTTTGATTTTTCTATAATTTTATATGATTTTTTTAAAACTTTAGTATTTTCCAATTTTTATTTTTTAAAATGATTAGTGCATGAAAATTGGATCAAAAATAAAATGTGTCGAAAGAAAACTAATCTATTTTTTGAATTTTTAATGCAATATGTGAATTTTTATTATTTTTCAAAGTTCAAACAAGGGAAAAAGTGTTTTTTTTTATTTTTTTTTAATAATATCTAATGATGAAAAAATGCATTGAAAATTTTATGCTAGAAAGAGACATATCAGGAATATAACAAAATTTTTATAGAAATTATTGATCACTAAAATATTCATTTGAAAAGCATGCAAACATAAATCTGGAATGCAAGGGCTTAATTGCAAATAATTTATTATTTTTTCATAAAATTAACAAGAAATAAATGCAAGAAGGATGTCATAAATTACCCAACATATGCGTGCGAGGCACGTGCTTAGGCTCTAGTATCGGGGTACCTTTACAATTTTGAGAAACTTCGGGGGTTGAAATGTAATTTACCCTAAAAAATACTTCTTAGGGTTTCCAGCATGCTCTTCTTTATTCTTGTTCAACACCAAGAGGAAAGGGGCGCCACCCCACTTCTTCTTCCTTCACGCCCATGCCACTAGTGCGACGGAGCGGGCTGGAGGAGCACAACCGACGATGAAGCTAAGATGGAGATTACGAATGGCAGCACGAGCGATGGCGCTGGCGTAGTGATCGGGGGTCTGGGCGGCGCAAGTTGGGATGGCACCACGTGGGTATTGAATGCTTCTACAGTCGACGTCGGTAAGGCAGAGAGGTGGTTGCGCGACCGTGTAGGTGCAAAGGATGAGGGCGGCAGCAGGAAGGTGGACGACAGAGATCTCCTGCGACGGGTGGTGCTATGGAATTCACTCCATAGATGGCCATGGTGGTGGATGGATTTAATTATTGGCGTGGCGGGCTCGTGACGGTGGAGGTTGCGAGTCGCACGGTCAGAGAAGGCCCACCTGCGCATGAGGTGGTCAGCTTCGAAACGGCGGCGGGTGGTCTTCAGGGTTGACGGTGCGGTGATGCAGCTTGGGCAGTGATGGCTGGGCTGCTCCAGCAACAGATGACGACGACAGTGGTGTTGCCTCTAGTGAGGGGCGACGGTCGGTGGAGAAGGCGACAACGCTGGCGGGTGGCGGCCGGCACTGCCGACCATAAATTATTTATTTTTTGTTGTTTTTTAATAGTAGCAAATGTATTTTTCCTTTCTTTTTTATCCTCGTACATGCAATAAAATCAAAGATAATAGACTTGAGCATGACAACTCAATATAAGAAAATAAAGAATTAATGGGTAAGGTTCCAACGGATGTGAGGGATCGAACTAGGTCTCCAGCCACCGTGCATGGTCGGAGGTGAGAGATCGTGCACGGTAGAATGTGAAATGAGGAGACCGAGAAAATGAGATGTGATGGTGGAAAATCGGATCGGATAGGAAATGGATTTTGTTTGGTTGATTTTAAAAAAATGATTAACTAACTGAAGTCTAAAATGGCAATGAATCAAAATTAATACGTTTATGCTAGAGAAACGAGAAAAATTGGATTTAACCGAATGGGAGCGGATGAACGCAGTGATGGCCTCAACGAAGGCCCACTCGCTGTCACCGGACGGCTCGGAGGCTAGGCACCCTTTTGCGACAAGATGGCTCTCGGAGAATAGGCTCCTCTCCCCAAAGATTGATCAAGGAGAAATGAGGGAGAATGAGCCAATTAAATAAAAATAATATGCATTTGAATTTCAAAATTTGAATGGAAGAAAAATAAGCAAGGAAGTTAGTGGTGGAATTAATAAAATAAACTAAATTAAATAATTTAGATAAACATTATTTTCATAATTACAATAATAATATTAATAACTAATAATTGTCAAAAATTAAGGAGTCACCTTAATGGTGGCTTAATGAAGGATTTAAATGTATTTTAAATATGTGATATATTATTTACATAAATAAATTAGTAAATAAATAATTTTCGTCACTTTATTACTTGAAATAAGGGTTTTTATCACTTATGCCCCTCTGAGATATCGCAATTTCAGTTATACCCCTATCTTTTTTATAATATCATTTGTGCCCTTCACTTCTTTCTCCATTATCACGTGTGCCCTTCCATCAGATTGACCGTCAAAAAATTAAAACAACCATGATTTATTCAAACCATGGTGTGGTTAAGAAGGGTATTATGGTCAGAATAAAATCAGAGGATCTTGAGAGGAGGGGCAAGCATTGGGCCGGAGAGGTTGGGCCAGGGGAAGTGCTGCGGAAGGAGGTGCAGGCTGGGGCAGGGGCGGCGGGGGTCGGGGGAGGTGCGCGGCTGCGGCATGACGTGCAGGCGGTGGGGGTGCGGGACAGGGGCCGAGGGAGGGGGGTGCAGAAGCTCGGGGCAGGGGGTGCGGGACAGGGGTCAGGGGAGGGGGGGTTGGGTGCGGGAAGCTCGAGGGGTGCGAGACAGGGGCTGGGGGAGGGGGTGCATAAGCTCAGGGGAGGAGGTGCGGGACAGGGGTCGTGGGAGGGGGTGCAGAAGCTCAGGGGAGGGGGTGCGGGACAGGGGGCGGGGGAGGGGGGTCGGTTGCGGGACAGGGGCCGGGGCCGGGGGGTTGGGGGCCGGGGGAGGGGGAGGGGGGTTGGGTGCGTGCAGGCGGCAGGGGTGTGGGACAGGGACCGGGGGAGAGGGTTGATGAAACTTAATTATACAGAAGAATATATAGATTGATGAACAACAAGTGAATGAAGTTTCAACAAAGCGCGTATACAAGATCACACCAAAGCCGAACACTCAGAAAAATAACCATCATACGCCTTAAAAGATTAAGTCAATGATCAAAAGAAACATGGGAATCATCGATCGATCAGAGCAGAGTCTTTATCTGTTCTCTACGTATGAATCTGAGGTTTTTTGTTTAAATCTTCACCCATGGGAATTAAATGCGTAAGCAAAGCAAAGAAAGCATGATCGAGCCATATGCCATGACCTGTGATCCCTCTCATCTCAGGGTGCTACAAATCTTAATATGATCTGGCACGCTCGCGATGGGCCCTCCCATCTCTACCAACGGCCGTGGAGGAGCAGATGGTCCGTGCAGCTTCGGCGTCCAAACCCAACCCTGCTGATGCGCCTGAGGATAGGCTGATGGTCCATACGCCTGCGAAACTTGTCGAGAATTGGTTGCGACCTGTTCCTTTGTCATTACCACGTACCGATGGTGACGCCAAAGGATCAAGACTACAAACCCGATCAGAGAGACAATGACTAGTACTGGAATAATGTAAGCGTAGACCTTAACGCTCATCTTCCAGTACCGACAGGCCGGGGATGGGGGAGGAGTTCCAGGCGGAGAGGGAGGAGGTAGGAAGAGGAAGAGGATAGGGGAAAAGGAGGAAGAAGAAGAGGATGAGGAAGAGGGTGGCAATGACCATTTAACCCTTTTTTAAAAATTAATTCCACTTATGTCCTTAAAGTTAACGTCCGTTTGCACTGTGGAAAAGATAAGGGCATAACTGAAATTGCGATATCTCGGAGGGGCACAAGTGATAAAAAACCCTTTAAATAACAAGTGTTAGTCATTTTAGTTTTTGTGGTGGATATTTAAGGAAAAAGGTTATATACATATCATAGTACATTATACACATGTATAAATAAGGAAATAATTTTATAAAAGATATTTTTTAAAAAGAATTCTATTTACTTTATATTACTTGTGAAAAATATTTACAATTAAAAAATATAGTATGCACAGTAAATAATAAAAAAAATATAATAACTAAATGATCAAATTGCAAAAACCACCCCAGAAAACCGACTTCTCAATCATAACTCCAAAAATTATAAAATCAAAGTCAATGGTATTTTAATTTAGAGTACAATAGAAGTGAGTTTGATTCAATTTGAGTTTGTATGGAGCTGGAATTGATCTTTCAATTGTCACGTTACGACTTTTTCTAAGTGTGATTACTTTTAATCTGTACATGATTTTATTTTACAAGTATTTTTATTATTTAGGAAAAAATTTATTTACAACTTTTGTTTAAAAATTATTTAATTTGAGATCAATTTATATACGAATAAAATAGTGTAAGTTTTGTACAAAATACACAAAGAACAAATTTACAAATTATTTTTGGGTTTTTGGATTAAAGGCCCTATCTCCCTCTATTTTATTCCTGATCGATCAGGTGAAGTCTTCACCTTCTCTCGTGGTTCGAGTCGGTTTCATTTATTTCATAAATCCATCCTTTATTTTTTTTCTTTTCTTTTTCTTTTCTTTTCTTCTTTATTCTTTTATTTGGATAGGAAAAAATTTTAAAAATGAATAACTAACAATGCATGCTGAAAGGTAACTTCATGAAATTAGTGGATATTTACAAGTATTTGACTAATGAAATCAAGCTAAAATAAAAGAATAAAGGCGATGGATCGTGGATTCATCAGGGTATTTATATTTCATTTTAGTATTGGAACATTAAATATTAGTCAGATACTATTGGGTTATTTGCACAATTATCCTTATTTTTTTATTTTTAATTGCATAAATGCCCATCTTAGTACTTATATTTTTATGTTTGTTTTCTATTTATTAAATATATCATCCATGCTCAAAAATTCAAAAAATAGGTTAAGTTACAACTTACTTGTAGATTCATGGCATATTAATGCATTTAAATTCTAGGCACTTGAAATATTTATTAAAATCAAAGAGCATATTTTTATTCTTGTTTGACTTATAAAATACCAAAAAATATAAAAACATTTTGAAAAAAATCTAAAAAAATATTTTATATATTATTGTATTTTCTAGCTCCAGACTAAAAATCTTTAAAAATAGAAAAGAAAAATCATAAAAATTAAAAAGCTCTTAAATCCTTTATAAAAATAAAAAAAGCACCAAAAACTCCAAAAATATTCATTATATTTCATAACTTTCTTTCTATTATTATTTATATATTAAAATTGATTTGGAAAATTTTGGACACTTTTTACTATTTTTGATCTCTAAATTAATTTGGCCTTTTTTATTAAAACCCCTAATTTAAGATATTTTTTATTTAAAAATTCAAAAAAAGCAAAATTATCGAAAAAATAAAAAATAAAAAATTATTTAAAACATAAAATATTTTATTTCTTATATTTTGATTATTTTTAGTAATATTATTTATTTTATTAGCTTATAGATAATATAATTTAAAAAGAAAATATATTAAAAATTAGAAAAATATCAAAGGAAAATAAAATTTATAAAATTAAATTAAAAAATAAGAAATTGGTTAAGTGTTTGAAAGAGAAATCAGTGTGTTGATTGTTTTACCTCATTTGCTCTATACCTTTGTTTTCTGTGTTCGACCCTTACCTATTTGTCACTATAGATGTTTAGTATGGTATAATAATTTTTAGCCCAATCTGACTAGATGCCTAACTATTGTGTGGGTTAATTGTTGTTTGATCACGAGTATTGAATAGCCGCCCCTACGATAGTGAGTCTGATTTTGTCAGACCATTATTAGAGGTTCCAATACACGCGTTCAATAGTGGGTTGTGATGGGTTTGTGTGTGGAAGGTAGAGGGATTGGGGCAGAAGATGTATGTTTTATGGGTGAAGGGATGGTGATGATGGGCATATGCTTAGTTGGTGCAAACTAGGAGTAGGAGTAGGGAAGAAGGAAATGGAAAAAAATTCCCCAGTTGCAAGCAAACATGAGATTTCTAAAGATTTGTTTAGGAGCCTCAAATGTTTGATTAATCTTTTTAAAAAAGTGACTCGAAAATTGTGGCGGAGGGAGGGATCATATTTGAGATCGAAATGAGTGATTTATCCGTGAAAATATAAAAGTTTTTGGTGATTTGGTGAACAAATTGAGATGCAATGAGAAAAAAAATAAGAGGTGTAAGAAAAGAATAAGATTGGTGGAGGAAGAAGAAAGAGTTACCCGGAGGAGTAGGAGCTATAGCAGCAATATTCATAGTATAAATAGAGAATGGGCTGGAGGGGGAGGGGCGGAGGAGGAGGTGGTCGAAGGAAGAGGAAGGGCTAGAGGGGGAGGAGGGAGGAAGAGTAGAAGGGAAAAGGAGAAAAAAAGCCTTTTTACCATTTATTTTTATCTAACTTCCATTATATCCCTAAAGTTAAACATCCGTTTGAGATGAGAATAGACAACAACTAATCCGAAAGACACAAGTGATCATTATGGAAGAAGTAAGGGGACTGAACTAATATTCCAAAAAATGAAGAAGTATAACTGATATTACAATATCTCAGAGGGTCACAACCGATAAAAAACTAAAAAAGAATTATATAACAATGAATAACATTGCCTGCAATAGGTGATATGGTTTGAAGTTCACAATGAACAATATATATGTTATTGTACGTTACTAGTGAATCATATAAATGACTTTCAATTGTTTTTCTCAACGAAGTTTCTTTTAATTGCTGCAAAAGTTAGAAAGAATTAATATAAGTTTTGAAGAGGAAGGCAACAAATAAGCATAGAATTTTTCTAACAATATAGCAAAGAATATTACATTCATTGTGAATTTCAAGAATTAAGGATTAGTTTACAAGGATAATATTAACATCATCTGATATAACAATACTTTTTTACATTGCTATATATCGGTTTTATTGTTGTGTCCATTATTAGAATGATAATTGCAATCATGCTTTTGAAAATAAAGATCATATATTAACAACGATGATCGTTGTCTGATATAAATATAACGATATTTATTTGAAGGGTTTTTATCACTTGTACTCCTCCAAGATATCGCAATATCAGTTATGTCCCTATCTTTTTGGTAATATCAGTTGTGCCCCTCACTTCTTGCCGTTTTTATCAGTTGTGCCCCTTGGGTTAGTTGCCGTCCATCAACAGTGCAAACGGACATTAACTTTGAGGACATAAGCGGAATTAATTTTAAAGAAAAGGATTTAGTGGTCATTTTGACACCCTCTTCCTCATCATCTTCTTCTTCCTCCTCTTCCCCCATCCTCTTCGTCCTCCTCCAACCTCCTCCTCCTCCCTCTCCGCCCGGAAACTCCTCCCCCACCCCGGCTTGCCCTCTTCCTCCACTCCAGCTGCTCCTAACGCGTAGGCATAGGCCGTGCTTCTTCCCGGCCGCGTCCAGGTCCCCACCCGCCCGGAGGCCCGGTCCTCCGTGCCCAGGTCGCTCTGCACCGCCCCCTCCCCCTCCCCCGCACCCGCCGCCCCCTGCTCCCCCTCCCCCTGCCCTGCCCCGCATCGCCCCCTCCCCATCCCCCGCACGCGCCGCCCCCTGCTCCCCCTCCCCCTGCCCCGCACCGCCCCCTCCCCCTCCCCGCACGCGCCGCCCCCTGCTCCCCCTCCCCCTGCTCCGCACCGCGCCCGCTCTGTCTGCGCGCACGTGCGCTGCCCGGCTCCCATCAACTCCACCGAACTTCTGCCTTGCTGCGGGAGGATCGCCACCATCCCTTGGAGAATCACTGTCGTCATGCATCACCCACCGTGTGCTCCGCTTGACGTCCTCCATTGCGCATTTCAACCGCGAGCACCTCCATCTTCATGCGAGGGAGTTGAAACACAGACCTCCATCGTGCACCCGCTGATCAAGCTCTGTCATTCACCGCGTTCCGCCGACGCTAGCTCTCCACCGATCGCGCAACCAACGCCAACCCTCGATAACGTCGTGAAGTCGACCTCCTCCCGCATCCACGCACCTCCCCCGGCCCCTGCCGCCAGCCCGCATCTCCTCCGCAGCCTCGCACCTCCTCCTCAACTCTCCTCCTCATTTGATTTTTCTGACCATAATACCCCTCTTAACCACACCATGGTTTGAGTAAACTACGGTTATTTTATTTTATTGACGGTCAATCTGACGGAAGGGCATAACTGATGACGGAGAAAGAAGTGAGGGGCACAACTGATATTGTCAAAAAGATAGGGGCATAACTGATATTGTGATATCTCGGAGGGGCACAAGTGATAAAAACCCTTATTTGAAATATGACTTTTTAGAGAAGTTAGAATCTTAATACGACATAGTTGCATTCCATGCAAAATCCCGAAGGAAGATTTGATGAGAATTGGTTACGAAAATTTTAATTGGATCAATTCTTGTTACAATCTTATCGATTGAAATTAGTTGTCAGAATCCAACCATAGATTTTATTCCACTATAGATAGATGGATGGAGTCGTTGACTCTACAACACATTAAAAAAGAAAGGAAGAGAGAGAAACATTATAATAGTTTTGTATATTGATATTTCTTCCTCCTCTAGTGGTTGAATACAGTGATCGATCACTATTATATCTTGTGTATTCTTCTTTCAAGTGTTTATATAATGTTTAATTGCATGTCCATTGCTCAAAAAAGTAATAATTAGAGTGAGGTTCAAAGTGAGAAGATGTGATAAGGCAAGTGTAGATTCTTGAAAGGTTGTGAAGAAAAACAAGCAATGTTTACCTATTGAACGTAACCAACAAGAGTCGTCAAATGATCATGCTAGTAGAGACTAGGAATGAGATTGTACAAGGAGGCACAACCGCAACACCCTAGATGTTAGGTGACCCGTTTATGTCTCATCAGAACATATTTTGATTAAACAACTTTTCGAGTTGATCCTAAAATTTGGAATGTTGATGAAATGTAGAGTTTCCATACCATCAAGAAGCCTCCTTCTTCTTCTTGTATGAGCTCAAGGACATCTTCCATGAACCTTCTTCTCACTTGATCTCGTCGACAATGTTGCATGTAGCCCTTCCTCATATGAGCACCTGAAGCACGAAGACAAAATCTTATTTATAGAGAATATCATGTGTCAACAATGGAGAAGGGAGGAGATGGAAGGCGGTCAAGGTGGAGAGGAGAGGGAAGAAGAGGGGTGAAAACATATTTTTTTACTAGTTTTGGTTTATGGATTTTATCGGTTGTCGATGTAACTCACTATAGCAAATTTTCAAACAAATTGTAAATTTTTATTTATACTCCTTTCTTCATATTTATAATGTGGCAACCAGAGTGTCAAACTTAGAGGCACTAGATTGTAAGGAGAGAATTCCTAGGGGTTGGTAGATGTAAGAGTTGAAGAATTGTTTGGTTTTAGTCTCTTTTTGGTGTTTTTGGTTTTGTGCTTTTTATTTGGTTTTTATTTTGTGTATTTTTATTTATTTTCGATTTTATTTTTATAGGGGTTTTTGGTGGAGGAAATAAGAAGCGGAGAATATGATACTATATAGTACGTAGTGTAAAGTAGTGCTCTGCCATTTTGTGAGTTTTTATTTAATTTTATTTGCAATTGATTTTTAATTTGAGAACTGATGAATCCACATTTCATCATCTTTATTCTATCATTTTGGCCTCAAAAACCCTGGCAAATGCGTGTAAATACCATTAATTCCAGCATCTTAGCATTCATGCATGTGCATGTAAATAGTGTATAAAATACTATTTTTAAAGCCAAAGTTATAGAATAAATAAAAGAAAAGAAAAAGAATAAAATATTGTAAATATTTTATGACCCGAAACCCTGAGACTTAGGCATCTCGATGACTAGGTCGACAAGGAATAAAGTAGGGGGAGATAAGGGTCAGATACCTTTGATTTTTATTCCATTCTTTATACTTTTTGGGACCTATTTTTGGTTCAGCTTTTTCTACCTCAAATAAAGAAACTTTGTACATGAAAGTTGTAGATAACTCAGTAAATAAAAATACAAAATTAATTTCACTAAAAATAATGTACAGATAAAAAGTTATGATCTGAACAAAATTCCAGAATCCCAACTTCCCAGACCTGTATCTCGAAATAAAAACTCCAAATGCATCAAACTCACCTTTAATTGTATATAGTTTAAAGCAAGGTATTTAATAGCGATGATTTCGCATTTGGCGGAGCTACGGTTTGAAAGTTGAGTTTTGGATTGTACACTTGTACAGATTAAAATATTAAATTTATTCATTATTCTTTATTTTTATAATTTGATATTTTTATAATTTTATAAATATTATTTGTAATAAATCTGTACATTAAAACTCGAATAAAAGCTCAAAGAAAACATAAAATAAAATACTTGTATATAGTATACATATGTATAATACCTGTATACATACCTATATAATTCACACTTATATTTTATTAAGTGTATAAAACACTTCAGAAAAATAAAATAAAAATATATTTAAGTGTATAAAATATTTTGTAAATTTATAAAATAATGGATCAAAATAAATAAATTAAAAATACAAAATAAAAATAAAACATTAAAATACTTAGATGAATATACCTAGATAGACCTAAAATGGTAATTTGTAATTATAAACCTCATAAAAATAACTAAAAATCGTATTAAAATACCGTAGAAATAGCGAATATTTTTTATTTCATAACCTAAAAATAATAAAATCATTTTCTATTTTTAATTGAATTTACAAATCATTTCTCGGGGATTTTTCCTGGTTGGTCCACGTGGACCAACCAGGCGCCGGTCCACGTTGACCTTGGTCAACTGGCTGTCCCCCCCATGTGCGCATGTCAGAGCCTCGTTTGACATTGATTTCATGAATTTTTCGAGGCTTTCCCTTTCATCATCTCATGAAACTTCCTTCTGCATTGTTTCGCCCCATAGATCAAGGATGCATGCCTATAGATTTTCTTGGGGCATGAACCTCTGTATCGATGCAAATTCCTCGACCTTTGGAGCGTCAGAGTTGCACCGTCAACCCCTTCATATTGGACCTCTGGCTTTCGAGCCATTTTGAACCCCTCTTCCACAAGCTCCGCTCCCCTCTTCATGCCCGATCAACTGAGGAAGGTAACAACTTCCTTTGGAGACCTTCAGGCGGGTCGAGCGAGCACCGAGGCAGCTCCACCGCCTCCGCCTTTCGCCGGTGTCGAGATATAACTCCCTCTGGTTCCGACCATCGAGGCAGCTATCTTTATCCATTTATTTTCCTCGCATTCCATTCGCCGTAGCATTAGGATCATTTCCCCCAAAAATCTCCGTGTTTCGATCACTAAATCACCTACGCGCACCCCCTCACCGGAGTGCACCTCCGGACGAGTACCATTCCCGTAGCTCCTCGCCGCCAATCCACCACCGCGGGGTCCAGACACTTTGCCCTAGATGCTCTCACGCTTTTTTGCAGGTACTTGGACCGTAACTCGAGCCTGGGGTTCATTTTGACCTTCGCCGGAGCTCGTGGAAGCTCTCCAGCTCCGCCACCTTCTCGCGAAGACTCCGAGCCTCCCCGGAGCTTTTTGAAGCCCCCAGCACATAGAGGAAGACGCAAGGAGTTTCCAGGGCATTTTTCAAGCTCAAGGAACGCCGGAGGACGGAGCTTGAGCTCGGGGGAGTTCGCCTCGCCGGCGTTCCTCCCCTGTTCTTGCTCCGCCCCTCAGCGCCGTCGGATCAAGGCCCGAGCTCCATGCGCACGTCGACCGTTGGATCCTCCCGCGCATCCATCGTCAGATCGAGTCGAGGGATCTAATCGTCGCCGCTCATCCGCGAAGCGTCACCGGCCGTCCAGAACGCGCCACGTGGCAAGTGGCTTCGTCTTTGCCGTTGGATCACGCGCAAAGGGGTATTTTGCACTTTCACCCCACGCAATTTTTGTATTTATTCTTAGTCCATAAACTTTCGTTTGTAGTTTAAATACTTTTGTGATATTTGCATCCAGACCCCCGAACTTTAGTTATTTGCACCTAAGTCCTTGTCTACGTCACCTCACGTGCCTGTGCGCGTGAGGGGATTGGACATTTTGCACAGGATCCCTTGCGGGTTTATGTATTTTGTATCATACCAGGAAATATTCTGTCACGTGTTATATTTTTGGGTAAATTGCATGTTAGCCCTATTGCATTTAGGTCCCTCCCAAGCGTGTGTATTGCACATGCGGGGTTGGGTAATTTGCAGGCGTGGCCTAGCAGCTTCTATTATTTTTATTCAGTCTTGGAACTGTGCTTATTAGTTATAAACTTTGTGAAAAATTGCAAGTAGGCCCTTGGACTTCTGTTTATTTGTACTTATGCCCTTGCTAGTATTGTGTTTTTGCTTGGATGTTTGTATTTATTTTACGCATCATTTTAATTTGAAAAATTACCAAAAAAATACCATAGGCTTCTATTGCATTGTAGTTTAACGATATATTTTTGTCTTGCATTTTATTACATTTTCATATTTATAAAAATTCAAAAATATGCATTTTCAGTACTGTTTACAGTAGAAAATCCATAAAAATTAGTAAAAGTTTTTGAAAAATTCCAAAAAAAATATATTTTATGTGTCTTATCATATTTTAGTGTCAGTCCAAAAATCACTAAAAATTCAAAGTAAAACTCCTAAAAATTAGAAAACCTCTAAAAACTTCATAAAATTCTAAAAAATTCGAGAAAAATCCTAAAAATGCAAACTCAGTTTCTGTATCTTCTCTTATTTATTCCCTTTGATTTAAAATTAATCTGAGGAATTTTGGATACTGTTTGTTATTTTTAACCCTCATTTTAATTTCGACCAGTAGCCTAGTTCACTGTTTTCTAGTATTTTGATTTTTAAAAACACCAAAAACATTCGGAAAAAACTCTAAAAATCACAAAAACATCATAAAATTATAAAAAGACCAAAAACATTTTATTTCTTGATTTTTGAGTATTTATACTTATTTTTATGAAGACTTCATCCCTCTCTTTCTTACTTTGTTTATAGAAAAAGAAAATAAAAAATATAAATTATACAAAGAAAATATAAAATTAGAAAATTAAAAATCAAAACATAAAAATATAAAATCAAAAATTTTAAAAATATAAAATTGAAAACCCACAAAAATTTGCATACTTGTAGACACTTGATCACATATCACATTTTGCACACTTTTACTTGATCTATCATGCTTGCTCCCTGAGTTCAACACTCTATACATACTTGCACTATACACACCTATTGTGGGTTGATTGTTGACTAATTAGGATTTCTTGCGGGTCGCCACAACGACTTCGTCTCCGCCATGTGTGAGACATCTTTAGACCTGTTAAAAACCAAGTTATCAAATGGTGTCGTTGCCAGGGAGCAACAACACATAGATTGGCTTTTTGCTTGATTGTGATACTTATCTATATTTTTGCCTTCTTTATTTGCTCATTTATTTGATATCATTGTTTGACTTGTCCAATCACTCTTCCTTGTTGGACTTTGTGCGAGGAACCACGGATCGAGGGAGGCGCTCCACCCTAGGCGCCTATGCACCCACGTGAAGGATAGGGATGAGCATGGGCCGGGCTGGGCCGGGCTTTGAAGGGCCCAGGCCCAAGCCCGCTTAAAAAACTCGGGCCTTGGGCCGGGCTTAGGCCCGCAAATTTTTTTTTGTTCGGCCCAAGCCCAGGCCCGGCCCAATTCCTTTGGGCCGGGCTTGGGCCGGGCCGGCCCATCTCCCAATTAGATACTACTAACTTTGACTCTTTTATTTCAAGTTACACAAGCCAAAATTGATTAAAACATGTACCATAATACTTGTGAAACAATTAAAATTCAATTCTACCAAATCCGAATTTACACATGTGCACTCAATGCTAGATACCATGAATGTCCCTCATTTATAGAAATTGAAAGAGTGAACCAAACTTACCCAGTTAACAATAACAGGTGCACTAGATCCTTCATGTTAAAAAATGGGCATAAGACCCATATTGGATAAATGTACATTAATAGAAAATGTTTTGATTGAAAAAAACAGATACTAACAAATTCAAGAACAATCAAAAGAATCTAAACCAAATACTAATTAAGGAAATTAATTCTCAATTGAAATACATTGATCATCAACTCATGTCACACGCTTGACTTTCTTGATTTATAAACATTGTATGAAGATATGATACAAGAAAAGAGTGCACATGAAATAGATGGGAGTTTTCATGCATGTAGGATGTGAGAAAGGATTCAGGCCCTTTTCGGGCCGGGCCCTTGGGCCGGGTCGGGCTGGGCCGAGCCAAGCCCGAGCCCGGCCCAAAAAAACTTTGGGCCTAAATGTTGGGCCCAAGCCCGGCCCGATATTCCTTTGGGCCTGGGCTGGGCCGGGCTTTTTGGGATGGGCTTCGGGCTGAGCCGGGCTGGCCCAGCCCAATGCTCATCCCTAGTGAAGGAGGCAGGAGACTTCTGACCTAGCATCAAAGGAGGCAGGGAGGACTTGAGAAGACAGTCATATTCTTAAGCATTTTTGTGTAGTACTTATTTTTGTAATTCAAGTAAGAGAGAGACATTAATTTGTAATAATACAAGACTCTCTAGGACTTGGACATTCGGGCCCAATTTCCAAGTGTTCTTTCACTTGGAGGCTCACCACGGTTTTGTCGGTTTTCGTCGCATTTTTTTCATTTGTTTTCCGGTTTTATTTACATTATCACCTGTATATTATCACCTGTATATTATCCAACTCCACCTTCACATCCACCGGAGTCCGACCTGTTGGAGTCACCTCCCCCGATCTCCATGAGTGTTGTCTTGAACCGGATGATAGGACACATTAATTCGATGAATGATGATCTTGCTATCTTGAGGAAAAAACAGATTAATTCTCCTTTCGTCGAGGATACGGATTTCCTTGTGGGTGATCATGGGAGCTTGCAATCACCCAAAATACAAAAAAATAAGAAAAATTTAAAAACACAAAAAGAGTTTGGGAGACCTTTGGTTGATACAGACTGTAAGGAGAGTGCCCACTTGCCAGACCCTTTGACCGCACAACCTCTCACACACCGTCCCACCTTTGACCCCGAGGATGCCGCTGTACAGACTGCTCTTGACATGCCTCGTGTATATGCTGATTCCGACTTCCTCCCTTGTATGGAGGTATCCAAATATTCAAAAAAATGTTGACTGAACACGAAGTGGTCGCCACCATTCATGAGATCAGCCGCGCCCCACTTCAGCATGCCATGACCGATTTATCTGCTCCTCTTCCCAAGAAGAGAAAGCGGAGGAGCAGATCTGAGCGTCATATCTTGACCATGGCCACTGCACATGCCATCACACACCGTCCCATTCCTTGGAAGAGGAACACTGCCACACCTTTCATTAGTTGCACCATCTCTGACCATACATGTGATCACACTCTCCTCGACGGCGGTGCTTCGATTAGCATATTACCCTTCTTGCTGGTACAGTCTCTTCACTTAGGGCCTCTCAAGAAGACCAGGATGATCATTCAATTTGCTGATGGATCTATCAAGAGGTCGAAGGGTATCCTTGAAAACGCCGTCGTATAGATTCAGGGCACGAGCTACCATGTTAACTTTGTCGTATTTCCCATGGAGACCTCCATAGGGGAGCACTCTCCAATCATCCTGGGATGACCATTCCTCGCCTCTACAAGGGTCGTTATTGATTACAGATCAGGAGAGATTCTCTTTTGTCCTGTTGACAAAAGCGAGGTGTTGATCACCGCTCCCACAGTTGACCAGAGACCTGCACCTGATGCACCTTCACCGATCTTGGCTGACCCCGAGGACTATGATCTATCTGATGATATTAGAGAAGTTTGCTTGTTGACCGTTGATCAGACCCGAGGAATCCTCCAAAAGGGGGAAGACTCGGAAAGCATGGACCTCGAAGTTCCTCCTTCTGGTGTGTGGCGATGTGTTGATGAAATCCGCGGGATTTACGTGATTGATACCATAGAGCGGAGGGCAGACACCTAGATTAGACAGGACAGACCTGGTTTGACTACTTCTAATGATAAGTCCATTCCTGGTCACTCAAAAGTGAGGATAATTGAGGTCAGTTACGATTTTAACGATTATTTTCAGAAATTAGGGCCTTTCGATGAAAAAGATGATCCGGGTGAGACTCTTGAGGACAAACAGAGTTTGACTTCTTCCACTGATGATTTCGTTCCTTTTGGTTTTGACCTGGACAACACCTCGCAGGACGACTCCGATTACACTTCTTCCGATGATGATGAGTTTGTCCCATTCCACTTCGATATCAGCGAGACTCCCAAGGCCAGACCTATTCGTACTTCTTCCACTCGTCTGTCTGCGCCTTCACACCATAAGACCACCAAGGGCGAACCTAGCCATACTACTTCCATTGACCAGTTCGTGCCTTTTCGATTTGACTCCACTGAGGGCCTTCACCCTGTCGACCCTGATCGGCTTCTGTCCACTGTGGACCCCGATGTCGACTTGCACCACACTAGTTCTATCCCTCAGTGGTCTTGCAAGAAGAGTTGCTTTCTACCTTCTTGATTCCATGTATATCCACCTCTGTTGTACATTCTCCTTTGTGTACCTCTGTTCTCTTTACCGTATTGCTCGTCCACCCATTCTCGTGTTTGCCTTGCTTAGGACGTACCTTGTCCTAAGTATAGGGGGTGGACGAGCCGAGTGTTCATTCATCGTTCCGTTTCATTACTCCTGTTGTTGCCTATACTTGGGGCTTCTTTTACCCTAAGTATAGGGGGAGTGATGCGTACATCCTTCTCCATCTTCTTCATCTTCTGATCTCTTGTCTTCTTTTCTTCTTTTCCTTTTCTGTCCTCCGTATCTATCAAAAAGGTGTCGCCCCTTATAGACGGATTTCTATACTTAGGACATACTTTATCCTAAGTATAGGGGGGCGTGCACCCCGAGTTTTGTCTACTCTTTGATCCTCTCCATTGTCTCCTCTTCTTGTCTATACTTAGGGGTATCTTACCCTAAGTATAGGGGGAGACAGTCTGAGTATGATCTGTTCATTCCCACCCTTGACCCTCCCTGCTTTATGTACAGTCTGCTATACTTAGGATTATTTGATCCTAAGTATAGGGGGACGGTCGACTTCTTATTCGTTTATTCATCTCTTATTCATTTATTCTTTAGATTTCCTATACTCAGTACGAGTTATGTCTTCTATTTTCTCCATGATCTATGAGGACATAGCTCAAGCTAAGTATAGGGAGTCGTATATACTGCATACATACTTTAGCCATAACTCGTCGTATTTTTACTAATAACTATGGATAACTATACTTATAAAATTCATTAAAAACCTTAATAAAAAGATGTGATTATTCCTCAAATTCTTTGTGTATCTACTGATTAATAAATCAGGTGAAAATATTTTTTGCAAAATGTTTGAAAAATAGTTTGAAAACCTTTGTGAAAAATCTTTTGAAAACTATTTGGAAAATATTTTTTTACATGTTTTCAACCTTTGTAAAAATATTTTGATTGAAAAATATTTTCTTTGTGTGAAATAAAAGGTTTGAAAAACGAATTGCAAATGGTTTGAAAAGTGGTTGCACAAATATTTGAAAATTCTATATATAATGTTTGGAAACTCTTTCCAAATGATTTTCAAATGTGTGTACATGTTTGTAAAACTGTTGGTAAAAATTATTTTGGACTATAGTTTTTAAAATTGTTTGAAAAACCTTTGTCAAATAAGGATGAGGAATACATACATCTCACCAAAATTCATTATATATACATATAAAATTGACCACTTACCCTTGTAAATTCTTAAAATCCGCTTCTTGTAAAATACAAGAGGCATCCCTGTGTAAATATTTGTACCTAGTTTTTAGCCAAAACCTTTTATTTTCAAAATCCCAAAAACATTTGCAAAAATTAAAATCCAAAAATATTTGAAAACTCTTTGAAAAAATACAAAAAATGCGTATGCATCATCTTTTCAAAAATCCATAAAAAGTTCAAAATCTTTGAAAATTACATCACAAAAATATTTTCTACATTTGCATAGCATTCTTCAGATTGAGTTTGATAGTTGAACAAGTCTAAGTAAAATCCGAAGATTGCAGCTTGGTTGGACCTTAAATCTACCTAAGTAACATGAACCTTATAGGAGCTGGAATTGAGGTACTTCAGGTCTAGTTGACTTAATTCTTTGAGGATCACGAGACTTGGTTCAATGTATTCTTGACTGCCTAAGTAGAGTATTTCGAAGCACACGCATGACTCTTGTTGATAATGACCTAACTTGGACACCTTTCACTTGGCTCAACTCAGTTGGAGTGGCGAGGGTGTTGGATTTGCCAGTATGAGACGCACATAGGTGGAAACACTTGTCCTCCTCTAGGGAGGGAAGTGCACCCCAACCCGTCCAGTGACGATGATTTTTGAGGATAGGAGATCGTGGGTTACAACAAACCCTAGTTTTCCGTCTTTATTTGCTCATTTATTTGATATCATTGTTTGACTTGTCTAATCACTCTTCCTTGTTGGACTTTATGCGAGGAACCGCGGATCGAGGGAGGCGCTCCACCCTAGGCGCCTGTGCACCCACGTGAAGGCGGTAGGAGACTTCTGACCTATCATCAAAGGAGGCAGGGAGGACTTGAGAAGACAGTCATATTCTTGAGCATTTTTGTGTAGTACTTATTTTTGTAATTCAAGTGAGAGAGAGATATTAATTTGTAATAATACAAGACTCTCTAGGACTTGGAAATTCGGGCCCAATATCTAAGTGTTTGTTCACTTGGGGGCTCACCGCGGTTTTGTCGATTTTCGTCACATTTTTTATTTGTTTTCCGGTTTTATTTTATTTCTTTTGTGTGATTGGGCCCTTAGCTGTAGGAGTTGCTTGGCGATAGAGTAGGTCGAAACACACTAATCACCATTGCATGTACCTATAGTCTCGTTTGGATCTAGTCAAATTTTGAAAACTGTGCTTCCCGCTAATAACATCTACTCAACTTAGGGCGATTTCATCGGTTGCATTTGCATATAGATAGGTTTCAATTCTGCTGAGCATCCTTGCATGTAGAGTGCTGGAGGCAAGATGAGCATTTACGCTTTAGCATTCATCGTTGTTTGCCACTTGCATTGCTTTCCGACTCTCTACCTCTGATTTTGTCAACTTAGGTGTTAAGTAAAATTGATCCCTCGTTAGGCGCATGCATTCCTCACTAAAAATCCAAAAAAAGTGATAACCAATAAAATCGAGACTACTAATATCACTCGACCCTAAAATCAACCAACAAGAAAAACATTGTCTTGGGGCGAGTAATCCCCTCATTGTCTTCGTTTTACATTGCTCATGCACACACTAAGGATAGTGCCCAAATCCTATTCAGCCCCCTAAGTGTTTGTGCATTTCTTTGACTTCTCACCTAACTCTAAAACAGACGAGATAAAAGACCGCATTTGTGGTCTTCATCGAGTTGAGCAGGTGAATTGAGGGTTTGTATTTGTGTGAGTTTGCTTCTGATTGTTTGTGCGCTTACTAGATCATCCCTGTGCATTTGCGCCTTGTTCTTCACTCTCTTGACTAGACCTTCATGTTCTTTCGACTATCATATCCTTTTGTTTCGAGATGGACCCCTGGAGCATCTTTTATCCGGACTTTGCGGATCCTTCGTTCACTCCAGCCGGTCCACCTCCTTTTTTCCAGGAGGGCTTTGCTCCTGACTTTTGTACATATCCGCCTCAACCACAGTATCAGGACTTGCATTTCTACCCACCTCCACATGTATATTATCCAACTCCACCTTCACATCCACCGGAGTCCGACCTGTTGGAGTCACCTCCCGCGATCTCTATGAGTGTTGTCTTGAACCGGATGATAGGGCACATTAATTCGATGAATGATGATCTTGCTATCTTGAGGAAAAATCATATTAATGCTCCTTTCGTCGAGGATATGGATTTCCTTGTGGGTGATCATGGGAGCTTGCAATCGCCCAAAATACAAAAAAATAAGAAAAATTTAAAAACACAAAAAGATTTCGGGAGACCTTTAGTTGATTTAGACTGTGAGGAGAGTGCCCACATGCCAGACCCTTTGACCGTGCAACCTTTCACACACCGACCCACCTTTGACCCCGAGGATGCCGCTGTACAGACTGCTCCTGACATGCCTCATGTATATGCTGATTCTGACTTCCTCCCTTGTATGGAGGAAGTCCAAAAATTCAAAAAATGTTGACTGAACCCGAAGTGGTGGCCACCATTCATGAGATCATCCGTGCCCCACTTCAACAGACCATGACCGATTTATCTGCTCCTCTTCCCAAGAAGAGAAAGCGGAGGAGCATATCTGAGCGTCATATCTTGACCATGGCCATTGCCCATGCCATCACACACCGTCCCATTCCTAGGAAGAGGAACACTGACACACCTTTCATTAGTTGCATCTTCTCTGACCATACACGTGATCACACTATCCTCGATAACGGTGCTTCGATTAGCATATTACCCTTCTCGCTGGTACAGTCTCTTCACTTAGGGCCTCTCAAGAAGACCAGGATGATCATTCAATTTGCTGATGGATCTATCAAGAGGCCGAAGGGTATCCTTGAAAACGTCGTCATATCGATTTAGGGCCCGAGCTACCATGTTGACTTTGTCATATTGCCCATGGAGACCTCCACAGGGGAGTACTCACCAATCATCCTGGGACAACCATTCCTCACCTCTGCAAGGGTCGTTATTGATTACGGATCAGGAGAGATTCACTTTTGTCCCGTTGACAAAAGCGAGGTGTTGATCACCGCACCCACATTTGACCTAAGACCAGCACCTGATGCACCTTCACCGATCTTGGCTGACCCCGAGGATTATGATCTATCTGATGATATTAGAGAAGTTTACTTATTGATCGCTGATGAGACCCTAGGAATCCTCCAAAAGGGGGAAGACTCGGAAAGCATGGACCTCGAAGTTGCTCCTTTTGGTGTGTGGCGATGTGTTGATGAAATCCGCGGGATTTACGTGATTGATACCATAGAGCGGAGGGCAGACACCAAGATTAGACAGGACAGACCTGCTTTGACTACTTCCATTGATAAGTCCATTCCTGGTCACTCAAAAGTGAGGTTGATTGAGGTCGTTATGATTTTAACGATTATTTTCAGAAATTCGGGCCTTTTGATGAAAAAGATTATTCGGGTGAGATTCTTGAGGATGAATAGAGTTCGATTCTTCCACTGATGATTTCGTTCTTTTTGGTTTTGACCTGGACGACACCTCGCAGGACGACTCTGATTACACTTCTTCCGATGATGATGAGTTTGTCCCATTCCACTTCGATATCAACGAGACTCCCAAGGCCAGACCTATTCATACTTCTTCCACTCATCCGTCCGTGCCTTCACACCATAGGACCGCCAACGACGAACCTAGCCATACTACTTCCATTGACCAGTTCGTGCCTTTTCGATTTGACTCCACTGAGGGCCTTCACCCTGTCGACCCTGATCGGCTTCCGTCCACTGTGGACCCCGATGTCGACTTGCACCACACTAGATCTATCCCTCAGCGGTCTCGCAAGAAGGTTTGCTTTCTACCTTCTTGATCCCGTGTATATCCACCACTATTGTACATTCTCCTTTGTTTACCTCTGTTCTCTCTACCGTATTGCTCGTCCATCCATTCTCGTGTTTACCTTGCTTAGGACGTACCTTGTCCTAAGTATAGAGGGTGGACGAGCCGAGTGTTCATTGGCCGTGCCATTTCATTACTCCTGTTGTTACCTATACTTAGGGCTTCTTTTACCCTAAGTATAGGGGGGGTGATGCGTACATCCTTCTCCATCTTCTTCCGTCTTCTGATCTCTTGTCTTCTTTTCTTCTTTTCCTTTTCTATCCTCCGTATCTATCAAAAAGGTGTCGCCCCTTGTTGACAGTTTTCTATACTTAGGACGTACTTTGTCCTAAGTATAGGGGGGCGTGCACCCCGAGTTTCGTCAACTCTTTGATCCTCTCCATTGTCTCCTCTTCTTGTCTATACTTAGGGGTATCTTACCCTAAGTATAGGGGGAGATAGTTTGAGTATGATCTGTTCGTTCCCACCCTTGACCTCCCTCCTTTATGTACAGTCTGCTATACTTAGGATTATTTGATCCTAAGTATAGGGGGGACGGTCGACTTCTCATTCATTTATTCATCTCTTATTCATTTATTCTTTAGACTTTTCTATACTCAGTACGAGTTATGTCTTCTATTTTCTCCCTGATCTATGAGGACAAAGCTCAAGCTAAGTATAGCGGGGTCGTATATACTGCGTATATACTTTAGCCATAACTCGTACTTTCATATTTTTACTAATAACTATGGCTAACTATACTTATAAAATTCATTAAAAACCTTAATAAAAAGATGTGATTATTCCTCAAATTCTTTGTGTATCTATTGATTAGTAAATCAGGTGAAAATTGTTTTTGTAAAATGTTTGAAAAATAGTTTGAAAACCTTTGTGAAAAATCTTTTGAAAACTATTTGGAAAATATTTTGTTACATGTTTTCAACCTTTGTAAAAACATTTTGATTGAAAAAATATTTTCTATGTGTGAAATAAAAGGTTTGAAAAATGAATTGCAAATGGTTTGAAAAATGTTTGCACAAATATTTGAAAAATGTATATTATACTGTTTGGAAAACCTTTGCAAAATGATTTTCAAATGTGTGTACATGTTTGTAAAACTGTTGGTAAAAATTATTTTGGACTATAGTTTTTAAAATTGTTTGAAAAACCTTTGTCAAATAAGTTTGAGGAATACATACATCTCACTAAAATTCATTATATATACATATAAAATTGACCTCTTACCCTTGTAAATTCTTAAAATCCACTTCTTGTAAAATACAAGAGGCATCCCTATGTATATATTTGTACCTAGTTTTTTTGCCAAAACCTTTTATTTTCAAAAATCTCAAAAACATTTGCAAAAATTAAAATCCAAAAATATTTGAAAAACTCTTTGAAAAAATACAAAAAATGCATATGCATCATCTTTTCAAAAATCCATAAAAAGTTTAAAATCTTTGAAAATTACATCACAAAAATATTTTCTGCATTTGCATAGCATTCTTCGGATTGAGTTTGATAGTTGAACAAGTCTAAGTAAAATCCGAAGATTGGAGCTTGGTTGGACCTTAAATCTACCTAAGTAACAGGAACCTTATAGGAGCTGGAATTGAGGTACTTCAGGTCTAGTTGACTTAATTCTTTGAGGATCGCGAGACTTGGTTCAATGTATTCTTGACTGCCTAAGTAGAGTATTTCGGAGCACACGCATGACTCTTGTTGATAATGACCTAACTTGGACACCTTTCACTTGGCTCAACTCAGTTGGAGTGGTGAGGGTGTTGGATTTGCCAGTATGAGACGCACATAGGTGGAAACACTTGTCCTCCTCTAGGGAGAGAAGTGCACCCCAACCCGTCCAGTGACGATGATTTTTGAGGATAGGAGATCGTGGGTTACAATAAAGCTTCAAAAGAGGGATAGTCTACTGGCTCAAGAGGAAAAAATCCCTATGTAAATGCTGTTGTATATAGTATTTCAAAAAAAATGCAAAAAGCAAAAACTCCAAAAAAAAAAAGCGGACAGGCCTGTCAAAATGCCCGCCGGAGTGTACATATGTGTAAAGTCAAATCATGTGAGCCTACAGCTGGATGACTTGACTACACTGGTCTTGCATCCTAGGATAGGTAGCTACACTGGCTACCGTCCATTCTTCTCTTCATCCCCTCCTCTTGAGCTGGTTGCCACTTGAACTTAGAAGGGAATACCCTGCTACTTGAGGAATGAGTTGTTGGATTGGGGAATCATTGGACTGTCATATTGGAGAAGTCAGTCTCTTTATCATTTCAGTTGGGGAGAGCCACCATCACTTCCACTGTACGAGTCAGATTCATAGTCGTAAAAGTTTGCGTATGAGTTGAAATATTTCTGACCTGGCTATTGAGGAGACTTGAACAGAGTTTTGGGATTCTCGAAGGCTGTTGGACTTCAAGTCCAGTTCTCATTAAGGTTCCGCCCGCACTAAAACTCCAAAGGTCTGACTTAAGCTCCAAACTTTGATTTTGTGAAAATGAGTTTGATAGTTAAACTTAATCCACATTTTTTTCTTTTTCTTTTCTTTATTTTTTCTGCACTTATTGCATAAGTGTTTGCTAGGGACTAGCAAAGGCAAAGTATAGGGGGATGATGAATCCACATTTCATCATCTTTATTCTATCATTTTGGCCTCAAAAACCCTGGCAAATGCGTGTAAATACCATTAATTCTAACATCTTAGCATTCATGCATGTGCATGTAAATAGTGTATAAAATATTGTTTTTAAAGCTAAAATTATAGAATAAATAAAAGAAAAGAAAAAGAATAAAATATTTTAAATATTTTATGACCCGAAACCCCGAGACCTAGGCATCTCGATGACTAGGTCGACAAGGAATAAAGTAGGGGGAGATAAGGGTCAGATACCTTTGATTTTTATTCCATTCTTTATACTTTTTAGGACCTATTTTTGGTTCCACTTTTCTACCTCAAATAAAGAAACTTTGTACATGAAAGTTGTAGATAATCAAGTAAATAAAAATGCAAAATTGATTCCACTCAAAAATAATGTACAGATAAAAAGTTATGATCTGAATAAAATTCCAGAATCCCAACTTCCCAGACCTGTATCTCACAAATAAAAACTCCAAATGCATCAAACTCACTTTAATTGTATATAGTTTAAAATAAGCTATTTAATAGCGGTGATTTCGCATTTGGCGGAGCTACGGTTTGAAAGTTGAGTTTTCGACCCCTATTGTACACTTGTATAGATTAAAATATTCAATTTATTTATTACTCTTTATTTTTATAATTTGATAATTTGATAATTTTATAAATATTATTTTTAATAAATCTGAACATTAAAACCCGAATAAAAACTCAAAGAAAACATAAAATAAAATACTTGTATATAATATACATAGGTATAATACCTATATACATACCTATACAATTCACACTTATATTTTATTAAGTGTATAAAACACTTCAGAAAAATAAAATAAAAATATATTTAAGTGTATAAAAATATTTTGTAAATTTATAAAATAATATACCAAAATAAATAAATTAAAAATACAAAATAAAAATAAAACATTAAAATACATAGATGAATATACTTAGATAGACCTAAAATGGTAACTTGTAATTATAAACCTCATAAAAATAATTAAAAATCGTATTAAAATACCGTAGAAAATAACAAATAATTTTTATTTCATAACCTAAAAATAATAAAATCATTTTCTATTTTTAATTAAATTTATAAAACATTTCTCGGGGATTTTTCCTGGTTGGTCCATGTGGACCAACCAGGCGCCAGTCCACGTTGACCTTGGTCAACTGGCTGTCCTCCCCCCATGTGCGCCTGTCAGAGCCTCGTTTGACCTCGATTTCACGAATTTTTCGAGGCTTTCCCTTTCATCATCTCATGAAACTTCCTTCTGCATTGTTTCGCCCCATAGATCAAGGATGTACGCCTATAGATATTCTTGGGGCATGAACCTCTGTATAGATGCAAATTCCTCGACCTTTGGAGTGTCAGAGTTGCACTGTCAACCCCTTCGTATTGGACCTCCGGCTTTCGAGCCCATTTTGAACCCCTCTTCCACAAGCTCCGCTCCCCTCTTCGTGCCCGATCAACTGAGGAAGGTTACAGCTTCCTTTGGAGACCTTCAGGCGGGTCGAGCGAGCACCGAGGCGGCTCCACCACCTCCACCTTTCGCCGACGTTGAGGTATAACTCCCTCTGGTTCTGACCATCGAGGCAACTATCTTTATTCATTTATTTTCCTCGCATTCCATTCCCCGTAGCATTAGGATCATTTCCCCCAAAAATCTTCGCGTTTCGATCATTAAATCACCTATACGCACCCCCTCGCCGGAGTGCACCTCCGACCGAGTACCATTCCCGTCGCTCCTCGCCGCCACTCCACCACCGCGGGGTCCAGGCACTTTGACCTGGACCCTCTCACGCCTTTTTCCAGGTACTTGGACCGTAACTCGAGCCTGGGGTTCATTTTGACCTTCGCCGGAGCTCGTGGAAGCTCTCCAGCTCTGCCACCTTCTCGCGAAGACTCCGGGCCTCCCCAAAGCTTTTTGGGGCCCCCAGCACATAGAGGAAGTCACAAGGAGTCTCCAGGGCATTTTTGAAGCTCAAGGAACGCCGGAGGACGTAGCTTGAGCTCGGGGAAGTTCGCCTCGCCGGCGTTCCTCCCCTATTCTTGCTCCGCCCCTCAGCGCTGTCGGATCAAGGCCCGAGCTTCAGGCGCACGTCGATCGTTGGATCCTCCCGCACATCCACCGTCAGATCGAGCCGAGGGATCTAATCGCCACCGCTCATTCGTGAAGCGTCATTGGCTGTCCAGAACGCGCCATGTGGCAAGTGGCTTCATCTCCGCCGTTGGATCGCGCGCAAAGGGGTATTTTGCACTTTCACCCTGTGCAATTTTTGTATTTGTTCTTAGTCCATAAACTTTCATTTGTAGTTTAAATACTTTTGTGATATTTGCATCCAGACCCCTGAACTTTAGTTATTTGCACTTAGGTCCTTGTCCGCGTCACCTCACGTGCCTGAGCGCGTGAGGGGATTGGACATTTTGCATAGGACCCCCCTGTGGGTTTATGTATTTTGTATCTGACCAGGAAATATTCTGTCACGTGTAATATTTTTGGGTAAATTGCATGTTAGCCCCTGGGATTTTTGTATATTGCATTTAGGTCCCTCTCAGGAGCGTGTATTGCACGTGCGGGGTTGGGTAATTTGCAGGCGTGCCCTAGCGGCTTCTATTATTTGTATTCAATCCTGGAACTGCGCTTATTAGTTATAAACTTCGTGAAAAGTATCAAGTAGGCCCTTGGACTTCTGTTTATTTGTACTTATGCCCTTGCCAGTATTGTGTTTTTGCTTGGATGTTTGTATTTATTTCACGCATCATTTTAATTCAAAAAATTACCAAAAAATACCATAGGCTTCTGTTGCATTGTAGTTTAATGCTATATTTTTATCTTGTATTTTTATTACATTTTCATATTTATAAAAAATCAAAAATATGCATTTTCAGTACTGTTTACATTAAAAAATCCATAAAAATTAGTAAAAGTTTTTGAAAATTCCAACAAAATTGTATTTTGCGTGTCTTATCATATTTTAATGTCAATCCAAAAATCACTAAAAAATTCAAAGTAAAACTCCTAAAAATTAGAAAACCTCTAAAAACTTCATAAAAATCTAAAAAATTCAAGAAAAATCCTAAAAATGCAAACTCAGTTTCTATATCTTCTATGATTTATTACCTTTGATTTAAAATTAATTTCAGGAATTTTGGATACTGTTTGTGATTTTTAACCCTCATTTTAATTTCAGCCAGTAGCCTAGTTCACTGTTTTCTAGTATTTGATTTTTAAAAACACCAAAAACATTCAGAAAAATTTTTAAAAATCACAAAAATAGCATAAAATTATAAAAAGACCAAAAACATTTTATTTCTTGATTTTTGAGTATTTTTACTTATTTTTATGAATACTTTATCCATCTCTTTCTTACTTTATTTATAGAAAAAGAAAATAAAAATATAAATTATTAAAAGAAAATACAAAATCAGAAAATTAAAAATCAGAATATAAAATCAAAAATTAAAAAATATAAAAATGAAAACCCACAAAAATTTGCATACTTGTGGACACTTGATCACATATCACATTTTGCACACTTTTAATTGATCTATCCTGCTTGCTCCCTAAGTTTGACACTCTATACATACTTGCACTATACACACCTATTGTAGAGTCATAATAAATTTTAACTCCACATTGCTTCTCATTGTTTGATATTACATTGTGGGTTGATTGTTGACTAATTAGGGTTTCTTGCGGGCCCCCACAGCAACTTCGTCTTCGCCTTGTGTGAGACATTTTTAGACATGTGAAAAACCCTAGTTATCAAGAACAAAACAAAAATAAAAATATAAGTTTTGAAAAATTTTTCTTTATAAAGCAGTGGGCAGTATATACGTAGTAATGATAGTATAGAGTTAATGAAATGAATGTATGAGTGAAGTTAAATGTATGGTAATATAGATGTGAAGAAATGTTGAGAGGATTAGACTGATTTTGGGGGCAAAAACACAACATTAACTAGAAAATTGTGACACTGAGGCTATGTTCGTTTGGAGAATGAGTAATAGAGTAAGGGGTCAATTCCCCGTCCGACACGATTTTCAGGATTACGACTATTCTCAACCACATCACATGATTTTATCTTATCCCACTCTCATTCCTATCTTTATTCTACCTTATCTACTCTTATTCCACATTATTCTCATTATTCCCATCTTTTCAGCAGAACATAAAATAGACCCTTATTCTCTTTATTACACATCCTTATTCCTACTTGTTCTCGGACCGAACGCCCCCAAAAAGTCACCAAAAATCGAAATGGTAACAAAATTCGTGAAAGGTGGCATAAAGAGAAGCTAGGGTAGTTAGACACTACCCTAGAAAAAGCTGTACGAAATAATAATAGGAGTGTCAGGTATACGCCCTAGTACATGGGTATATATGTGTAATAAAAACATAACAAAGTCTCTCAAATAGGTCCACACATAGGGGTGATCTGCACTATTGAAAAGTTTTCATAGTATTGTGCAGTTTGTTAAAAAAAATAGCTTTGTTCTGTAATAAACCTAAAAACTTTAGATGTGTTCTGCGTCGACTCACATGTTAAGCTGAGCAGGGCTGATCTCAACTTTTGGATCTTGCTTAGGGTATTGATGCAAGATCTCAATTTATCGGAATTTCAATGTTTTAGATTAGATTCTCTCAATAAATCTTGGCCCTGAATTCTTGGATGGGTGGCAACGATTTCTCAACCTAACTCTCTTCTTTGTTCTTGCTTCATGATATCTTGCGATCGATCGGAGATGGTAGTGGTTATTGATGACGGGATCATCATGGAACGCTCGAATTCTACTTTCTTGGCAATGGTTATCTATGTCTTGTTCTGGGGCGGAAATGTTGGGTTGAGGAGGAGCTACCGCATGTAGCTCGGCTCATCCCGGGTGGAGCTTCAGATCTCGATGATGCCAACCTTCAAGCGAAGAAGATCTGATCAAATAGTTAGGTTGGGACCAAAGAAAATAAAGGTTCTATGATGACCTCAATAGTCAAAGCAAATGATCGAGACGTTGGGATCAGAGTGGAGGCCCTCCTAACCTCAACTCACTAAAAGAGGGTATCTTTTTTTTTAGTTTGGGGGGGGGGGTGGAGTTGAACCCTAGTCTTTAGAGTGGAAGCTCAGTGCTTCTACCACCAAATTATAAGGTGGTAGATGGGTCTCTTATAATTTCAAGTCCTACAAAGAAAAATTCCTTCTCGATTCTTTTAGAATCGGAATTCAAAATAGAACATAGTAAATCTATCTTTGAGGAATAGAGATACACTAGTGGTCTCAACCGCGCTTCGTTGGAGGATGTTTTTATCTTTTTCAATTGTGTACAATAATTGTGATTAGTTATAATAATACTAACAAAAATATGTTGGAATTCTCGAGTAATTGCTGTTAGTTATTAATGCATTTGAGATATTATTTTCATTACCGGTTACTAATATTTCTTACAAAAGCTGATACTTACGAATAGAAAGGTAATCACTTTTTTGGAGTAGGTTAGCACGCAACTTTCCCCGTGACCATTGTCCATAAAATATCTTACTCGAAGAGCGACCATCAGAATTATGTCAAGATAGAGAGGGTCTCAACAAAATATAGTATAAGAATAATTAAAATAAGATAGAATCAAATAACAACAATTACGATATAAATGAAAAATAGAGCGTACCTATTTTTTCGTTGAGTGCAAAAACGTTGCCTTACGTTGTACTGATTGCATGTAACCTTAAAATCAAATCCAAGACCTAGAAATCCATGAATGTAAAGATTAAAACAATCGTCTGAGAAAGAAAGTTAGCAACGAAACAATTTCATCAATTCATATGAAAAAAAACGTGAAAAATGGATAAGCTAGTAGATATAAGAAGTCTAGTAGAAAGAGTTTAGTTGGTTGTTTTTAGAATATGATGTCATTTTTGCACATGCGCTTAACTGATGCAATCTATCATATCTTATGTCAGTTGCTGAATGCAAATAAGGTAAAAAATAGTGTAAAAAAGATATTAACAATGCTATTATTTCGTCAACTAATGGAATACAATATAAGGAAAAAATTATAACAAAATAGGGGAAGGAAGATAATAGTATATATCATAAAAAGTTGTGGGGCCCTTAATAAAGATTAGAAAGTTAATTTCTGTGCACGTTAGGTTTTTTTTTGCATAGTTACAATAGATACTTGCATTATCCTTGAATTACATTTGTAGTTCTTTATATCCCATAAGGTTGCAAGATGGTTCATGCAAAGGAATCATAAATTGTCTCACTATTTCAATAGAAAAATAATTATTCATATATTTTACATTTACTTGAGGATATCACATTAACTCTTGAGAGTAATAAAAGTGAGATATAGCTAAACATAAAATAACAAGTTATCATCATTGCATTTCTCAAATAATATTAACAATAAACTTTATCCCAAGATGGTAATTGAAATAAGATTGCTGACAACATATTATAAGTAAGATCACAAGAAATTCATAATGCATGAGAGGCTCACGCTCTGCATAATTTGCAATTATTGTTCCGTAATCTTTAAAAAATGGCAAGATAGTTCTCAAATAGATGTACAATATAACCTCATCAATCTAAGGTTAAAGTATAACTTTCCAAATATTATAGTTAGGTTATCGTTATTTCATCTTGTAGATAATAAAAAAATAACGCATGGAACAATTTGGTGCCATCCAAAATTTACATGATGTCTCGTTGTGACAAACTACCAACATGTATACAAACGAAATAAGGGAGATAAGATAAAACTTTGTGTAAACGCATAAAGTAGGAAATTACATATTTTCTTATTCACGGTAAAAATACTAAGCAAAAAAAGGCATGAAATAGATAAATGAAATTGCTGATAACACATGGGGTAGTGCAGTTGATGGAAGAAACTACAACAAGAATGTATTTCTTATTGTCACATATATCGGATAAAAACAAAATACATGTGCATGTAATTTCCATCATTCCATAGATAGCATAAAAATAGGTGTGCCTATAAATTTTGTTTATTAATCATTTATTTCATGTTACATGTTCAAATACAACTCACGTCGTTAATTGGTACATGTCATGAATCATAAAAAAATATTATTAAATAATAATATGAAATATAAAGACAACTTAATCATTGCAAATAATATATGAATGAATGACCAAATATCTGATGAACAAAATAGACTACTGTGTTTCATATTATTGTATTGACGAGATAACAACATAAATATGTGCATATGCAACTTCTGTAACGAGGACAAGAAGAAAAAAAATACAGTCATGTCCAAAATTTCTTTATTTATCAATATTTCATATTGCTTGTTAATTGACATTGTTAACTGATACGATCATGTTCTTAATCATGAAACATATGTTATCGACAAATTATACATGGCTAATGCAACTATTAGAGCAAGCTAAACTCAGGGATAGGCTTCTTTTTAACACAAACAAATGGGAGAAACATGCAACTGTAATTTCTAAAAATAGGACAAAAACATAAATGTGTGTGTGACTTTTAGGAGGAAAGCTTCAATCTTCAATATGAGACACGAACCAAATAGAAAAATTAAGAAAAATGAATAACATAAGCAAAGAGAAATGATCAAGCAGAACAAAAATCATAGAAATTAGACAGAAGAAAGAAAATAAGGATCACCAGAAGAGATATAAAAAGAAGAAGAAAATAACAATAAGGAGGACGAGAAAGGAGAGAACCTGGTGTACTTGGAGTGGACCCGGTTTCTTGATCTTGGCCTCGAAGGTGTATGACACTACCAAAGGCTAAGCACTTCATTATGAACAATAACAAAGCTTGGTCACGGAGGATCACTACTACACCTTAGCGAATCCTCGTGATCAAATGGAATGGAGTCCCTGTTCAAACTGCCATTTTGGGAAGGTCTCACTGTAACACCCTAACTCCAAACATAGCACCACATGGAAAACTCACAAAGTGTGGGTGTGGTATATAAGTGGTGGAGATTACTACTTGACAACTTGGGCTTAAGCATTTTGGGTGGTTGTCAACGAGTCCGATTGGGCCCGAACCCAACAAGTTGTCAGAGCCAGTTTTCCTCGATAATGGACCGGGGACCTAAGCCCGGACGTTACACTCATTCTCGTAGGAGATAGGACGATCTATGGCATATAGCATATGGTTGGTTCAAAGCCCAAATGCATCAATTTATGAGGAAGGACCAAGAGGTAGGTGAAGACGAGACTTTTAGCGTGAAAAGGACAATCAACAACAGTTGGAAAATGTCACTGTCATTGGACAAACAACCAGTGATGAAGGTTGTTGTTAGTTTGTTTGTTTGCATTGGGAGAAGAGGAGAAGGAGAAGGGGAAAGAGGAAGAAGATGTTGGGGGAAAGAGGCTCTTCACCAAAGTCAACCAGAGCAAGAGAAAGTAAAGTTCTAATTGCTTCTCACCACGTGGCGATGTGGTGTATGAATACTGGTCGAAATCTTCGGTGAAAGATAATGCATGTGTCTCAACGAGGAAATTCAAGTTACAAAAAATATTAAATAAATGAATTATAAATACTAATTAACTCAATTTAAAATATTATTATAACAAATACTAAAAGTAATTAAATAGTATAACTTATTGTGCAATTGTATTAAATAAATTTTATATATAAATAAGTGCATTTTATATTTAATTGATTTATTATAAAAATTATTGATTTTAAATATACTTTTTTATTTTTAGGGTACTATTTACAAGGTTAAGTAAATAGGTATACGTAGCACATAAGTTAAATATGCCTATAAACATATATTTTCTATTAATTCAGAAACATATCCGTTAGCCAACCCACAACATCAAGCATACGTAACTTTCGCATATGGCATCGAATTTCAATGTATCAGAATGGTTGGAATGTCACTATATTTTGTCACTAAACTATGTTTGAATTTCCATAACAAAGGGTCTTAAATCATAAAAATATCAAAGGAAGTCTCGTCCCTGACTTAAGGTACAGTCTCTACCCAGTCCTCGAACCGACAATGAGGCATACAAATCTCAAAGGAAAGGAGCCCATAAAAATCATAAAGAGAGTAAAGTCCATAAAAAATTCAAAGAGAATTGAACTAGGACTTCAGATCCATACCTACAAATAGGTAAAGGGTACTTCTCCCTCTACTTACCTTAAGCTCCTATGTCGCCTCCTCGACATTCTAACTCTACTACAGAACATTGACTTAAGTAATGCGCTTCCAACTTAGTATATTGACTGCATGATCCAATAGCTGCACAAGTGCCTCAGGGAATGAGGGGTTGGACCCCACTGCCAATTCCAAATGGCAAATCACACATGTATGGTCTCGGGCATACATCTGCAGATTAGACACATGAAACATATCTAGTACAGTTGTACGCACACCAAGTTTGAATGAACGATCACTTTATAGGCTACCTTCCAACTCGTGTCAAAAATCTCAAACACTCATATAAACCATTGTGTCAGCTTGCCCTTAATACTAAATCTATGAATTCCCTTAATAGGGGATGCCTATGAGAAAAATGAAGTCCCCAACCTCAAATTTAAGGTCCCAACGTCATTGATAGACATAGATCTTCTGATGGCTATACATTATCAATAACTTCCTCATGGCAGCCTCAACAATCATGGATGACTCCTCAATGATCTGCGTGGTGTAAAATATATTGTCACCCACCCACTACCAACACAAAGGGGTGGTGCATCTTCGCATGTATAGAAACTCAAAAGGAGCCATGCCGATGCTAGAGTGATAATTGTTGTTGTACATGGACTCAATAAATGTAAGGGAGACTAGTGAACTTTCAAAGATACTCTCACACTTATCACGAATATAGCCTAGCGCTACTTGAGTTCCATATATGAGTTATTTCTCGCACTGAATCTTTTCATGTCACGGTGGTTTCCTTGACTGGCATGTTGATAGTTTGGAGTAGAAGCTACCAAGGTGGTATACTTGTACCACCTCAGAGGAATGTCACAGTGCCCTCAGAGGTACTTTTTAGTTGTATACTTGTAGTAGCCAAGTAGCTGTGGTTGGTAGTCTAAGTTCTACTTTGCCACATATGATTGATGTTTAGATATCTCATATATGTTAGAGTTTGTTCTAGTATGAGTTGTGCTATACCCAATAATGACTTCCAGATCTTCTTGTACTTTGACTCATTTCCTACATCATTAGGGGCTCTTACCAATGGGTAGTGGTTTTTAGTGGTTTCAGCTGTGCTTGGCTCACGATAATTTGAGGATGTTTCACAGCGAGGTTGTGGTTGTGGTAGTGCCATTGTGGGTTGGTTTACCCTTTCGTATCTCTTTTCTACATTTTTAAGATTACATTTACCTTTTACTATTGTTTAACATCATACAGAGCAATTGCTTATAACCTACCCATATGTTAGATCCAACATGCATGTGTTTTGGAGCAACCACAACAGTTAGCTGCTTTCGATTTGAGACACGGTTTCATAGCAGCTGCATCAGACATGATGTGTATACTTTTGTAGTACTGTGCAATTTCTGTTTACTTATATGTTAGCTTTTTTCGTGATTTTTGAGAGACGCATTGGGAATGCATGCGTGTGTATATTTGTAGACATTGTCTTTTTCAATGGATAATAATATGAGTGGAAATGAATGAAGTTATCTTTCTTTTACTTTTCTCCTTTAGTTGTATTTCGAATGTGGAATCTAGAGGATGGTTTGTTGAGTGATGACATCATAGAAAGATATGATGATTTGCATTTGAAGGCATTATGGCATATTTCATTATTTTCAAATGTGACACAACTTAATTTTAGATAGGAATACCATCATCGGAATGAGTGGGATGAGAAAAGGATGAAATATACATAAAAATATCAAAAGTGACCAATCAACTTCAAGTGTGTGATCGATCAATTGAGACCTCGAGTATCTAACAATTTCCTCAAGTGATTGATCACCCTGAAAATGTGTGATCTATCACATATGTGTATTAGTTTTTTTTCTCTCGAAATGCTTTAAGTCAATCAACCCAAAGGTGCAATTGATTAAACTTTGAACTAAATCCACTTAAAAGTGAAAAAAATGATTTTTGGAAATAAGAAGATATACGATTGTGAAATAAGGAACATGGTTGATCATTCAGTCAAGTGTGATTGATCACCCTTAGACCATGTGACAAAACAGGGAGCACGATTGATCAATCACCTTAAAAAGTAATCAATCACCCTTAATCCAAGAAGTAAACCATAGATGCCTAGTGATCGATCATCACAAACGGGTTAACAAATCGATGTAGCATAGCAGAGCAAATTAGTGGTTGAACAAGAAAGGTTTGGACATTCAACAAGATTGATGGTGGAGATAAATGTTGTATTATAAAAATCCAAACATTTTAAATGATTTTAAAGATCAAACTTTCTCTCTTTCGCTTAAGAGAATATATGAGGTGTGGCCTAAAATTCTTGCAGACTTAGGGCCTGTTTGGTTGCAGGGTTGGGCGGAGTTGGCCCAACCCTGGTTACTATTCACAATGGTACTTCATCCTCACAGATTACTATTCACTCATCCCAACCCAGCCCAACCCAACCCTGCAACCAAACATGCCCTTAATGAAATCTAGTGATGAGAGATTCTCTCGAGACCACATTGTGATCATGTGCATTTTTAAATACAAATTACATTCTCAACATGTGGTTAGCAATGTTGTGTTTATTGACTTTTATGAATGGAATTTTTACGATGTTTGGGTACTGAAAGAGATTGACTATACACACTTGACTTGCGGTTAGATACCTTGAAAGCAGTATCTAAAAAAATAAGCCAGATGATGCGATGCACCTTGATGCTCAATGTGTATACAAAGTTAGTCATGTGGTATGATTTGTATTCTTGATTTTATACTTTATATGAAGTTAACATTTGGTCTCGTCAAAGAGACATACTGCATAGTGAGATACTTTTTGAGAGCATTATATTATGTTCATACATGTTATACCTCATTATATGGCATATACATGAAATTTCATGTGTGATTAATGAGAATAGAAAATACAACCATTTCATTTCAATGTTTTGTAGGATTGTTTAAGATTTTGACACTTTTTGTAATTTACTCTAAAGTTTTATATTCCAAGGGGGTAGACGTATTATTACAATGCTCGTCAAGCAAACATATGTAAAAAAAGAAGAAAATTCACAAAATGTGAACTTATTCCTCTTGTCCTCCGTCTTGTTCTTGCTCTCCACTCGTAGGACCTATTTGGTTGCCATGGTACACCGGAGACTACTTGTATTTACCTTACAATTTCTTTCTAATAATATTTTTTAATCATGTTCAAATAAAATTATTAACATAAAGAACATATTATAATCATTAAAAAAACTAATATAACACATAATTGATGTCAATCATATCATAATTATCCCTTTGGACTTTGCCGTTACCACTCTACTTCTCGGGCCGAGGCGCGCCATGCCAATGGCGAGCGGGAAGCGCGACCTCATCGCGCCCCACCTCCACCTCCACCGCTTGCTGCGTTCTCTCCTCCGCCACCACTCGAATCAGGTCCCGCCTACCTCTCTTTTCCTTCATCCCAAGTCATAGAAATCGGTCTAAAATTGTAGATAATCATCACACCAGGCTGTTGCCAGATTTTTGATTGGCGCTCGCCATTTCAGTATCAAAGGAGAGGTTGAAAGGTGCCGAACGACACCTTCGTCTTGTGCATTGGTTTTGCAAAAGAAAAAAAAAACTCTTGTATTTTGTAAATTCATTACATGCAAATTGGTGAAATCCTATAACTTGTATTGCAGCAACCCGAAGGGTCTGAACGTTAAAGCTGGAGGAACAAAATAGGATCTGAAAGCTAGGTATATCTATATTTAAGGCGTATGATGTTTTGGGAGGGATGATGGATTGGTGTGGTGAATGCAGAATGAGGTTTAAGTTGAATGAGTACAATGGTGGAGGTTACTGCGAGAAAGGTTGGACTGTGAAATGCTGTTTGTCTCATATATCCTTTTGCAATTTGATAAACAAGTTTCACTTTCATACCTTCATTTGCCACGATTAAGCACTTTGCTTTCTTTCTTTTTTCTTTCTATCTACAATTTTATTGATCAAGTGATAGCAAAGCTTCCAACACAAATGCAATTGGAAGAACAACACATTGGTAATATTCCCTCAAAAATTTGTGAGATGATCTAGAAAAAACCAGAATGGGAAACGACTCTCCTGACCCACTTTCCTCCCACTCAACACCAAGAACTTTTTCAGCCATCTTGTTTACGCATGGTGCTCTCCAGCCTCTCTGTGACAGACCCTAAAGTTGCTCTCCGATACTTCATTTGGTTGGTAACGCGAGATTCATTCTGTCCTGACCTGTCGACGTCTACTGCTCTATTCCATGTACTCGTGGAGACCACATCTTGGAAAGCAGCCCTATATGCTATTTGATGCATCAAATGCCAACCTGATCGCTCTGCGGCTGAGTCTTTTATGCATCTCTTATGCGAGTGCCTTGCACTTGATGAGGTCCTCCAAACTATTCCAATTATCAAAGACATCTTTGGACAAATGCCATCAATGTCTACCCTTAATGCTTTATTATGGCAGTCTCTTCGAATTGGCAAGACAATTCTTGTGTGGCAGTTCTATGAAAGGATGATAGAATACGGTGCTAGTGCAGATGTCTCTACATTGGCTTGCCTTATTGAAACCCTTTGTATGGAGAAGAGGCTCTTTAAAGCGCATCGGCTTGTACGTCAGGTTGCTAGAGATGGCATTTTTCCAGACACCTTTTAATAGACTGGTTTCTGGCTTTTGCAAGGAAGGGAATTTTGAAATGGTCTCTGAAATTCTTCACTTGATGATCAGGAGGTCATAAATGCTCTATGATAGCATGGTATGGGTACAAAGGCATTCTGAATCTTTAGTGTATCAAACAGAGAGGTCATAATCATGGTGTAATCACATACAATACGATGACTGATGGGCTTTGCAAGATGTACAAAATGGATGATGCCCGGAAATTGTTGCAAGAGATGACTATTAGGGGAGTCGAACCCAACAAGCATACACATACCATTAGTGGTTGGATACAGTAAACTTGGTATCATGGATGGAGCACGGTAGGTGTACAATGAAATGGTGGCCAGAGGCTTTGGGGTGAGTACCATAGCAAGCAACTCCATACTTTTTGGTCTTTGTCGGATGGGAAACATAGATGATGCTCTTAATTTGTTGAGGACATGAGAAAGAAGAACATTAAACATGTTATTACCACCTATAATACATTGATTCAAGGACTCTGCGATGAGGGGAAGTTGCTTAAGGCTTTCTTAGAAGAATCCACTACAAATAAAGAAAATACACATAGTCGACTCGTTTAGACATACTCGGCCATTTGTCAATCTTGCCGAGGAGATAAAAGAGGGTTCAATGAAAAATCATATGGTTAGGATGGTTTTGTCCCTTCTCAACAAAGTTGGGGCACGTTTAAGAAGAGAATATTTAAAGGCTGCCTAGTTAGCCGACTAGTCGGCCGTAATGACTTTAAGGCTAATTGTCTCACAACAAGACCGTTTCCCTCTCACCCTGATAAACCCATTCCTACTGTAAAATCCTATAGACATTCCGCTTGCATCTTCAATGACTCTCCACTCCAGCTTCCCACATCGCCATCGCTTCCACTGTTGTGGCATCACCATGAGCTACAAATCCCTGATGCCCCCACCTCTCTCTCATCACATCTTCCCCTCCAACTTGCTCTCGTTGGTGCTGCCATGAGCTTTAGGATTGAGCTTGGCATCCTCTGCTTCACCTTGCTCTCGTCGTCGCTGCAATGAGCTCCACTCGAGCTCGCCTCCCTCAAACTCCTGCTCAGTTAATAGAAGTCTAAGGTTAGGGTTTTGATCTTTTAATTTTTTCTACAAATTTCATTTTCTCTTCTTTATTTATTTGATATCATTTTTTTTATATTTGCGAATATTTAGTTATTTATGTTTGAAGAAGATAGTGTTTTGTTGCACTACCCACAAGTGATTGTTGAGTTTGGTTGCAAATATTCGTGTCTTTCTTCTATGTGTTTTGTTGCACTACCCACAAGTGATTGTTGAGTTTGGTTGCAAATATTCGTGTCTTTCTTCTATGTAAATATTTCTGCCTTTGTTTCCATTGTTTTATGCATTTGTTTTGCGAAAAATATTTGCAAATACTAAAACTTGCAATATGACAACTAAGTAATAATGTTTGGAGATTTTGATAGTATTAAAAATATCTAAATCTATGTAAATATGTAATAATAAATGTAAAAAAACATGAATTATATATCTAAAATAAAAATATTCAAACCTGACTAGAACTCGATTAAGTCAAATTAGTCTCCGATTAATCTTTAATTAGTGGCCTCGATCGAGCCAACTGCTGATTTTTGCAACTGTTAAATGAGAGTTGTAGCCCCTTAGGATAGTTTTATATTTTCTTTTCGTGTGTATAGTTTCATATTTTCTCTTCATGTGTACTACCTAATTATAACATCTTTTTACATACATAGTTATGGTTAATTATCAATATAGCAATCATAGTTATGGGTCATTATCAATATAGCAATCCTCATTATTTTCCAAATGGTAGGTATCAGACCAATGGTCCTAGGCTGGTGTTCCATACCCACATCTTCACCCACCATTGTCCAGTCTCTCCTTTCTTCACTATTGCCAACTCTCAGTGGGCCTCATCATCCCATGTCATCCTTCTAGAGCCTTTATAGCTTCCACATACTGTTGGGAATTTAGGGCTACTACCCGCCCCAAGGTTGTTACTAGCCCTCTTAAAGCCGTCGCCATCCATCTAGGGCTGCTGCCAGTCCTAAGATGGATGCCACATACCTTCCAGGACTGCCTCCAATCGCATAGGGCTATTGCCAACCCTTCATACATCCATCACCATGCCTTGAAGATATCACCAACCTCTTCTAGGATTCTGCCAACCTTCTTCGCCTTCAACCATACATGGCCTCCATCATAACCGTCCAAGGGTAACATTATGTTTGAGGTGTTTTTGTTTGATTTGATTTGTTTTTAAGGTTTTACTGTAATAATATTGATACGAGCTTAACCCGTGTACCTATGCTCCAACTTAAGAAAATGTGTCCCTTATTAATAATATTGATACGAGCTTAACCCGTATACCTATGCTCCAGATTAAGATAATGTGTTAGTCCCTTATTATATTTTTCTGCTTATGAGGACCTTTTATGTAATCTTCCCATGATCTCTTAATCTATATATGAGGCTTCATGAACACAATAATAAACAATTTATTCTCAAACCATAGTTTTATACCTCTTTTGATGTAACCCTAATCTACCACCGAAGAGCCCAGCCTCGAAGGATCCTAGATATCTTCAACACATCACTGGAGAGTGGAGATCTCCAACACCCATGAGAGCTAGTAGGGCAGCGTTAATCGCGGTTGTATCACCATGGTAGCAACACCAACAATGCCGACAACTAAGCAGGTCAGTCTGTAGCCGTTCATCAGAGACCTGACAGTCAGTAGGATTTAGGGGGAACACTCATATATATATATATATATATTAGGCCTTCGTATCCATATGAACGGTCTGATTTTTTATCCAAAAAATCAGTTTCTTGTATCCTGAAATTTCTAGAATTTTTCAGACCTTATTTTTAAGCACTTTTTGGGGTATGCATTGTTCTATAATCATTTTTTTGAGAAAGGATGGGATGAGTCACCTCTGAGATCCATTCAAAAAAATATTTATAAAGAAAAAATGTATTTACAAATGCCACATGTCAAAAAACGCTCGGGCGTAGTCCAGTGCATTTTCAAAGTAAAAACGCTCTCCCACAAAGACAAGCATTTCTCGCTAGCCACAATGCCCACAAAATCGCACAAGCCTTCTGACGTCCCTCGTCCAAACATGTCCAATTCTTACCAATCGAGGCCCAGAAGGAGTCTTTATCGTCCCGTTGGACACTTGGAATATTCACGATTCTCCATGTTTCCATTATACCAGGGCATTTGATCGACATCCTCCGCCCCTCCCATACATCTCCAACAACCCTCTTCCACCCCTGGAAAGAATCTGTCGTTGTGCACACCTATCATAACACACTTTTTCCTCAGTAGCCACAGGATACCTTCACCCTTGTGGGAAACTCCCATGTCCAGACCCTAGCGCAATCGTGAGAAGCCCCCAAGCTCGTTGAAAAAGGTATGGAAGAAATCACCATGTATGCCTTCTTGACTGTAAAACATCCATTACGCTAGCACCACGAATCTCTACCCTCAAAAGGGCCCTCAAGCCTTACCAAGTGCCCTGATAGACTCAGAATTTCTTCCACCCTCTGATCAGGTAGATCTGTCACAAAAATAGCAGACCAAGAACCCTCCGAACACAAATCTGCAACGAAAGCTGTTCTGTCCACCGCTAATGCAAACATCTTGGAGTGCATGTCACAAAAGCCCCCTCATTGGACTGATCATCCGTCCATAATCAAAATCCACAACCATCACCTAGAATGGGTCTCATCGAAGGCATCAAGGTCGGTAATGCAGAACAAATGCCCGCTAAAAGGTAGATGGCGGTGACACCACTTCTGGACGGGCACACATGTTAGTCGACACACCATAGATAGATCACATCATGCTAGAAAGAAGGCCATACTCATCCCCCTCAAATCATCAATACCCACTTTACGAGTAATGCCTTATTCATGACATCCAAATGCAGTACCCGAACCCTCCATCCACGGTCGACACAGTCACCACCGACCACTCTACCAACGCGAGACCCTACTACCTAAGTCGGAGACCATAAAACACAACACAATAAGGACTCCAACTTCTTACGAACACCTGCCGGTAGCACCCTTGTAGACATGAAGGAAATGGGGATTGCCACGAGGACCACCTTCACCATTACCAACCTTCCCCCCTCGAAAGATACAAGGCCTTCCAGTCCGCAAACTTCTTCTCAAGCTTTTCGACAATTGGAAGCCAATCAATATGCCCAAGCCTACCGTACATCAATGACATGTCAAGATAATTAATCGGCAGGCTCTTCTGCGTCGTTGTCAGGATCTCAACGCAGGCCACTTCCTCCTCTAAGGCAAGGTTAAACAGGATGAAGGCCGACTTTGCGCCATTCACCTTCAATCCGGACAAATCACCAAAGATATCCAGACTCACCTTGACAGCCTTACACTTCGCCACACCTCCTTCAATGAAAAAGATGGTATCATCTGCATATTGCAAAATCGACACAGAGAATCCCCCCTACAGTACCCCCTGAAGAAGCCCCCGACTTCAGCCAATCCCTACATGACTGCCAAGCCATCTGTCGCCAGAATGAATAGAGGGGGGGGGGCAAGGGGTAGCCCTGTCTCACACCTCTCCGCGGTTGAAAAAAACCACCCTCTTGTTTCCCATTAACAAGCACCGAAAGGGAAGCAGTCGTAATACACCTCTTCATACAATCTATCCAGACATCCGGGAAACATCTCTTGGCCAACGATGCCCAGATAAACCTCCAACTCATGCAGTCATACACGTTAGAAAGAGCCTGGATGTTGGAAGATTGTTTTAAGGAGATCAAAGTTGCAGAAATCGATAGTCGGTACTCGGTCGGCATGGTCACTAAGGATTAATCGGCAATCGAGCGACTAATCAGATTTAGGTGGCCATTAGTCGGTTTTGAATTTTTTAATTATTTTAAATATATAAATATTTTTTTATACATATATTCTTATATATTTGCATAGACTTGTACACTTTTCTTTTTTTGAAAGACTATTTGTACACTTTCTATACTATCATAATGAAACAAATGAAGTAACTGACTTTAAATATAGCATTAAGTATAATAGAATAAGTTATCTTTAGAAAAAGGTAAAAAAATAAAAAAAATAAAAAAACTCTATGTAAAAGTCAGCCCGATTAATCGGGTTGACCGACTAGTGGTTGATTAGGCCTAGTCGAGTCCGCTACCCCCCGACTCGACTAGTCGGATCGACTAGTCGGCCTAGTTGGCCGACTTTTACAACAGTGAAGGAGATGGTTGTTGAATTCCAAGGATCGTTACAAGTGAAGGGATCGGCATCGCAAATGCTAGCATAGAAGATTTAGAGGTTGAGAGAAATACTTAACATCTATAAGAAGGATTTGAGCATGCTACAAAAAAATGAGAAGCGTGTTCAGGCATGCACAGAGATATCACGTTTAGATAAGATGGAGGATGTGCGGGATCTTAGTATGCAGGAGTTGCAAGCCAGATTTGAGCAACAGAATGTGGTGGCAAGCGAAGCTATGAAAAAAGAGGTACAATGGTGACAAAGATCAAAACAAAAGCGGGTTAGAGAAGGAGATGCAAACACATATTTTTTCATGCTATGGTGAGTAGGAGAAAAAGAAGAAACATGTCTTGCAATGGGGAGTGGGAGAGAATACATGGTGATGACAAGATAGGGGAGGTAGTGGTGACTCATTTTCGGGAGTTCAGTAGGAGATCAATGTCTTCTGGAGCTCGATGGAGTAGAAGGGGAGTACGCCCATTACAATAGGGGTAGACAGTGGTGCTTATAATGGAATTCACTAGGGAAGAGGTGCACAATGCGGTCTTTGATCTCAACGTTGATGGGTGCCCACGTCCATATGGACTGCTCATATACTTTTACAGAACTCTCTGGGATGTTGTTGAAAAAGATGTTATGAATGAATTACAAAATTCAGGGGAGTGAACCATGACATTAGGAGGCTGAATAGATCCTTGATCTTCTAAATACCCAAGAAGGAAGCTGTAGAGCGGATGGAGAATTTCAGACCCGTAGTGTTATCCAATGCAGTTTATCTTATTGTAGCCAAGGTCTTGGCTAATCGACTCATGGGTGTGCTTGATGAGCTTATCAGCCTTATCTTGCCTGCCCAGACAACACTTATCCCTGGATGCCAGTTGTTTGACGTAGTGGTTTTAGCATCAGAAATCGTCGTGGATTGGAAAAAGGAGAGTGAGTTCAGGATTCCTATGGAAAGTAGATTTTGCAAAGGCATATGCCTGAATCAGAGTTTTGTTTGGGCATATTTTTCTATAAGGGGGTTTCCTAATGTGCGGGTTAATTAGATGAAGATGCGCATCAAGACATCATCTTGCTCTGTACCGATGAATGGGAGATCAGAAGGGGATTTTTTCTAGCCGTAGAGAGGTGTGAAACGGGGATGTCCCTTGGCCCCTTTATTGTTGGTTCTGGCTGCAAATGCGTTAGCGGTTATGCCGGGAATGGCAGAAGGCGGATTCTTTCGAGATACTCAAGGGAGGATATCTTGATCCCGATTCTTCAGTATGCTGATGATACTGTATTTTTATCGAGGGAGGGCTTGAAGAGTGCAGGACGGTTAGAGCAATGTTGGATATTTTTGGGTCGTTGTTGGGGTTGAGGGTAAATAGGGAAAAATCAACCTTTGTCCTATTTAACCCATCATTGGAGGAGATAGCGACTCGTGAGGCTATATGATGCAATTCAAGATATTTATTTTGTTACAATTTAATTATATTTTTAATTTTTGTGCAATAACCGAAAGTCATAACCTTTGGATGTGCCTTTTGGATTTGAATGCGTCTTTTAGGTGAAAGATTGCAACTTTTAATGTGTTAAATCCCTATATAAAGCAACCTACTCATGTGTAATAGGAACATGAATTGAAGTTGAATTTGACTAGCCATTGGCTTTATCGTCCTCTCCCTGTGAATATTCTCTCTCCTCTTTAAGCCTCAAATCCAGTTCCCTCCTTACCCTAATTTCTTCTCTTCTCACACCTAAACAATTCTTTCCCAATTTCTTATCTGCATCAATTAGTATCAAAGCATGTAGCATGAATCATTCCTACGATTCGACGATCCGGTCGAGCATTGGAAAACGGTTCTCAACTTGAGTCGTCTTGGCCAAGGCTCATGGTCCCAAAAGAAGAATTTCAAAGCTCGCATTTTATCAAGCACCAAGGCGCAACTATCACTAGATTCATGGATAGAAGAAGACAATCATGAAGATTTGCACCATAAAATGTCAATACAACAAAGGTTTGATGATTTCTCTTTTACAATTCATGTGCAAGAAGACAATGAAGAAACATGTCCAATCTTGTACAAAGGTCCTATGAATGAAGATTATAAAGTTCAAGATCTGTTCTACATGGGTTAAAAAGGAGAAATTAAAAAAAACCGACAACAACACTCTGGCCATGTCCTAGGCTGCTGTTCATGTAATTTCAGACCTACATCCACCACTTTTGAAGCCTTCTCCAGCACCCCACACCACCCCAATCCCTCCACCAATGCCACCAGCCTCGCAACAGTCCCCTCCGGCAGCAAAACACCCCCGGCATCCACTGATTCAGATCCGCTACCCCACCACCTTCCCCACAACCGTCACCCTTTCTCCAACTACCACCATTATAGGAATCATTTCCATGCAAGTCCCGATGCCTCTATTCACATCCTCAACCCCACAACGCTAACTACAACACCCGATGTCGACCTCACTTTAATAATCAATGTTGCTGACTCCATTGAGATCTCCACCGCATGCGGATCTGTAAGCATGAGTTCCGTCGTCGCCACCTAACTTTTTATTTAAGTGATGGGATAGAAAATTTGTAGTCACTCCCTCTGGTAGAAAAGAATTATAAACATAATGTTGAATCTAAGAAAAAATGGCTCAGAATGTTGGACCAATGTTTTCGAAGTTCTTCAACGTTGGACCTGAAGATCAAGTAACTCATCAGGAAATGAGTTTTCAAAGCGGAGGGAAATTGATGCTGTTCAAAATATTTTTGTTGTTGCAATTTAATTGTAATTATTAATTTTGTAAAATAACCGAAATTCACAACCTTTGGATGTGATTTTGGATTTAAATGTGTCTTTTAAATGAAATGTTGCATCTTTTAATGGTCAAATCTCTATATAAAGCAACCTACTCATTTGTAATAGTAACATGAAATGAAGTTGAACTTGACTAGCCATTGGCTTTATCGTCCTCTCGCCATGAATATTGTCTCTCCTCTTTCATCCTCCTATCCAGTTCTCCTTATCTTCTTCTCCCCTCATACGCAACTTGACGTACTTCTTCCTGTCCATTTACCCTAATTTCTTCTCTTCTCACCCCTCAACAATTCTTCCCTAATTTTTTATCAGCATCACTATACTGGGAATTGCACGACGAAGCTTGCCTCTTAACTATTTGGGACTGTCTTTGGTTTTGGGGAGATTAAGGTAGGGATATTGGTTACATGTGGTTGACAAATTGAAAAGGATAACTGGGTGGAAGGCAACGTGTTGGTCAATGGGAAGCTGGTGTTAGAGAAGACAATCTTGTCGGCGATCCCGTTTTTTTATTTCTACCAGGTTGGTGTCAGTTGGGATTCATTGATGATTGGAAGGGGTGACGAGACGTTTCTTTTGGGATTCTACTACGTATCAGAAGGGTGTGACATTGGTAAATTGGGGGACGGTATCAAGGCCAACCAAGGATGACAGGTTGAATGTGTCGTGAATTGAAAACTTGAACAAGGTTTTGCTGGCGAAGTGGGTGATGCGGATATGGAGTGACATGACAGATCTTGCTTCACGATTGATAAGATTCATTTACTATGTTTCTCCTAGTTTGTATGCTAATGTGGGACATGTGAGGGGTATTTGCAATGTGTTGTCGGATATTTTAGCCTCGATGTGACAACTGGGCAATGGAAGGGGTCCAAATTCTGGCAAGATGGCTAGGCGACGGAAGGAGCCTTCTGTGATCTTTATCCCAAGCTTTTGCATTGGCCATGAGGAGGGAGGCAAGTGTGGTAAATATGTGGTCGGAGGGATCTTGGTCGCCTTCGTTTGTAATATAGTTTTCAGATTAGAGATTAGAAGAGTTCATTTCTCTATTAGGCAGGTTAGCAAGAATGGAGGAGCTGTCAGAGGGTAGAGATGCTTACTGCTGGAGTGATGGGTTCTTCTAGGCGAAAAAAGGCGTACAAGATTATTTCTAGTCCGGTTACTTTGCGACATGGGGACATTGATCGAAATTGTTTTAGAATCACGGGGTAGAAATTATCTACGAGAATAAAGATCTTTCGATAAATGTTGAGGATAGGATTACTTTTAATTGGCGCAAGAAGAACCAAGATTTTTCTCGGATGTGAGAAGACTTGCACAAGATGCGGGGAAGCAACAGAGGATATTGAGCATCTTTTCTTTAAGTGCCCTAGGTCTAGGGAGATGTAGGATTGAGCTGAACTTCCGGAGGTGCGTTGGGACTGCTTTAAGTCATTCTAGGTTTCCATTTATTCAGATTGGACAGGTCAATTGGAGGGAGGTTCAAAGTATGTGCGATTGTAAAGCCACTTGGACGGGGAGAAATGATGTTATCTTCAAAGAGGACAGATTTTATGCAGAAAATGTACCTGAACATGTTAAAGCTCTCTGTAAGAGTTGGTGTCTGTAAATTTGTATATAGTTTTATTAAATATATTCTTTGGATGGATCTCTAATGGAGGTTCATCCTATTTCTCTCTCAAAAAAGTAGCTTCATGAGGATCGGCATGCTCAACCTGTAATGTGCATGCCGTACAGATAAACCACCAATGCCATTAGTAGAGACCAAGTGATCAAAATATACTTGGGGCATGCTGGATGACGGGGAAGGTACATGAGTAGGGGGTACTGTAGGTGGCCTGTGAATGTAAAAATACAACAAAGTCTGAGCCACATGAGGTACTATTTAATTATATTTAATATATAAATCATTCTTATACACATATTGTTATATATTTACATAGATTTATATAATTTTTTATATTATCATAATGAAAAAAAGAAGTAATTTCATTTAAATAAAACATTAGGCGTATTAGAATAAGTTTGGTTTAAAAAAATAAAAATATGGCGTCTCCAAGTAGAAATTGGTTAACTAATCGACCTAATTGGAATTAGTCAATACTCGGTTGGCCCCCCATCGACTAGACTAGGCGGACCTACAAGTCAACCCAGTCGGTTGACTTTTACAACATTGGAGTCATCATTCCCAGTCAAGGTAGATGAAGTTTGGAGGTGGATCCAAATCACACGATCCAATCAGATGCTTCTATTATGACAAAGAGGGCTACATGATTGATGATTGTTCGATCTTTAAGGAAAAAGTGAAGAAGAAAGTCTGTGATTCAGACTCGGATCAAAAGGATTCTACTGTAGTCTATGAAGGAGACTTGCTAGCGTGCTCAAGAGAGATGAATGCAGCTTAACGATGGCTTCCAAGCTTGACATGTTTAGATTACTTGTGTTCATTGAGGGAGTTGTTTAGAACAATACTAGGCATGCAATGGTCAAGATGGTAGGAAGAGAGGTTTACAATGTTTAAAGAGTTGCATCAATGCGATTTCTCACGTTTAACAGGGCAGCACAGACTCTAAAAGGTGTCAGACACATGCCCATAGTAAAAGAGAATATGATATCATTGAGAATGGTCGAGTGATCGTTTGTGGGGGAGTTCGTAGACAAGTAAAGGAGCATGTGTGGTAATGAGAGAAACAAGGATATCGAACATTGTATACATGCTTGAGAGAAGGGTTGTGACATGTGATGTAGCTCCGGTTATTCCCCAAACGAGAAAATACCAGAAGAGAGCAAGACATCTCTGTTACAGAAGTACACAACAAGGAGAAGTGAGTGCGGTTTGCTTTGCTAGAGGATGATGGCACACTCTCTAGTCATGAGAGACGTAAAGCGCAACACTGAATCATACGAGCATATACAGGAGGAGGCACGTTGAAGGAACTTAGGGATGGGTGCAACATCAAGTGAAGGTGGCAAAACTTGCAAGAGGAACTTGCATATGTTACAGATTAGACCAGTGCAGAATCAAGATGATGTGGAGATCGTGATAGAATTCAACTCAAAGGAGAAATCAAAAGGATTAAGTGAATAGGTATTCCTAAAAGAGTTAAGCTCATATTTCTAATTCAAGTAGACTTGTATTCTATATAAAGTCCTTATGGGGTTGGACTTTGGGTCTTGCACTTGGGCCATATATAAAAGGGTAAAGGCATTACCGCCCGCCACCACAAGAAAATGAAACAATGAGAGAGAGGGTGGGGGGACATAGAGAGTTGTATTCGATCTTTCTAGTGATTTTTCTTCTCCGATTGTGGTGAGATGTGACCAACCACTATCATATCTTGTGTATTCTTTGATACTATATCGAAATAACATACTTCGATATACTGAAAAGAGAGCAGTAACCTGCTTTTCTTAGAGACTAGAGTTGGGTACACACATGAAGGTAAAAAATACAGAAGTACACTTGAAAGGATGAAGCTCAAACTCTAAGGCCATGTTTAGATGAGAGATAAGTTCTCGATATCTCGAAATAAGCGTACTTTATCCCAGAATAAGTTATCCTAGAATAAGATGGTTACATCATGATAATTCATCCATCATACCTGTATAAACATCAACAATACTTATTCATTCCTTATCCCTCAAATCAACCAAATACGAATATTGGATAAACCTCACTTTTCTCCATATTTTCCCTTACTATCCCTCCTCCAAAAGGCCTAACAATTCTTGCTTAGGATCGTATTATTACAACTATTGCATATAATATTATTACTTGCATCATAAGACAAAGCTATTCCCAAATGTTTAATACGTTAATGACCTGGGCCTAATATAATATTGTAGGTGTGGTCACAGAAGACAAGTTCTGTGTCATGAACCGTTGGCTTCCCATTTCTGATTGTCTACCTAAGGAGGGACAAATAGCACCATTTGAAAGTGTAGATGAGGTAGCAACTGTTGTAGTTAAAGGCAATGGAGCCGCGAGTACAACGAAAATAAATATAAGACTCTCTAGATTGATGTTGTAATCGCAATTCTACAGTTTGCTCTTATTCTTGCATTCATAAAACGTCTATGAATTTCGATAATCCAGGATAGATATAAATTATAAATTGCAAGAACCTTTGCTTGAATTAGTTATGGACGAAAATATATGGTTGGAATATTTAAAGATAATAATTTATGATATCAAGTTAGCATTTGAGCATTGATTGAGGCAATGTATGACAATGCAAACAACACTCATTGCAATGCCATTCCCAATCCTGAAGCATCCATGGCTCCGTAGCCCTCTGTAGACTAATCCTTGGCTTGAATTAGAGTACCAGGACTATTAAATTATAAAGAAAAGGGAGTTTCAGTAAACGTTGGGAATAATATATAAGTTGGATTATAGTTGTTAATGTTGAAACAAGTATTTAGGAAATTGATTTAGTGGTCGTGAATGTTTTAAAGCAAGCCATGCACTTTTTCTTTTCTTCTTCAATACTAGTAAGCATGACAATACTCTTAGTCAAGTTCGCGTGTCTGCCGACTAGGACGACTACTGGGGGGTGTGCTCGACCTGATTGGGGGCCAATCAGTCGACTGCTATTGGCTGAGCTGACCAGTCGGTTTATTACGACTTTTTTGGCAGCTATTTATTCTTTGATACTCATTTTGAAAAAAATGAAGTCAAGTATTTCTTTTATTGATAGTATTGAATGTCCAAATCTACGTAAATACATAAGAATATATGTGCAAAAAAGTTTTATATTAAAAAATGTACTAAGCCTTCTCCCACTATAAGTAGGGTCAGCTATATGGATTCTTGCTCAAATCCATGTTGAAAGATTCGACTATTTTTTATGCTGACCGTCGACTACCTAACGCAACCCCTGCAAGAGTGGGATTTGAACCCTGGTCTTTTGTGTGGTAGACACACTGTACTACTACTAGACCATTAAGTGGGTACTTTTGCAATCCCTGCAAGAGTGGGATTTGAATCCTGCAAAAAAGTTTTATATATTTAAAATAAATGTTTATATGGCTGATGTGTCGTCATCTGACTGCTGATTAATTCTTAGCCAATGTCCCTGCGACTGAATACTTTGGTAGTGACACCGATCTATTATTATGCACAATTATATCCTGCATTCCTTTGTGTTCTTCCCCCACACGAAGCTGCTATTCTTTTATGTTCTTCCTTACACTCTATCTCAATGGAAGCCTTTAATCTTTACGTTATAGTGGAGTAATTGAGGGCAATGACTGTCCATATTTGGTTGTGAGGATAATCGTTTTTTTTACAGGGACACCTCAGTAAAATTGTTGCATTCTTTTAGGTTGCTTGATTCTCTTCCCCCAAATAAAAAACTACTCATTAAGGGAGAGGGCGGCAACAATGTTAACTTGGTGTAAGAAAGAGTCTCCACAGTAATCATGAAATTAAGATTTTTTCTGTAATTTTTTTAAGGCCTCTCTTTGCATCCCAGTAATGACTCGTTTCATCTTAAGCAAGTGGGTCATTTACCCTGCAGCTACGTTGATAAACTGATGTACATCCAAACTCGAACAAGATGGAAACAAAGGCAAACATTGCTCCCAAAAAGCCGCGAATGATTCACAATCATGCTCATATCCTAACCTGGGACATGAGGCCCCGATGGTAAGTTGCTGTACTGCCATGTTAAAGCTACTAAGAAATTTGCTTGCCAAGTTAGCCGTTATTCCAATCTTGATATGGATGCACATGGTAGTTGTGCTTATCTTCTGTTATTTTTCTACTTCCCCAGCAGATTAGTTTGGCTCCCGGTCTGTTTCTGCATGGTAAACTATAACTGTTAGTGAACTCCAGTACGTTATTTTGGATGATAGCCCCAACTGCTAACATGAATCCTTCAGCATCTATTATTATGTGCAGGTTCTTCATGGGCTGTTATCAAGGACAGCCAATGGAAGCTTATCGTAATAAACCCGACACCTCATGCTTCCCAGCGTTGGTGAACCCGAAATATCAGGTCCTCGTCCAGTTTGGCACGCTAGTAAACAGTTTTTTATAGTTCAGACTGACAATTCCTATGTTATTGTCGATATTGCTCCTTGACAGAGTTAGAGTTACAGTAAATACTGGGCTATACTCTGTCATTTATCTTCCTCCATTGCCTCTGTGGACCGAGAAAGGAACGCTGTTACGAACACTGACATTGGTGAGTTCAATCTTTGATCTATCTATGCTTCTGATTGCAGTCTCGAGGCCAGCAACATTAAGTAGAAAAGTTTGTTAGCAGCATGAAAAAGGTGGGGAAACATGCAGTTTGTCATCTTGAAAGTTCTGTTGGAAATTCAGGTTGTGTTTGAAAGTTCCTAATTTCTGCAAATGTTGTCTTTCGCCCATTCTTCTAGAAGAACAAAAGAAGCAATACGGAGAAGAGTGAACGAGAAGGCACTGTTTATGTTTCAAATGTACAATGTTATTCCCGCTGTCTCACGTGTGTTTCACAACCAGGATGCTGATGAAAGTAAGGTGTCGGCATTTGTCATGACATGGCTCAGTTTGGGTTAGTTGTCTTCTAACTTTAAGATGAACATGTTTGTTCCCGAATATGTTTTCATCTCAAAGATTATGTAATCATAATGATTATTTACATGCAAACCCATGTATAAATTTATATTTACATGCTTACCCCTCTATAAATCGTTTACACCAAATCCTTGTGTTGCGAATCGCGGAAGCAAATACACACAAACATGATCAAACAAGTAAGATGCAAACACATAGATTTACAAGGTTCACTCGTAACTGGGCTACGTCCTTGGGCGGCGGCGATTGGTTTCAATCATATGGAGAAAAAGGTAATACGGAGGATACTGAAAAGATTCAGATATGTGATGAGAATCTGGATCAGAATGAAGATTGCAGTATCTGGTGGCTCTATGACCCCTTTTATACTGCAACAGAAGAATATCATTTGTATTCAGCCATCCATCCCAATAGCTCTCAATCAATCATGTTTCAGGAGGTGGATCATACATGTCAGTAATCTTAGCCCAACAGCTCTGCCAATCAGATTTCATGAGGTGGATCAGACATGTCAGCAATCCTGGTCCAACAACTTTCAGTCAATCAGAAGGTAAGATATATGTCAACTACATCAGCAACCCAATAAGTGATCATGATTCAAGTCATATCAACATCTTTTACGATCTTTTCATTACATTGCATACACCAGCGTGTTATCTTTCGTCACCCCTTCTATGTTATATTGACATATCGATTCAATGCTGACAATTTTCTCTTCGTTGTCCATATTTGTAAATTATGCTACCCCTCCTAATTTGCCCCATCAACTTCTCTTCTCGACCCTGCCCCCTAACAGATTCCCTTGCCATTCTCCTCTCTTCCCCACACATTGTGGCCCCCTCACGCTGCATTTGATACATACACCTCTATGTTTTTGTTCACTGCCACGTCCTTCCCCAACACCTCCCCTACCATCCTCGCTTTTGCCATCTCCTTCGATCCTTCATGGCCCCCATTCACATCCGATCAGTTTCACCCCCCCCCTCTTTTGATGTCGTTGCCACCATCTCTGCCATGTCTCACTTCTCTTGTCCCTGCCACCTCCTCCTCCTCCCTCAAGACCTCTCCTCCGAGTGCACGGTGAAGTCTCGTCAAGGAATAAAACAGAACTAGTTTGATGAAGGAACATGTGAGAGTTACTCATTGTTCTTTTTAAATTAAATAAATGCTTATTTTTCCTTTTGGTGTGCTATGACGAATAATGAATATGTTGCAATGCAAAAAAGAATGCAAAATTTCCCAAAATACCCTTTGCATTCAAAGTAGATTCATCTTCCTACCCATCTGATAAATTGTCCCGTACATATTCGGACATTGATGCTTCATGTTTCCTTGTAGACACCAAGTATCTAGATCGAACCGAAACTTGAGATAGTTTCGCTAGAGCAAATACACATACATGTTAAAGAAATAGAGAAACAAAGGATTTTTAACCTGGGGTTGTCATTAGGGATGAGCATTGGGTAGGGCCGGCCCGATCCAGCCCGATGCCCGGCCCGATAAAGCCCAACCCAGGCCCGAGCCCAAGCAATAGTCGGGCGGGTTTGGGCTTAGTGTTCGGCCCAATTCCATTATCGGGACGGGCTCGGGCAACGATGGGCCCGAGCCCGAAGCCCGTGGGCTGGCCCGAATATAGGCCCATCGGAAGCCCGACCCGATAAAGAAGGCATCGCGCATCCCCTTGCCTCCACCCCTATCCTTACAACCACCTACCCTATCCCTCCCCGTCACTCGCCTCCCTCATCCAGCTACCTTGATGCTCGCAGCTCGCCTTCATCCTCCCAACAACCAATAGGTCGCATGCACTCATTCATCCTCACAAGTACTACTGGCAATCCATCCCAAGCTGTAATCACGTCCAAACTTACGTGTTTGAGGATAAAGAACTGGATAAAGCTTAAATTCGAATATCGTTACGCACGAGATGTCGGAATCCAACGCAAAGTGGTGCTACTGCTGCTTTGCTGACGCCATTAGCCAACGCCACTGGCATGAAGCATATCAGGGGATATCTACATGTTCCAAATCAGTTCTTAATCAGGCCGGCCCGACCCAGGCCCGGCCCAAGTATCATCGGGTTGGGCCTGGGCTTGGGCTGGGTTTTCCATATTTATTCGGGCCTAGGCCCGGCCCGTGAGCCCGCCATGTTAAACGGGCTCGGGTTGGGTCGAGGTGGACCCGTCCCGATGCTAATCCCTAGTTGTCATCGTTGACACTTAACATTTATGCAACATGTATGTGTTGCACATGATTCCATGTATAATAAAAATTCAACATGTATGTGTTAATATTTATAATAATGAGATTTGTACACTCATAACTTTGAGTAATTCTGTAATTACAATCATAACCCCCTATAATCACGAATTACATGAGAAATCCCGAGTAAGTGGTTCGTCCTACACCAACAACCCTATGTTACTTTAGGTCATTACTTCAACCATATCTTTGAGTTAATCTAACATCCTGATCTGACGGCTAAAATAAAACCAAAAGAGAAAATTAACCCCCCTCTCTCCCCCACTCGAGCCCGTCGAACCCCATTCCCCCCTCCCTCCGTAGTCCCCCTCCTTTCTTCGCTCAGAGCAGTACTTGGAAGTTGACTTTGCTGCAGCACTTGGAAGTCGTAGCAGTTTCTGGAGTGTCAACATCCAACATCGATCATCACTGCCTCCACCGTCTACTTCCAGATTTGAGCTACAAGCATCATCTGCAGATTGATCGAGCAACACAACACCTCCACGCTTGAACACCAGAAGCTCCGCAATAGATCGACTCGCATCATCAGCGACTTGACTTCTATTCATCGTAGATCAACATCCAACATCATACGCCTGGTGTTTCCTTCCGATTTGAGGAAGAACACCTTGAGCCCCAGGTGATTTGGGGCGGAACTTAATGCATAGGAGCCCTCGGATCAAATAGGCAACCATGGAAAGCCTCCAATAGGCATCCAGTTCATCATGTCCAGGTGGAATCAATGGAGTTCATTATTGGGAGATTGGAACCTCAAGAAATAACAACGGAATTATAGCTAACAACAACAGCAACATTGAGTTGCAAGTCAGCACACACTTCATCAAAGTTCCTCAGATTGGCGCGAACAAAATGACACAAATACTGAGAACGGAAGTCACATCCCATTTGATTCACCCTGTTTCAAAAATTCCGACCAGATCATCTGAATCGGTTCGATAAATATAGAATGTTTTTAGAGGGTAACATTGTCCACATATATTTTTTCATCTAAGTTAACAGAGATTCGAAACGGAACTTAGACACAGGATTATGTCATGTAAAATTTAAGCATTACTTGGAATTTCTCGGGTAATTCACGATTATGCGGGGTTATGATTGTAGTTACGGAATTACTCAATTACTCAGAGTTATATGTGTAAAAATCTATATAGTAATCTACAACATAGGCAAGAAACGAATGAGGCCTTCCTTGTAAATTCTACAACCATAACCCTATCCTTATCCTTAAAAAATAGTATCCATATGTCATATATATATATATATATATAGCTAAAAAAAGAAAAGAAAATGCACATGTATATGCAAAAGAAGAGAACTGAGTATCCTAATCCATATCTACATAAAATAGATAGAAATACATGTATATCTGCATGGGATTGCATCTTTTTGAACCCACATCCAATTTAAAGGATGGATACATATCCATATCCGTAATTTATAAGAAGTGGTATCAATATCTGCAAAAATGAAAAATATATCTTTATTCCAATCCGTAATTGGGGGAAAAAATGAAAATACATATCTTTGTTTGAAAATAGAGAAAAATGGTAATTGTTTCATATATGTATATGTTTATAAAAAAAGGAAAATGTTATATCTTTCTCCCCTAGGACAATTCCCAAGATGTCGGCTCGACTTACGTAATGCAAAGAGGAAAACTTCCTCCCTCGTCTACGAGGACAACTGTCGAAAACATCTGATATGGAGAGTGTTCGATCCTCTACAAATGAGTGATGGCTTGAGGAAAGATATTAGTTCACGTTGCCAACTAATAGTATCATCGTTGGCATGGGATTCCATATCCATCCTTCTATCATGATGATATATATGGTAAATCTCCTAGTTCTTACTTGTGAACCTCTTCATGTATGGGGTAAGGAGAGAAAAGTCGAGTTTTCTCTCCTTAACTTAGGTTATTTTTATTTATGAGTAACTATGTCCATTCCTTATTCCAAAATTGTTCATGGCAACTATTACCCTTATTTCGAGTAATGTTTGCTACTAATCCTTTTTTATACCAAATATTGCACAATAGCTATAGCTTATTTTTTTAGTAGTACCGGAGGTGGAGTTGGAGGGAGATCATTTTTAGTGGGAGCCACTGCTTCTACCACTAGACAATTAGCTATAGCTTATTTCATAATAACTAATTAGGAAAAATGTCTTGTCTCGATCATGTAGCATGCCAAAAACATTTAGATGTCGTTCGTTTGTGGCTATCCTTCGAAGCTCGGATTCTATCCTTTTTGCGCTCGAAAATCAGCATTTCCATCCCGTGGGATCCACAACTATTTTTTAACTCCCTTCATGTAAGGCTTACCCAAAAACCACTATGCCATCTTATCATCTAAAAAATATAAAATACTCAATTTCTAATCATTTTTCCAAACTTCACCGTGATGAGGAAAATGCTCTTATTTCTAAGACTTCTATTTGTTGGAAGAAATGGATCTCAAATATCAAAGAATACATGGATTAGTGATGCATGACATTTTGTTAAAGGAAAAGGACAAGTTGGATTAGTTGTAACAATTTGCAAGGCAATGAATCAATACGATTTAGAATTGAATATCATAATTAGATTATTGTGAAATTTCAGGAGGAATACTATCACATTTGCGAGTAGAACTCCAAGTAAATATAGATAACTGAGATCAAATCTTAAAATCTACAAAGTTAACAAAAATATAGTGATGATGAAAAATCACGTGATGGATTGGAGACACGTCTACTTTTGAAACATCTATGTAATTGCTTAAAGATGACTTCAAAAATCAACTATTCGTGCCTAGTTGACAAATTCGTTAAGTTATTATTTAAAATGGAATCCATTTCAATGCATGGTTATATTTTTTAGCAATACAATATCCCATGGCTTAAAAAATCTAATCAAACTGGCCGATCGAACTGGTTGGAACAGGAACTTATCTCGATTCGATCGATTTTCTCGATTCTTTGCTATAATATAAAAAAATTATTAAAGAAATCGCATTGAGTTCGATAGGTTGGTCCGGTCAAGTTAAATCGGAGTGGTCGAACCCCACTTCAACAATTAAACGACATGCGAATAGAACTTGACCCAAATCAAGTCAGATCCCCAAATCCCCTCTTCAACGACATCCCCCACCCCCGTGCACCTCGCTCCCCTCTCGTTACCTCCTTTAACTCCTCCTCCTACTCCCTCTCTAGCACGATGTCGTTGCCTCCCCGCTGCACCTACCTCGTGGCATGTGACCTCATCGTCGTTGTTGCCACTCGGCCCTCCTCTTCCTCCGATCGCTCCTCACCTACCTTCCCTCCTAACTCTCCCCTTGTTGTCACCTCATCAATATGTGACCCCCATTAATGACTCCTCCATAAATCAACCAAGGTTGTTACTTCAAGATGCCTTGGATTATCAAATGATCAAGAGCAATAAATTTTTTGTATTTGCGATTATATGTTGAAATGGATAAGTTTCTTTACTCTTAATTTAATGATGAGTTGTTTATATTTGAAATTAGATAATCGAAAACAATTGATAAATAAATATGTCTTGTTGATGGAAATTTATAGATTAGCAAAACAAGACAGTGCCAGCTAATTTATGAAAGAATGGATTAGTCAGTATTTGTAATTATATAATGCATATTATTTGCTATGGTATAATTAAACATATCCATACTAGTGAAAGTTTACAAGAACAATTATAATCATACATATATGATTCTGATTTAAAGATAAACAAGTTAATATAGAGATACTATTTTCTCAAATATAGGTACATGTTGAATGAGACATAATAATAAGATTCAAATCAAACCCAGAATGCATATTAACAAGGTATCACCTAATTACATTGTGGATATGTCTTGTATTTGTTTTAATACAAGATATAATGGTACCATTCTTGTTATTATGTGTAATACAATATATGATAGGAGTATCCTTATTAATATGGGTAAAATAGGACTGCCCCTTGGGGGAGATAACTTGACCCCTCCCTCCCTATTTTCTTCATTTTTTTAGTATTTTTGAAAAATACTTATGTGGATTTTCATGGCTATATCCATATATTATGTCATTCAAGTGTTGTGAAACAGAAACTCATATGTCCTCCATCCAGAAGGGATCGATTTCAGCAATTCTGTGATCATTAAAAATGATTACTGGATGAAGGTTGTAGGAGTTTTTGTTTCGAACGAAACTTGACTGACATAATATAGGTATACAGTGAAGAAAATTCATAAAAAAAATAAAAAATAGGAAAAATAAACCAGAGCAAATCAAGTCAGCTCCTCACAGAATCATATATATATAGGGTAAAATGTGTATGCCCCCTAGGGGGAGCTAACTTAGCTCCCCCCGCCCTTTTTTCACAAATTTTTTTTATTTTTTTGAAATCTAAAATCGTGTAAATTCATTATTAAATCCCTATATTATGTCATTCAAATTTCATGGGAAACAGAGACTCGTACGACCTCCATCCAAACGGGGTCGATTTAAAAAATCCTGTTACCGTTAAAAAAATGACTGTCTGGATGGAGGCCGTAGGAGTCTCTGTTTCACACGAAATTTTTATGACATAATATAGGGATATAGTGATGAATATTCACGGAAAAAATTTTCAAAAAAAAATAAAAAATTTGAAGAAAATAGGGCGAGGAGAGCTAAGTTAGCTCCCCCTAGGGGGCAGCCCCATTTTCCTCATATATATATATATATATATATATAGGGAATTTATCCAGAGAGCACAGGGCCCATTTGAGTTCGGATGAGCACCCAATCTTAGCCGTCCATCGCAAAAAAATAGGAACTGATTAATCCCAAAAAATAGGAACCGATTTTGTATGGAAATAAAACAAAATCGGAAATTAGAACATTGCTAAAAATAGCTTTGCATTTGTGGAAAGAGGAAGGCGCGTGCATTTGATTGGTAAAATCTATCGTTTCATTCCAACGCATGGCATTTGTTTCGTTCCAACGCAAGATGGGAGGTATGTGATTCGATTTCATAATTTAATCGCTTATTTCTATCATAATTTCATTGTTTTAATGATTTTTTGATTTTTAGCAATGTTTGTTTTGGGATCAATACGACGAGATGATGGATACATTAATTTTTTTTGATGAATACCGCATATTTTTTATCGTAAGCGATGTTTTATTCGAGAAGTATGATTGGAATATGAGAAAGTTTTGTTCATAATATTGATTTTTATTCATTTTGATACACGATTTGTATTCCTAATTGATTTTTTATCGAAGGTATTTTGATTTCATATAATAAAAAGTTACAGTAAATTTGTAACTTTATTGTTGGCTTTGAGTAACTTTATTACATGTATCAGTAAGTTTTATATATATGTTAGTAAGAAATTCCATATAACTTGTAGTAGTAACTATCGGATAATGACCAGTAACAATTAATATACGCTTTGGTAACATTGTAAACCATTACTAGTATTTTATTAACTTACATATATAACAAGTAATATTTACACTGTCCATCAGTAACTTTTTAGCATGTAGAAGTAACTTTATAATAATAACAAGTAACTCTGGTAACATTGTAACTTCATTAGTGGCTGTCAGTAACTATATTATAACAATCAGTAAGTTTATAAATACAACACATTACAAGTTACTTGTCATATGACAAACGTTACTAACAATTCATTAAAAGTTACTTGTCATTGAATGATTCTTACTGAAGCGAGTATATTGCTGAGTTACTAACAATCATTACAAGTTACTTGTCATATAATAAATGTTACTAACAATTCATTTCAAGTTACTTGTCATTCAATGATTCTTACTGAAGTGAGTATATTGCCGAATTACTTTTCTTTATACAATTCTTACTATTCACGGATATAAATTAACTTATTGTTTCTTGCAGAACAATGTACAGTTTGGTGTCTTGAAGAAGCTGTTGTTATGCCGAGGAGCGAGAGCAAAACAACATCATCTAAATGAACTAGAAGACAGTTGACATTTGGATGTTCACCATATAACTATAATTAAGTAATTTATGTGTGACTTTCGATAACACATGACGTATTACAAGTAATTAAATAGGCTACATAAGTAAAGAAGGTGTGATTTGATAGTAATTCAAAACGAAGAATAAAACAAGTAAGATATATAGAAGCATCAGTAACATATAATAAATTGTAGGTAAAAGAAGGTAATGGAATAAGTAAGTTGGAATAAGTATAAAAAATCACGTAACCAGTAACTTATATATTGCTATCAGTAACACTCTATACATTATAAGTAATTAAAAATGTTATATAAGTAAATAAGAGGTGCTTCAGTAAGACTCAAAGTATTAAGTAACTATAACATTAGTAACAATCAAAATGACTTCAGTAAAATGGACATTTGTAATCAGTACTTATTGTATGGACATTAGTAATTCACATACTTAATTACTGATCACACAACAATAGTTACTTGAGAACTGAATATGTATTACTTGAGTAACATGAATGAATTACTGATCTGTGTACAATGTAATATTACAGATGTAAAATAACTATAAATTCAGTAACAACCATAATGCGTTCAGTAATATGTATATTCGTAATAGGTAATTATTGTATGGACATTAGTAATTGACGTGATCAATAATTATAATCAGTAATTTATCTTTTCTAATCCAAACGTGGAATGATCATTCCATAAATAGAATATATGCTGACAATAATTTAAATGCGTATTTTTTAGCTTACTAAAACCGACCACCTATTTTTAAGGAAATGATTTAATTCGAATTCTTATTATGTTAATAATGCATGCACATTGTTATTGCCAAAACCGCCCCCTTCCAAATAGAACCGACACATACACGTGGCGAGCCTACGTTTGGTGCTCACCACGACCCAAATCGGCACAGTGCCCTCTGGATATGCCCTATATATATATATATACACATGAGGGGCGATCCTATGAGATGGGATTTTGGTGAGATGAGCATTCTGGACCACTAGTTCCAACTAGGAGAGAGAAAGGCAGGAGAGAGAATACAACAACTTGTGGTCCAGAATGTCCCATCTCACCATCTCACAAAATCTCATCTCATAAGATCGCCCCTCTATATATATATATATATATATATATATATATATATATATATAGGAGTGATCATATGAGAGCAAAAAGTTGTGAGAGCATGAGAGGAGTCATTCTGGACCACGTGATTCTGTTTTCTCTCTCCTCCTCTTCTCTCTCCTGGGTGAAACATGTGATCCAGAATGATTCCTCTCATGCTCTCACAACTTTTTGCTCTCATAGGATCACTCCTCTCTCTCTCTCTCTCTCTCTCTCTCTATATATATATATATATATATATATATATATATAGGAAAAAATGGGGCTGCCCCCACCCCATTTTTCGGCGTTCTTTTATTTTTTTTGAAAAATAAAACCATGTATATTCATCCATATATCCCTCCTATATGCCATTCGAATTTCGTCAGAAACAGAGACTCCTACGGCCTCCATCTCGATGGTATCGATTTAAAAAAATCCTGTTACCGTTAAAAAATTACTGTCCGGATGGAGTAGGGATGTTCGAAATTTTAGGGTCAAATGGGTACCCGTCTTGACCCGGTCTTTTGACCCTAATTTCACGGGTACCCGTGAAAACGTATCCGGATCGGGTACCCGACCCGTCGAAACAGAGTGGCCCGGTGGAAAATCTGCTGGAAGAGCCGGGTACCCGGTTGAGGTACCCGGGAACGATGGCCAACGCCCAACCTGACAATCATTGCGGAACTACTGACAATATTATATAATATAGCTTAAGAATATAAGTTAGCGCTTCTATTCTGTTACCCGATTGGGATACCCGACTTTCCATCACGACTATGATTTGCTTCCAGTGCATTCCACCCAGCGCAACCCTCTTCCGCGCCTCATCGTCCGACGCAGTCGTCCTCCATGCCTTGCTACCGGCCGCAGTTCTCGACCCCTCACCGGCACCACCGCAGTGAGATCAATAGTGGGCGAGTGGCGAGAACACAACCCTAGTCACGCCTCCGATTCTTTATATATATTTTGATTCTCGATACATTCAATGTTCTAATTTTGTTGGTATTTGTTTCAAATTGCTCGACTCCATTCACCAATTTCTATGTTCATCTCTACCAAAATATGCCCAACTCCTAATTCAATCGTAATTGATTTAGACTCCAACCTTTTTTCTTCCATATCGCTAATTGGATCGTTATTTACTTTGTTTTACATCATCATTAGAGTATACACGACTCCATCAATATTTCTTACATGTCACCGATAATCGAGGATATTTCCTGTTTTCTAGCAATTATGCATTGTTAATTCTTGTTACACGAGATGTTTTGAATATAAAGGCAGATCTATAGCCATTCTCGTTCTGAATCTGTTCTAAAAGCATCGAGTTGAAAATGGGATCAGACGAAAGTCCTGCCTACACATAATAAAGTAAGAGCATCCTCTTTCACATATCACGTGATGCAGGAACCTATTCATCCTTCGATGAGCTGAGATTCTCAAATCGACAAGATTCGAAAGAACATCCACTACATTCAGCAGACAAGCACACCTGGTTTTAATCATCTAGCCCCGTCTTCAATCAATGGAGGGTGTAATCCGTTCATTTTTTGATTGCAATTAATAATATCATTTTTTGCTAGTGTTTTTCCATGGGTACCCACGGGTACCCGTTACCCATTCATATAATCCGGGTACCCGTTAGAAGCGGGTACCCGTTAAAATGGAACGGGTCGACCCGTGACCCACTAATAATGGGGCGGGGCGGGTTATGATCAAACGGGTTGGGTACCCGCCCCGTGAACACCCCTAGGATGGAGGCCGTAGGAGTCTCTGTTTCTAACGAAATTCGAATGGTATATAGGAGGGATATATGGATGAATGTACATGGTGTTATTTTTCAAAAAAAATAAAAAAATTTGCCCAAATAAGGCGGGGGCAGCCACATATGACCCATATATATATCCCTTCATATATATATATTGGTAACATTCTTATTAATACAAGATATGCTATTAGCATCCTTATAAATACAAGAAAAAATCTAAAATTCTGCAGCGTTACAACGCCGTTGACCCATTTGACTCAACAACCACCGCTGCTGCAATTCCCCGTTCAGTCCTCTTGGTGGATGAACCCTCACCTTGTTCCATCATTGCCTATATCATCACCGATCTCCACCTCGCAGAAAATGGCATCCACCATAGTTAATGTTGGGATCTGAAAAAGCTCACGGACTGTTAATGTTATCCAAATGCAACGATGGGCCATAGTGGTGTCGCCCAAATATTTTGATTCTGGGACCCGCTTATGAAAGAATCGAATTTCCATAGATTATCATCATCTGTAGCTCCAGTCGAGTCTCTGAGCCCATCTGCTCGGAGTAAAGCTCAAGAAGGAAACAAGAATGGTTCGAGGAAGAAGAAGAGATCACGTGCCACAAGTGATCACCACCACGTGTCGAAGACCGGCCACTACCCACATCAGCTGCGCATGGCCAATCAGAAGGGTCCTTCTCGGTTGACCTACTTCATCAAACTGCCACGTGGCAGTGAAAGAGTGTGGATTTTACAGTCACACCCTAGAAACTTTTTAAAAGCTGCGAAGCTGATCGGATATCTTAAACTGAACTGATGATCCTTAGTTTTAGGAATCTGAGCCGCAATTCAAATTCAATCTCAAATAGGAGACAAGTGGGCAACAAGCTGTGCCACTAGTCTTTTTTGAATTGCAAAATCAATCCTTCTAAACACTACATTCATAAATCTAGGAACCGCAACATTACTGCTCGTGATTTTTTAGACCTTCTTCAAAAGCTCAATAGCTTTTGGTGCTAAGAATCCAAAAGTATAACACCAAAAGGGATGAAGGCACGTTGATTCACAATGCATGCTTCTCGTGCTTTACCACTTTTGTTGAAGCAGCTTTAAGGGCATTGTGCCCTGCTGTGAATGTCCCACTCTTCAATCTCGCCGACGGAGAAACTCCTGTCAAATCTACACAAGCATGTTTCCCTCCAATCCATCCAAAAATCAAAATATCAACAGGTCTCAGTGTGAATTTTTGCTCTTGTGGATAAGTTAAAAAGTTCACATGTGCCTCTTTCTTAGCAGCATCGCTGGCACACATGAGTACATCTAATAATACATCTCTAACAAGATTGTGTATGTACTTAAAACCATGGGATCAAATTTCATCGAATTCAACCGAATTTCGGTCGAATTTTGATTTCGACCGAAATGACGTACCCTAGTTCAAAAAATGATCAAAATGACCAAAATTTCGATCAAACGATGGAAATTTCATTTCGGTCAGTCACTGAAAGAAATCCAACATTTAAGGCCTTGCTTAAAACCCAGAAGCTCCCTGCAATGAACTGCATCATCTCCAAAAGTGTATAAGCATGTCTTGCGACAAACTGGACATATCTCTTCAGCTGAAAATAAAGGAATCATGAGACGATATCTGAGGATATTGCGATACTCCACTGGTGATAAGTGCAGGTCAAGTCCATCATTAGGGATAGCAAGGAGAAAATCTTGAGCATGATCAACTTGAAGATATCGAAAAATTACCTTTTGTCTAACGATCATGTCCAATTTCACTTCCATGTCCTCAGTTATTTTGCTAAAAAAATACTCGTCAAAACTTTTTTGGGTATTTGGAGAGACGGTGTCCTTTCTAGAGAAACTATTGAGGTCGAATAAGGGAATTGTGCCATGAAGTTGATGAAGAGCAGAATCAGAGACGGGGTCCATATTGTAAATCTCACTAGCTCACAAGCTATGAGCATGAAGCTCCCAAGATTGCACCATGGAAGCTACAAAGGCATACGAAGAAGCCTAAACTGCTGAAAGTAGCTCCAAACCACCAAGATGAATGGGCAATGAAGCTATCCTCCATTGGAGGTCTCCAAAAAAGAGGCATCCATAAACAACAATGTTTTCAATAGACTCTCGTTCCTCTGTCGAATAATATTGATGTCTCCTCCACGTACAAATGTTGACAATCCTCAAGACAAATAAAAGTTTTGCTATACCATATATGAACGGAGTAAAAGAAGATCACTATGGGGATCACTCAACTGAGGCAGAAGATGCATCAACTTCACAGCTTTAATAGCCCTCTCCAAAGACAAACCTTCAATAAAAATTTTATCCATACTAACTGCCCCTCCAACCAACTTCCGCCTGATGAAGGTTTTCCAATGTCAATTGGGAACAATCCTTTGAGCCAAAGGAGTTCAGTTTTATGATATTTAAAACTAGGCCCAAGTTTAGTCCACTCTGCTATATGATATTCATAACCTTGGCCACCTTATTTGTGTCTCCAATAAATGCACCATCATCAAGGTACCATGCATGAAAAAGTATCTTGCAATTATCTCCGATATCATTGATAAGTGGATGTAGTACGAGGGAAAAAAGGAGCAGTCCTAGAGGATCACCTTTTTGCACTCCAGTAGATGACCATATATGTTTGTCTCTATGGTATAACCTTGCTTTCTGTCCATATAAGAACTCCACCCACAAAGAGATAGATGGAGATCTTGCTCTCATCTGATGTAATAAGGAAGACCTATCAACCATATTGAAGGCATTAGAAAAGTCCACTATAAGCAGGGAAGAAAACCGTCATCATAACGAGCATTCAACACTCTGTTGACACCGTGCAAAATAGACCTAGCTCCACAGAAACACACACTCCAAACTGGAAGTCATTCAGATATTTTGCCATGCTTACTCCTTCTATAGAAACTCTATACACCATCCACCTTCAAATGGTATCAAGTACAATGGGACGAATGTTGTTATCTGTCTTAAGCATTAGAGTAAGAAGTGACGACACTATAAATTCTGACAAGAACAAAGGACATCTTCCTCCCAATCATAAATTAACCACACGGGTGATGGCATGTAAAAGGTCCATGGTCACGACAGACCCCTCTCCACACATAGCATCAAGGGGGTATTGGGCCCGAAACCATCTCTACCACAGGAAGTCCCTTTAGGGAAAGACTTGATACACCCAAGAACGTTGTCCACATTTGCAACAAGAGGGCTCCAAAAAGGGGATAATCTGACAGGGACGAGGATGGATTGTAAGGGTGTTTCGCATCCAAATCCCTAACGATATATCCATTGAAAGGCACCACACTGGATGAAGGTAAGACTTTTACCGCTGCTGTAAAATGACCATCTACAACCTTAAGAAGGTATTTCCTGATGTTGGGATTTAATTTTTTTTATCTCCCTCCTTAGATCAGCCACCATTATGGCCCACAACCTCAAGTAAAGGAGCGTTCAACACTTGGTCCACTAGCTTAGCAATACCATCTCTTCTCCCCAAGTAGAGAGTGAGTCAAGGATAAGATGTTGTTGTATAGCCTTTCTATTGCTAGACCTAGAATCACACATGTTTTAAGGACGAAGCATCTGCAAAGTACAACGTGGAAGAAGCAATAGCATTACCCACACAACTACGGATCATGGCTCAACGATCACTTTATAAAAAGACGCCTTTAGATCTTGAGAGAACGCAAGTCGACAACTAAGAGGGATGCTCTTCACCATCAATATAGGTTCTATAAAGATCCGATCGAGAAGCCTGCCATCAAGGATCAATCCCTCCATAGCAGGAGATATCTCAAGACTCTTCCGGAGAGGCTTAATAATGTCAATAAGGTGACTTTCAATCTCTCTGGTCTCCTTAGTGACTCGAGCAATACCATTATTGCCATGGCAAGGACGACTCCTTGCATGTATCTTCATACACTTTCCGCATATCCAATGATCAAGGACCGTCAAGGTCTCATCCACAATAAGAAATAAACCATGGTTGTTTTGAAGATCTTCATGCAATAAGGTACGATGCTCTTCACTAGAGAGAGGCATTCTTTTGAGATGAGAGATCAAAAGTGTAAAGCCTTTGTGCCCTCTTTATCATCCGGGAAACAATGAAAATCCCAGAAAGGACACAATCATATCCCTCTAGATGAATTCTCAGAAGGGCACAAAGAAGCTAGTTGGCGACTGGATGCAGGAAGTGCTTCTCTAGGAATTTCTACTTCGTCTAGATCAGATATAATGTTAGGAGGCATGCAGGCATTGGCACTGGATGGAACTGGTACTAGCGAGTGCACGAGCACCCTGACACACTAGCGGAGAAGGGTACGTGGGTGCGGGGGTGCTTGGGGCTCTGACGGAAGAGAGAGCGCGGGGGTACGGGATCGCACTAGCGGAGAAGGGCACACATGGGCACACAAGTTGAGGTGGGTGGGGGGGCACACTAGCAGGGGAGGGCGCACTGGTTCACACTGACGGAGAAGGACATGTGTGGGTGCGTGGTTGTGGGGGCACGCAGGCAACGGGGGAACACACGAGCTCGGAGGGTTGGTGTAGGGCGTTGGGGAGGGGATGACACGGGTGTGGAGTGTTGGCAGAGGGATGGCGGAGGGCGAAGGGATGGCAGATGGAGTTTGGGAGGGGCGGGCAGAGGGCTGGAAGAGGGTGTTAGGGAGGGTAGGACTGGATATACGATTCCAAAGAGGGAGCACAAGGGCACATTAACGGAGAAAGACCCGCGAGCACACACTAGTAGAAAAAGAAAAGGGCTCATGAATCTCGTATTCATCATATTAAAAATCAATTATTAAACTCCTTGATTAAATATTCCAATAAAAATCACTGATAATTCATCATTATTATATTGTATTATATTGTGTGTATATATATTATGTAACTAACACTATATTTATTGTAATTAATTACTATTATTTTCTTCCTCTTTTGATTTTTTGTCCAACATGAAATTTGTAATTTCATCGAGATCTACACCTTTTATTTTTTTGACTTTTTTTTCTAATTTTGCCTCTAACTAAATATTTTAGATTTTTCTTTATTTTTACATTTTGTGATTTTTCTATTGGGCCATGTGGCACCCTCTAGCCTCCCACGTGTCCGCCTATTCTCTCGCCACCCGGTTTCTCCTGGAGCCATTCGATCTCGCTCCCTCGCCTCCATCCCGATCGTCCATCCCCGCTTCACTTCCAACCATCAGATCTCTTTTCATATATGATCCTCACCGCTCGTCTCCGCCTCACTCATAGCCGCAAGATCTCATCAGCATCCTACGGCTTCCCTTTCGCTACGTCACCTGTTTACCTACCACCGTTGGATGGGACACTATCTCCCATATGAACCACCCGCCTCCGCGCACCTTCCAGCCCATGATCAGATCCTTAGAATCTGATCGCCGTTGCACATCAGCACCTTCCTTTGGACCAATGGATCACATGATCCAACAACTACGAGTCATCATCCTCCTCCAGTCAACCCCCCACCCCATCTATTACACCTCGTAAACACCCTTCCCCCTTTCCATTTTTGCGTCATCATCACTATCCCTCTCTGCTTCCTCAACGGTCCTACACATAGCCCTATCCTCCGCCATCCTCGCTTGACTACCTTCATTGCACCTCTATCATTCTGCATCATCAAATCACCCATTACAATAACGTTCGATCTCCACTTGCAACATTCCTCCTTCTCCTATAAATCCGACCACCCCGCCCTCTGTTCGTCAACCAATCTATGGGTAAACCCAAGCTTCTCCCTCCTCCCGTGACAGCGGAGGAGGCGTTTTATTGGAGATCGTGGGTCTCCTACCCAGGTGTCGACCCACGGACATCACCGACCAAGTAATGGTGGCCTCTCCACCGACGAGCACTGAGGATCGACCAACCTTGTCGCTCGACGAGCGGAGAATCCCCTAGGGACTGTTGGAAATGCGAGCCCACGGCGAGCCATTATGCAATAATTGTTATTGCAAATATCATTCCCTGATCTGAAATGAAGAATGAATAATTTGTATAATAGGTCCCTTAGTACAATTAGGGTTATGTACCATGGCCATCTTAATAATCATACAGCTGTTGATTCAACTATTGAATCATAGAGGCTGGTGCTTGGATGAATATCTAAAGAGTTAGATTGAGGACTCATCAAGCACCGTCAAATGATTATTAAGAGATGATCTCCAGCCTGAGTAGGAGATGGCAATCCTATCTCTGAAGGCTGATATCTGACCGACCTCTTGATGCAGGTCCTCTGCATAGGAATAGAGATTCGGAGGTGTCAGATTAGTTAGGTCAAAGAGTTGACTTAACGAGATCGAGATAACCAAAGTCCTATATCATATGCTGTCATGATATAGGCACGCATCCTCTGACCGGAGACAGATGTGTTGCTATATGTCCAAGTATGTACATTTGGCAGACCAATAGGTTGATGACCTAATCAAGGTCTATACACCGGCGCGCTGGTGTGCATATAAGGGCATATGAGTAATACGATCTCTCAAAGGGATCATACAGGTTCAGTTACTGAACCGGAAGACATGAGCTCACTCATGAGATATTGGGAAGAATCAAATTCCATGCGCATGGTCGTCTCGCTTTGGAAGCTTGACTGAATTTGTAGGTTTGATATATACTTTTGGTATATGATCAAGACCTAGGTATGATGTACACTTTTGGAAAGTGTATGATCGATACCAACTCCCAATGATCGAATGAGAAACTTACTGATAAAACCATGAAGTAGACAGTATAAAGTTGATCCGATACTTCGGGTTTAGTCTAAGTCTTCCAGTATGCATGATGTACAGGTATTGGGAATACCTGAGGGTGATTTGATCATAAACGGTTGTATAACCATGACGCTTCCATTCCTAGGGAGTGATGAAACGGGTCTGGATTTTAGTGACTCCTCTCAAGTAGAGAAGTGATCTGATCTTGGTTCAAGTGTTGGACATTGATCTGAATGTGATTCAGATACAATGAGAAGATTAGATTTACGGTCTTGATTTAATCAAGCATCTATGGGAGGCCCGCGATCTGGATTTGAGATATGATCTCAATATCCATGTCACTATACGTGGAACAATACAATCGCCCTGTCCTTATCTCCAAGTATCTGCGGAGAGATTGCATTATTCTTGAAGGGTTCAAGAATAATTCCATAAGATCTAAGCAATGAAGAAATAATGATTAAATGTGATTTAATCATCTTGATGTGTGAAGAAATTATCCAATTTAATTAAATGTGATTTAATTAATGTGGATGAGAATAATGTGGATAGAAATATCCAATTATTCATAATATATTATAAATGTGATTTATAATGTATTAGAGAGAGCTAATTATAATTTATATGAGTTGATTAATTATTATGTGTATTGGATACACATTGTGTAATTAATTAACAATATGAATTATGTGTTGTTTTGGGTTGTGAATATGATTCACAATTTTTTCCATGGCAAGAATGCAATATTCTCAAAGATAATTGTGAATTATTTTTTTGGAGAATAAAACCCAATAAATTTGTTGCAAATAAATAAGAGAGAATATCAAGGAGATATGCAATCTCATGGGAATCCATGAGATTGCCTCCATGGACTCCCATGGTGGGCGGCACACCACTCCTATATGGAATGGGTGGTCGTCCAACATGGAAGGTGCATGGAGATGAAATCTCCATGCACATTCTCTCCTTATTTGTTGGGTTTATTTAGGACTAAATTATATTTGATTTTTTCAAATATATTTTAACCTAAATTTGTTGCTTTTGACAACAACAATCTTAGCCATTGGATGAACATAAATCAATCTCATCCATTGATTCTATGTGTCCCATGGATTGAGATCCATGGATCCCAAAACCCTATAAATAGAGAGGCATACTTGGCTCTCTCTTCTACACATGCTATTGGAGCTCTCTCTCTCTTTCTTCTCTACACACGTCAGCCCTCTCTCCCTCTAATTGGTGGCCGACCACCAAACCCTAGAGGAGAGAACCGTCGTCGTCTTCGCCACCGTGCCGCCGCTTCGACGTTCTTCGGTTCTCCGTCTTCTTGGAGAGTTCCTCTCACGAAGGAGACGTTTGATCTCGTGCGACGAGATTAGGAGCAACCATGCTTGGATCATCTTCTTGGATTGCGAGGACAACGCGGTTCATCCCCGCGCTCGCAAGCGGTCTCGCCGACGATCGGACTTGAGACAGGAGGTCTCTTTCTTTAGAGACTTGATCAACCACGCTTCAAGAGGTATTGCATTATACTTGTTGTGGTTATAGATGAAACGATCTGAGAATGGTTCTCGGATCAAGTGGTTTCATCGAATAAATTTTTTTAAATTCCGCTGCACCGAACAACTAGTATGACTAGTCGTTCTTCGTCGTATTCGATACGACGATCACGCTTCCGTGATGCGCTTGAGGATTTCTCCATATCCTTCAAGTGGTATCAGAGCCTTAGGTCGACGGTTTCGAATATGATTCGAAAAACCGAGGACGACTTGGGTTCGTTAAGGTCGCGAAAGTTTTTATCGCATTTGATTTCGCAGATCTGTTTAGTAAATAAATTCGGCACTGTTTAAATTGTTTAAACACGAATTTAATACTTGGATTTTGTTCCCCATTAAATAAGGAAACCATAGGATCTGAGTTTACGTAAATCGGATTTCGTATGCTCTAGATATGGTTGTTTTAATGAACATGTATGCACTGTTGCGGGAACTGTAGATCTGAACGTGATTAAAATGTTAATTACTGTTTAGAATTGCCTCGAAATGCGTGTAACATCACTTGGATTCTGTCCTAAATCAAATTAGCAATCTATGAAAATTGATTTTGTCTAATTTGGATTTAATATGATTGAGATATGCTAATTTTAGTAAGAAGGGGTCACTGCTGAAATTACAGTCCTAATCTAGAACCAAGTGATTGTCAATTAGTGAAATTAATTGTTAATTTCGTGAAATAATCATGAAAAATATTTGTAAAATATTTAAAGATGATTATTTACATAATTGACTTGGCCTCAACCAATTAATTGATTAGATTTGATCTAAATCTTAATTGGAAACACATTCATCAAACTTAATGTTTGATTGGTGATTGTCATTTAATCATTTAGTGAAATTAAATTGTTTAATTTCCTAGAATAATTGTGCATAAATATTTGCGAAATATTTGATGATGATTATTCCCTTAAATGACATTGCCTTAACCAATAATTGATTAAGATGTGATCTAAATCATAATTGGAAACCACAATCTTTCAAACTTGATGCTTGAATAGGATTTGGGAATTTGTCTAGCAAATTTCCTTATAATCAAAAATGTTTTGATTATTACTATATGGTACAATTTCGGTTGAAGAACCGATGATCATCTCAAGTACAAATTAATCAATTTGGCATTATCTTTTCCCGAGGCGGATATGGTGCCTAGTCGGAGAGCATTGGGGTTGCGGGTTGCAACGTATGTGGTCCGTCCCACTCTCGTCGGTACTGGCCATGACAGCGGGTAGGGCCGGGATAATGTCCGAGGGATTAAGATGTATTTTTCTAATTATTAAAATTTGAATTAATACGTATTTTGAGATATTACCATATATGTATTCAAGTAAAATAATCAAGTTTGATTGATTGAATTGGATTGATAATTAATTTAATATGATTAAATTGATTATGTCCAATTGAAATACTCTAATATGATAAGAGCTAATAATTCCCTTGGAAGAATTAATTATGTGAATGTGATTCACGATAATTAATTAAAATTTGAATATGATATGGAGGATCACATAAGTGACATCCATGGTCTCCCGTCAAGGCGGAGGGTTCCGTCGCCAGGGATTGCATGTGGGAGACGCCTGTCCGAAGTGACAGCTCCTGTATGCAAGCACATCTGGATCGGGCTCGTCGCTTCTCGAAAGAGTAATGACGTATGCGTAGTGACCCCAGTATCGGGTCCTCATATTATTGGGGCGATATTGGATTGCGCATAGCGAGTTGTATTCCTGTTGACGGTTGGTTCAATTAATGACGGGTCAACATTGCCTTAGGGGTGGTGGGCCCGGGTGTTAAAGACCGAATTGGGAGATGCAAGTTGGACTTGCAAGGCAGAATGTGTTCCCGCTTCTTTTTATCCGAGTTGTAGGTTCTCATATTATTGGGATGCAACAAAGATAAGGAAGGAGATCCCAGATCTTGCTTGAGATATAATGGTAAGTATATCTCTTACATTGAAAGTGATTAAGGGAATGAACTTTCAATGTTGACATGGCAAGACAACTTTGATATAAAAATTCCTAAATCAAAGTAAAATATGTATATATAAATACATATATCTATGCAAATTTCTTATTTCAGATAATCCTTAATTAAAACGCACTCAATGAAATACTCAATAGTAACCAGTGAAATATCTTGGATTGGACTCATGATCCAGATATTGTACTTGCAATTGAACACATAATGTATGTGGTTGCAATATGCAAGTCTCCTCATACTAATGAGGAATGACAATTAAATAGATAATAGGACTACAACCCTAGGGTTTGTATGTCTCTATAGTCTTGATCTCATTGGATGTACTTTGGAAGTAACATGTCGATGATGATCGCAATTGTCAAATAATCCTTATAAAATCAATGAAGATATTTTGGCATACATATATGTGCTTTTGACATTTAATCATGAGTGACATGGTTCTCTGCATCATGCAGAATGGTAGCTCTATAAGAGATGATGTATTCAAATTGTTTGAGTACCTACCTGAACCTATGTTTTATGAGTTTAGATGGATGTAGATGATGAGTGTCATTATTCTACTGTCTATACTCTAGTCATTCATGAAGCTTCGTAGTATTCATATTGTGTGAATCTAATGAAGCATAAATAAATGTTGAAATACTCTTATTTTGAATTCTTTTTGAACTTATTGTAAGAGATCCTTAGTCTTAAGCAATGGTTGCTTATAGATAAAGGGAGCGCAATGGAAGCATGGGTTGGACCCAAGAAAGAAGGAAAGTCAAAGAGTTGACTGGACTTCTGTAACTTCCATATGACATCCAAAGAGTTGGATGAATGCCAATACTGCAATAAATTGATGTGTTGATAGTATAACTATCAAGTCTGTCTAGAATCCTTAGAAAAGGACTCGGATGGAGCATCAGAATAATCTACATAAATCATTGATATTGACTTACTTATTGAACAAGATAAAGTCAAATAATTGTATCTCAATCTTCTGATGACATTTGCAATGGGTTGCATATGTTTTAGAAGACTGGAAAACTTGATCTTAAAGATTTATAGTTATCCACGCGAATATTGATGCAATTGTTGCAACAATCTCTGTTGGAATGATAGACTTGTTAATTTCAGTGGGAGATCCCTTAGTCGTAGAGAATGTCTCTATAACCTAGATATAAGAATACACTCATTGTTTGTTTCTAAATGTTGGAAATAAACATGAATTCTGAGATAGAACTATCATAAAGAGTTATGATGGAAATATTTCAGATAGTAGTCTAAAATCTAGTGGACTCCACTAAATTAGAAAATTAATGAATGGTTCATTAACATTTCTAAATACTGAAATTAAACCTTAAGATCAATAGGAGGATGAAGATCATTTGATAATGATCTAGCATCGAGCCTTGGACATTTGTCTATCGATTTGATCAATAGACTAGTAAGAGACGAAACTTTAGAATGTCTAAAATTTCAAAAGTTACATACTTATGAATATTGTATTCAAAGTAAAAATGTCCAATACACCCTTCTTCGGGAATGGTGTAAGATGCCAAGGTATTCAGGATCTCATACATATTGATGTATGCGGATCATCTATATCATAGTAAACATTGTGGATATGTGATATCTATTGATGATTATGTATGATATGAGATTTCTTCTCTTCATCTAAGAAACTTTTGAAATGTTCAAAGATTTCATTAATTTTGGTTTAGAACCAAAGTTTGAAGGAAGATAAAATGAATTTGATCTAATCTAGGTAGCAAGTACCTACTAGATAAATTCGAAGAATACCTTATGGAGATATGAATATCATTTCTATCTCAAACCTCCTAACACACCTTAACTCAAAAGAGTTATAGGTAGATACAATTGGATCATGTGTGACATGATCTTATCAATGTTGAATTTTAGCATAATTATCCCTTAGTTTCCAGGTATATATGTGTAGTAGAGACTACAATGCATATCCTCAATAAGGTTCCATGTATGTTGGAATCTAGCACTTGAGAGTATTGCTTCATTAGGAAAATAAAGGGTGGTATTGGATACCTACTTTATGACCTTGAGATTCTTAAAATATCTCATCTCCGAGAATGTGATTCTTAGAGGTTGAGACTCTTGAGAATCAAGATGAAAATGAAGTGTAGGAACTCATTTATAATGAGACTCCTGAAATTGGAAACTAAAAGGACAATTAAAGATGAAACATTAATACCTCTTCAAATGAGTTTGAGGATGGATTCCATGTGTTAGAGAAATCTGACAATGATCGAACTTCATGTGATGAAGTTTCTGAAGATCATAGCATGGATAGATGGATAGCAATAAAAGTCTAATGTAGACTTCATATACAAGTGTTGTATATGGACCCTCGAAGATCCACCTATATGGGTAAGACCTGTAAAGGTGTAAATGGATCTTCAAGAGACAGGGAACCTGATGAGAAGGTAGAGATCTTCAAAGCACGGTTCGTAGCCATAAGCTACACACTGGAAGAGAAGACATTGCTTGCAATGAGACTTGCTCTTCGGTGACCATGCTTAAAACCGTCAGAATATTGCTAACCTTAGCTACACAACTTGACTATTGCATCTTCAAGATGTAAGTCAATATTGCATTCCTCTACGAATACCTCTTTGAGGATATTCACATGAAGTAGCCCCAGAGCTTCATGGTTAAGGAAAGCAAGGTGTGCAAGCTAAGGAATCCATCTATGGACTCAAATAAGCTTCTAGAAGTTGGATCATAAGATTTGATGAAATTATAAATGTTATGATTTCATATAGAATCTTGATGAACCATATGAAGCTTAGTGGGAGTGCTTTTGTCTTCATCGTGCTAAATGTAGATGATATCCTAATCATTTAAAAATGATATAAGGATAATAATTAGTGTTTTATAATCTGGTTGTTCCATAACTTGAAATGAGATTTCAAAGATGCCTCTCAGATCTTAGTTCTGAAGTTGTTCAGAAGCAAAGAGAAGAGGATAATGGGACTGTCACATTTGTAGTACACCTTGGACATATTCTATTCATAGAAATTCCAAGACAGGCTTCTAACCCTTAAGATATGGTACTAACCTATCTAAAGGGATAACAACTCAAAGAGTTGAGGAAGTGAATGCTGGAACTCCTTGCCCTTGGGCATCAGTTCTGAGAAGCCAAGTGTGTGCTAGATGTGTACAAAAGCCAGGTAGCTGCCATGCAGTGGGAGTAGTAAACTGTTACTAGTCCTACTATGGAAATAAAACACTTGGTTGCAGTAACAACAAAATCTTCATAGATGACAAGATTTTTGAGATAGTGATCTCAAAGTCTTATCTTCAAAAGTTTAAGACTTTATAGATAGTGATCTAAAAGGTCTTAACTAAAGATACCTTAGGAGATAGAGATCTCCAGAAATAAGGATATTCTTATAAGGATTATGGAAATACTGGTTATGATAATTGTTAAGCTGTAGTGTCAAGGACACTGTAACTAACAAGATTGAGTATTAGTTGCATAAGATGCAACATTCGCATTGGATGCGAGCACTGTTACTGGGGATATGCAAGTGCCGTAAAAGGACTTGGCATAGTCTCGCGGGAACAGAGTGACTGATCAGCTTACCTAGCTATTTTCTCAATAGCCTATGATTGTCACATGAGTGCGGGTTTAAATGATTAGCCCATTAATGGCTCTTTGGGCTAGTGGGAGATTGTTGGAAATGCGAGCCCACGGCGAGCCATTATGCAATAATTGTTATTGCAAATATCATTCCCTGATCTGAAATGAAGAATGAATAATTTGTATAATAGGTCCCTTAGTACAATTAGGGTTATGTACCATGGCCATCTTAATAATCATACAGCTGTTGATTCAACTATTGAATCATAGAGGCTGGTGCTTGGATGAATATCTAAAGAGTTAGATTGAGGACTCATCAAGCACCGTCAAATGATTATTAAGAGATGATCTCCAGCCTGAGTAGGAGATGGCAATCCTATCTCTGAAGGCTGATATCTGACCGACCTCTTGATGCAGGTCCTCTGCATAGGAATAGAGATTCGGAGGTGTCAGATTAGTTAGGTCAAAGAGTTGACTTAACGAGATCGAGATAACCAAAGTCCTATATCATATGCTGTCATGATATAGGCACGCATCCTCTGACCGGAGACAGATGTGTTGCTATATGTCCAAGTATGTACATTTGGCAGACCAATAGGTTGATGACCTAATCAAGGTCTATACACCGGCGCGCTGGTGTGCATATAAGGGCATATGAGTAATACGATCTCTCAAAGGGATCATACAGGTTCAGTTACTGAACCGGAAGACATGAGCTCACTCATGAGATATTGGGAAGAATCAAATTCCATGCGCATGGTCGTCTCGCTTTGGAAGTTTGACTGAATTTGTAGGTTTGATATATACTTTTAGTATATGATCAAGACCTAGGTATGATGTACACTTTTGGAAAGTGTATGATCGATACCAACTCCCAATGATCGAATGAGAAACTTACTGATAAAACCATGAAGTAGACAGTATAAAGTTGATCCGATACTTCGGGTTTAGTCTAAGTCTTCCAGTATGCAGGATGTACAGGTATTGGGAATACCTGAGGGTGATTTGATCATAAACGGTTGTATAACCATGACGCTTCCATTCCTAGGGAGTGATGAAACGGGTCTGGATTTTAGTGACTCCTCTCAAGTAGAGAAGTGATCTGATCTTGGTCCAAGTGTTGGACATTGATCTGAATGTGATTCAGATACAATGAGAAGATTAGATTTACGGTCTTGATTTAATCAAGCATCTATGGGAGGCCTGCGATCTGGATTTGAGATATGATCTCAATATCCATGTCACTATACGTGGAACAATACAATCGCCCTGTCCTTATCTCCAAGTATCTGCGGAGAGATTGCATTATTCTTGAAGGGTTCAAGAATAATTCCATAAGATCTAAGCAATGAAGAAATAATGATTAAATGTGATTTAATCATCTTGATGTGTGAAGAAATTATCCAATTTAATTAAATGTGATTTAATTAATGTGGATGAGAATAATGTGGATAGAAATATCCAATTATTCATAATATATTATAAATGTGATTTATAATGTATTAGAGAGAGCTAATTATAATTTATATGAGTTGATTAATTATTATGTGTATTGGATACACATTGTGTAATTAATTAACAATATGAATTATGTGTTGTTTTGGGTTGTGAATATGATTCACAATTTTTTCCATGGCAAGAATGCAATATTCTCAAAGATAATTGTGAATTATTTTTTTGGAGAATAAAACCCAATAAATTTGTTGCAAATAAATAAGAGAGAATATCAAGGAGATATGCAATCTCATGGGAATCCATGAGATTGCCTCCATGGACTCCCATGGTGGGCGGCACACCACTCCTATATGGAATGGGTGGCCGTCCAACATGGAAGGTGCATGGAGATGAAATCTCCATGCACATTCTCTCCTTATTTGTTGGGTTTATTTAGGACTAAATTATATTTGATTTTTTCAAATATATTTTAACCTAAATTTGTTGCTTTTGACAACAACAATCTTAGCCATTGGATGAACATAAATCAATCTCATCCATTGATTCTATGTGTCCCATGGATTGAGATCCATGGATCCCAAAACCCTATAAATAGAGAGGCATACTTGGCTCTCTCTTCTACACATGCTATTGGAGCTCTCTCTCTCTTTCTTCTCTACACACGTCAGCCCTCTCTCCCTCTAATTGGTGGCCGACCACCAAACCCTAGAGGAGAGAACCGTCGTCGTCTTCGCCACCGTGCCGCCGCTTCGACGTTCTTCGGTTCTCCGTCTTCTTGGAGAGTTCCTCTCACGAAGGAGACGTTTGATCTCGTGCGACGAGATCAGGAGCAACCATGCTTGGATCATCTTCTTGGATTGCGAGGACAACGCGGTTCATCCCCGCGCTCGCAAGCGGTCTCGCCGACGATCGGACTTGAGACAGGAGGTCTCTTTCTTTAGAGACTTGATCAACCACGCTTCAAGAGGTATTGCATTATACTTGTTGTGGTTATAGATGAAACGATCTGAGAATGGTTCTCGGATCAAGTGGTTTCATCGAATAAATTTTTTTAAATTCCGCTGCACCGAACAACTAGTATGACTAGTCGTTCTTCGTCGTATTCGATACGACGATCACGCTTCCGTGATGCGCTTGAGGATTTCTCCGTATCCTTCAGGGACCGCAGCATAGGACACTTCACCAGCCTCGTTCTCTTCCATTCTCCACGTACATCTTCCCTGTAGTTTTTCATCACCCTTCTCTGAACTTTTTAAGCCGCACACAACACCATTAACCCTCTTCGCACCACCTCACAAGCTTCCCCATGTCACCCTCATTCTCGCCGACTACTCGGCTCGATCATTCCCTTCTCCAGAAGCCACCATGCTCTAACCCGCTCCTTATTCACCTCATCGGAGAAGGAGCTCGAGTCCCACGCTCCTCTATCTCCACAGGACCTCACTCCACCTCACTCCACTTGCACGCACCTACATTGCTTCGGCTATCGTCTAACAATTTGCAGGTGCTTCAATGGTTGGAAAAAGTGCGTCCTCGCCGATCTCGAGCATCAGCTTCAGTGGTACTTTGTCGAGAGCCACCTCCAGTTATCCTTGTCGCTTCCTCTCCGGTCAGCCATCCTCACCAGGAGGCTGTGGTGCTCCTAGAACCTTCCACAAGCACAGAGGAGAGCCCCAAGTATGCCGCAGTTCCTCCGATGGAGACGAAGAGCAGGCGTCGTTGGATGGCGCCCCTCGGCGGCCATCTAACAGCCTTGGTGGATCCACGTAGCACCTACCAACCCTGCTTCCTTGGTTTCATCGATCCTCACATCGAGCCAAGAGACGAAGCTCCAATGCTGGCCACATCATCAACTGAAGCTTGGTCACCTCCCGGACCTTGCCTCATGTGTGTTTCACGTGCTGGGTAGGGGTTATTTGCATGGATACCCCTGACTTTATAAATAATTACAAATAAGCCCCTTGGTGTGTGCTTTACATACATGCCTGGGTAAATTACATAGAGGCCCCTACCAATTTGACAATTATAGATATGCCCCTGTGCTTATGGAAAAAATTACAGGGGGCCTACGCCAGTTCTTGGTATTTGCAAATGGGTCCCTCTAAGGACAAGTTTGCAATATTTATCTTTATTTTCCTTGTATGTTTATTACAATTGTGCACTCGCATTGTTTCCTTCATAACTTCAGCATCGCAGATCCAAATTGCATGATTTCAGTGTTATTTGTTGCTTATATAATTTTTTATCTGATGGCTTAACTAATTTTCTCACATAACACTAAATAAAATATAATGAATTTTTAAGGTTAAATGGTTTGCATTGCTCTATATGCCTCTACCATTAATAGAAACTTGCATGTAACTTTTATGCTCATATTGACTCTGAATTTGAATCTTATTCTGTGGTCATGCTTTCTATCCATCATATTTGTAATTCATCTTTCGCATGTCTTGCCCTTCCTCATTCATGCATCATCATTGAAAAATAAAATAAAAAATGATATGCATCACTATGTTTGCATTCTTCAACCCACATTTCCTTCTGCATCTGCATGAAGGCCTAAAATTAAGAAGATAATCACACATTAAGAATACAAAATTTGATGAATATATTAAAGAGGCTCGTGCCCCTTTGTTCGACCTTGGTAGATTTGCCAAGTATAAATATTCCACAACATTCAAGGATTGTGATTTTTCATTAATCGAAGATCATCTCATAAACTGCAAGTTTTTTACTATTACAGAGGCGATTTTGCGTTCATCAAATGGCGTCGTTGTCGGAGACATGACATATTTTTATTTATTTATTGGATTTTGAATTATTTTTGCTGTGAGTATTTTCAGTTTACAGGTCTTCTTGTCATGTTGTTTTTGAATCATTTTTTAATTATTTTTTGTGATATTTTTCTGACATTTTCTTTTGTGGCAGGGCCCATGAATATTGAGGACAATTGATCTCCATGGAAGCGTGGAGTTGGGTGCTCCCGCTGAGAAGGACACAAAAGAATAGAGGAAGGATTCAAGAAACAATAGTCAACACCTCATGCATTTTCATGTTGTAAAAAAAAATGTATCATGTGCATTTTTAGCGATCCTCATTTTAGGGCTTGTGTGTGTAAGAAAAAGGAAAAAAGTAGATCACTAGATGATCTACCCCCCCCCCCCCCAACTTAAAATTCCGCACCCTCTACTTAGGCTATTTTCTACCTAAGTATAAGGAGGACCCAACTCATCCATCCTTCCCTCTCCATGTCTTTTTATACTTAGGTCATTTTTGACCTAAGTATAGGGGAACCCTCCTCCTCAGTTCCGCTATATCACCCTATATTTGACAAGAGCTATGACCTCATATCACTTGTGCTATGAGGACATAACAAATGTTAAGTATAGGAGGGTATGTCGTATATTATTGTATATATACTTTAGCTATAATTCGTATTTTAAAATTTTTGAAAAAACTTTTTGGACTTAGTTTAAGTTGACTTGTGAACTGAATATTGTAAAAATTCTTGTAAAAAAATCGTATTTAAAAGTGAGAGATTATTGTAAAAAAATCAAAAAATCTCAGGATAAATAAACTCTAAACCACACAATCACTTAAACTTGATTAATTTATTCATATGGTTAATTTTTGATTGATCCCGATCGCCCGACAATAACATTATTCGATATATTAACTAAGGGTAATTTCAAGATCTTCAATATGCTCCATAACACATTTTTGTATTCTTTACAATTTTATATTTTGCAAAAATTATGTAATATTTTTTTTTAGGATTTTTAAATTCAAAAAGTACTATCTTTAAATTTTTTAGGGATAATAATTCATTGCAAAGTACAAAGTTTGATTTTTTTGAGAATTATCTGAATGGAATAGTTAAATTTAATGAAATAAATGGATAGAAAAACATTTTTATGAGATTTTAACTTTAGAAAATATTAAACATCAAAATTTTACAAATAAAAATGATTGTGTTTGTGATAATTTGAAGCTTGCAATTTAATAAGTAAGATATTCAATAGAGTTCTTCATTGAACTCATTAAGTAAAAGCATCAATTAATTAAATCAACTTGATTGAGCATGATTAGGGTCCATTTTTTTTTGCCACAAATCAAAGTGCATTAAGGCACACAATCAAGCCAAGTTTCTCAATTTAATTCAATGGATTGAATTTTATATGCAATAAATACCAATTTGTAAGCATGAAACTTCTAATAATTTAAATAACCAAATTCTTGCACAATTTAGATTAACATGTTCTTATACTATATTACAATTTCTAAATAAAAATTTTAAGTTTAAAGTAATTAATGTACAAATTTTGATCTGAGGGTCGAAATGAAAAAAAATATGTAAACATAGAGCTTTCGTCTCATACGACGCCTCTAAGAATGAAGGGTTAAATTGGCGAGGCATGTGTGTTCAGGGTTGTTGTGCACGCTCCTAACCCAGTCCAGCATGAAAATGCTATTTGGACCCCGGACATGGGCATGCCTCTCCCCCCAAGCACAAAAAGAAGATACAATAGTGCTGCTAAGATCTACTAGATTCTCAGAGTTTCTAAAGCATGCTTGGGGTTTGGAGGGGGACTAGGGACACTCCCAAAAGAAGCGTACGTGGCATATGGCTTCTCCCTTAATCCAATCCCTTCAGCATAAGTGCTTGCGCCTCCCCCAATGCTCGCCATCACCCTCCACCACCTACGCTCTGCGCACCAGTGCACCCCTGATGAACGCAAAATTGTATCTTTAATAGTCAAAAATTGTAGTATAGGAGAGGATCTTCGACCAATAAAAAACCACAATATTTGAATGTGTGACTTGGAAAGTCTACCAAGGTCAAACACAGGGACAAGAAGCTCTTTAATATATTCATCAATTTTTTTCTGCTTAATGTGTGATTATCTTCTCAATTTTAGGCCTTCATGCAGATGCACAAGGAAATGCACGTTGAATAATGAAAATACAATGATGCATGTCATTTTTTATTTGATTTTTCAATGAAAATGCCTGAATGATGAAATGCATGACATACAAAATATGAATTACAAATATGCCCTTTAGAAAGCATGAGTACATAATAAGATTAGATTCAGAGTCAATATGAGGATAAAAGTTACGCGTAAGCTTCTATGAATTGCATAAGCATATAGAGCAAAGGACACTATTTAACATTAAAAATTCATTATATTTTATTTAGTGTCGTACGAGAAAACTAACTAAACCATTAGATAGAAAATTACATAAGAAACAAAATGACACTAAAATCATGCAAATTGGATCTACGATGCTCAAGTTATGAAAGAAACAATGCAAGGCATAAATGTAATAAAAATACGAGGAAAAACAAAAATAAATATTGTAAATAGGTCCCTAGAGGAGCCTATTTGCAAATATTAAGAACTGATGTGGGCACTTTATAATTTTTCCATAAGCGTGGGGGCGTATCTGTAATTGAGCAAACTAGCGAGGGCCTCTATGTAATTTACCCCAAGCGTGCATGTGGCGCATGTGCCTGGGGGCTTATTCGCAATTTATAAGGTCGTGGGTATCCATGCATATTACCCCTGCCCCACACGTGAAACACATGCGGGGTGAGGTTCGGGAGGAAACCCAACTTCGGTTGATGGTGTGGCTAGCATTGGAGCTTCGTCTCTTGGCTCGGTGTGAGGCTCTGTGGACCTGAGGCAATAGGGTTGGAAGGTGTTGTTGGACATGCGAGCCCACGGTGAGCCATTATGCAATAAATGTTATTGCAATTCACTCCTTAATCTGAAATGAAGAATAACTAATTTGCATAATAGGTCCCTTAGTACAATTAAGGTTATGTACCATGGCCATCTTAATGATCATGCAACTGTTGATTCAATTATTGAATCATAGATGTTGGTGCTTGGATGAATATCTAAAGAGTTAGATTGAGGACTCATCAAGCACTGCCAAATGATTGTTAAGATGTGATCTCCAGCCTGAGTAGGAGATGGCAATTCTTATCTCTAAAGGTTGATATCCGACCGACCTCTTGATGCAGGTCCTCTGCATAGGAATAGAGATTCGGAGGTGTCAGATTCGTTGGGTCAAAGAGTTGACTTAACGAGATCGAAATAATCAAAGATCTATGTCGTATGCTGTCACGGTATAGGCACACATCCTCTGACCGGAGACAGATGTGTTACTATATGTCTGAGTATGTACATTTGGTAGACCGATAGGTTGATGGCATATTCAAGGTTTATATACCGGCGAGCTGGTGTGCATATAAGGGTATATGAGTAATACGATCTCTCAAAGGTATCATACATGTTCATTTACTGAACCGGAAGACACGAGCTCACTCATAAAATATTGGGAAGAATCAATTTCCGTGCACGGTCATCTCGCTTTGGAAGCTTGACTGAATTTGTAGGCTTGATATATGCTTTTGGAAAGTATATAATCAACACCTAGGTATGATATGTGCTTTTGGAAAGTACATGATCGATACTGACTCCCATTGATCGAATGAGAAACTTAATGATAAAACCCTGAAGGAGACAGTCTAAAAGAGATCTAAAACTTCGAGTTTAATCTAGGTCATCCAATATGCAGGATGTACAGGTATTAGGAATACTTGAGGGTGATGTGATCATAAACGAATGTATAACCATGACGCTTTCATTCCTAGGTAGTGATGAAACGGGTCTGGATTTTAGTGACTCCTCTCAGTAGAGAAGTGATCTGATCTTGGTCCAAATATTAGACATTGATTTGAATGTCATTCAGATGCAATGAGAAAATTGGATTTGTGGTTTTGATTTAGTTAAGCATCTATGGGAGGTCTGCAAGATCTGGATTTGAGATGTGATCTCAATATCCAAGTCACTATAAGTGGAACAATACAATTGCCCTGTCCTTATCTCCAAGTATCCACAAAGAAAGCGCATTATCCTTGAAAGAGTTCAAGAATGATTCCATTGTTGATTTATATATATCCAAGCATTGAGATATGGATGATTAAATACAATTTAATCGTAAAATAGAATATGAATTTGATTCGTACTATTTATCCATATAAGAAGCGCTACCTAAGATAATTAAATGTGATTTAATTATCGAAGACGTGAATAATGTGAATGTGATTCATATTATTTGGGCACATGAGAATAGAGATTCAAGATGATTAAATATGATTTAATTATCATGGATATGAATAATGTGGATAATATTATCCATATTAATCAGGTATATTATAAATGTGATTTATAATATATTAGAGAGAGCATATTATGATTCATATTTGTTAATTATTGATGTGAATTGGATTCATATTGGGCGATTAATTGAAAATATAATTTACATTTTATTTTGGGATGTGTGATACACATTTTTCCAGTGGCATGATTGTAATATTTCACAAGATAATTATGAATTATTTTTGTGAAATAATTTACAACAAATGTTGGTGTAATTCTTGGAGATATCATGAGGTAATGAGATCTCATGAGATAATGAGATCTCATGAGATGGTGAGATTTCATGAGTGGACGTCCCCCCTTTTTAAGGGGATGTGGTTTTTCTCCACATTATCTCCAATGATAATTAATTGATTTAATTGAAATTTAAATATATTGATTTATCGATATTTATTAATTTAAATTAAATTAAATATTGTTGTGTTTTCACAACAAAATCATGGCCATTGAAAGAAACACAAATCAATTTCATCCATTGATTTTATGTTGTCCGTGGATTGAGATCCATGGATCCCAAAACACTATTTAAGAAGAGACACCCCTTGCTATTCAAGTTACATGATCAATTCATAAGCTCTCTCTCTACACGTCAAAGGTATTCTCCCTCTCTCCCATTGTGGCCATCCACCATGGAGCCCAAGAGAAAGTCGTCATCACCGCAGCATCGTCGTTATGCTGCCAGATCATCTACTCATGGATCTCCATCTCCTTCGGTGTGCCTCTCTCGTGAAGAAGATGTTGGATCTCGTGTGACGAGATCAGCAGATCCGCTGCTTGGATCATCAACTTGGATTGCGAGGAGTACGCATCTCATCAACGTGCTCGCAAGCGTCTCTGTCGTTCGATCGGACTTGAGACAGGAGGTCTCTTGGTTTAGAGACTCGATCGCAACCACGCTTCAAGAGGTAACCCTAGTACCTATTTGCGGTTTAGATGAAATGATTCAAGAAGTGTTCTTGGATCATGTGGTTTCATCATTTAAAAATTTTAAATTCCGCTGCCCCGAGCAACTAGTGCGAGTACTCACTCCCGATCGCATATGATGCGATCCTCACGCTTCCGTGATGTCCTTGAGGATTTTCCCAAATCCTTCAGGTGCTACATGGATCCACCAGGGTCGTTGGATGGTCGTCGAGGGGTGCCATCCAATGACGCATGCTCTTCATCTCCATCGGAGGAACAACGTCGTAATTGGAGCTCCGACGAGCTCGTCAGAGCTCCGAGGAGCTCCTATGTGCTAGTGGAAGGTGCTGGGAGTACCACGGCCTCCTGGAGAGGATGGCTGGCTGGAAAGGAAGCGGAAAGGATAACTGGAGGTGGCTCCTGACAAAGCACCACCGGAGTTGATGCTCGAGATCAGCGTGGATGCGTGTTTTCTGACCATTGAAGCACCTACAAATTGTTAGAATATAGTCGAGGTGGGTGTGTGCGAGTGGAGTGAGGTGGAGTATGGTCTCATGGAGGTGGATGAGCATGTGACTTGAGATCCTTCTTCGGTGAGGTGAAGAAGGAGGTGGATCGGAGCGGGGGAGGCTTCTAAAGAAGGGAATGATCGATCGGGCTAATCAGCGAAAATGAGGGTGACATGGCGGAGCTCGTGAGGTGGTGTGGCGAGGGTCAATGGTATTGTGTGTATCTTGAAAATTCAGAGAAGGGTGATGAAAAACTAAGGGAAAGGAGTACCTGGAGAGTGGAAGAGAACGAGGCAGGTGAAGTGGCCTGTGTTGAGGTCCCTAGGGGATTCTCCGATCATTGCATAATAAGGTTGGTCGATCCTCGGTGCTTGGTGGTGGCGAGGCAACCGTTACTCGATCAGTGATGGTCGAGGGTTGAGATATGGGTAGGAGAGACCCATGATCACCAATCAAATGCATCCTTCGCTATCACCGGAGGAGGGGGAAGCTAGGGTTTACCCAAAGATTGGTAAACGAGGCGAAGGACTTGATGACATGGAGTGATGGAGGTGCAATGAAGGTAGTCACGCGAGGAAGGCAGAGGATAGGGCTATGTGTGGGACCGTTAAGGGAGCGGAGAGGGATAGTGATGACGCTGCAAAAATGGAAAGGGGGAAGGGTGTTCGCAAGGTGTAACATACGGGGGGAGGGGGGTTGACTAGAGGAGGAGGATGACCCGTAGCCGTTGGATCATGTGATCCAACTGTCCAAAGGAAGGCGTTGATGTGCGGTGGAGATCAGATCCTTAGGATATGATCAAAGGGCTTGAAGGTGCGCGGAGGGGGGAGGTCCATATGGGAGATAGGGTTCCATCCAACTAGTTTGGGTGAACATGTGACATGGCGAAGGAAAGTCATTGGATGCTGAGGAGATCTTGCAACTATGAGTGAGGTGGAGACGGGTAGTGGGGATCATATCTCAAGAAAGATCTGATGACTGTAAGTGAAACGAGGATGGATGGCCGGGGTGGAGGTGAGGAAGCGAGATCGGATGGCTCCAGGAGAAGTCGGGTGGTGAGAGAAGAGGCGGCCACGCAGGCGAACCAGAGGGCACCACGTGGACCAATAGAAAATCAGAAAAATGTAAAAATAAAAAAAAATCTAAAATAATTAGTTAGAGGTAAAATTAGAAAAAAAAGTCAAAACATGAAAGTTGTAGATCTCGATGAGATCTACAAGTTTCATGTTGGACAAAAAACTAATAGAGATCATTTATACAAAAGTGTCTTTTAGGGGTATTTTTAAAGGGATAAAAACACCGCTTTTTAGGGTTTTGATTTTTTAGTATTTTCTATTTCTTTTAGTGGGTAAGGTAATTATAGATAATTATTCAACCTATTTTTTATTGGTTTCTAATGATAACAAAGAAAATAATAGTAATTAATTGCAATAAATATTGTCTTAATTCCATAGTATACATACAATATAATAAAATATAATAATGAGGAATTATCAGTGATTTTTATTGGATTATTTAAGAAAGGAGTTTAATAATTGATTTTTAATATGATGAATACGAGATTCATCATACCCCTATACTTAAACTATGCTCGTCCTCGAGCATCTAAAGAATGAAGGAGTCAGATTACTTCCTGATAGTGCATGTGAATGTTTCAAGGCTCAATTTTTCGAAAACCCTTAATTTAAGTGTTCCTAAAATTCTGGGCTTAACCATGATCTAGTCAAAAGGAATCCAACTTCTCTATATTTGAGATTCTTTATTTGCACATATAATATAAGGAAATGAACTTTAACGTACTACACTCATGAGAGTCGAGTCGAGGCATCACACAAGGTTCCAGTCCAGGAGACCCTCCTCTAGACCCAATCATCAACACTAGGGAATAAGTCTCTTGCCTCAATCAACCGTCTCTTTAGTTTGTTAGACTTGAAATGTAGATAGATGACCAGAAGATGGAGAGTATAGGATTATGTCTAATTTTCTCTCCTTCACATTGGAACAAGGGGCCTCTCCAGTTCCTTATTACTCAACACATGTAGACTTTTTAGTTTGTTGATCAATGTATCCGTCAAGAGAATTCGGAGTCATCTGCACTTGTTTTTTGGGAGTTCACCATGGAGTGTCTTTTTTAGTAGTTAAGATACCTTCAACACCCAGACTTGTATCACTTTACGATGTAGAGCCCTTTTATGGTGCTAGTCCGACTCCTTGATCCTAACAGCATTTGGTCCAATGGACAATTTGAAAATGGTTGGGAGCGCTCACCATTGGTGGAAGCTCTTTTTGAAATTGACTTTGAATGATAGAGCTTTTCTTTGATATAAATTTCTTTCTTTCTTTTCATTTGTTGGCTAGCTCTACTGGTTTTACCAAAAGTTGGTGCAAACTGATCAACAATTAATTTAAGTTTCATCATACCATGACACATATGTAAATATCAAACGATAGCATATGAACTTGTTCACATACTGGTTAGGGTTTTACTAACACTTAGGTTCATGAAGCCTTCATCAACTTCATCCCATCCTCGAGCATCATTAAATCGGGTCTAGACTCAAATCGCCAATCCCAGTTCCTCAAGTTATAACTCAACTCATGTCATCAATCATGCAGTTGTGAATGTGTTGTGCTAATCATATTCTTTATAAGGTAGAGATGAAGAATGCAATATAGCCTCAAATCTTTCAAACTAGGGAAGTGTGTATTATTATGTCTAAAATCCTAATGACTAAGGCATGTTAAATCAGACTCTCAAGATTACAGGAATCAAGTGTCCTCAAAATCCTCAAGCCTCGAGTGAATGTGAATGTTAGAAATACACCAACTCCTTGGTTAGTGAATTTTTGTGGTTTTTATTTTTATCTCTTTTTTTATCTTTTTCAAATTTTTATGGATTTTAATTTTCATTTTTTAATTCATTTTAGAGACAACGATTTGCCCAAGCTTATATGAATAGTTACATCAACTTTCATCCAGTATGGGTGTAGGTACGGACTGTTAGACAGACCGTGTTACTTGAGGATAAAGCCATATACAGTGTCATCTAAACCACCCACTCTACTAAGGGAGACCGAAGTTCCCACACTGAAGAGCAGCTACTCATTTTTAACCGTAATAGTCAGGGCGGAGCTCAGGCACAGTATGAAGGAAGGAGCTTAATCGGTGTGGGATATGGAGAGAAGAATGTGAACTGGAAGGAGAGATTGGTGAGGTTATGATGATCGTTGGCAGTGGAGTTTGGAAGGTGTTTCGATCCTTAGTTTGGGTAGCAATGAGATGAAGTTTGAGATATGGGTAATAGAAAAAGTTGAAGAGAAGAAGAAATGACTTAACATGCGTTGTTCACTGTATGGTGATGAACACAGAGACTCTCCAGCAATCTGGCATCAAGAGGTGTGGTGAATGACACCTCAAAGCTAGGAAGCAAGCTTGGAAAACTGTTACTACATGGGTGAAGCCCCACAAATCTCGCCTAAACCTCGTCGCCACTCGACCTGCTCGGCGATGTCATGACCACTCATAAAAGAAGTTGGAGACTCTTCTCTTAGAGAATGGCAAATATATTGGAATGGAGGTTGGAACTTAGTTTTTATTGGGTAAGCGGTTGGTCTAATATGGTGTTAGTGGAGGACGGTTAGGAGTTTGGAGAGGTGAGGGGGTGATAGTGGACGACATGTAGGATTGGTTGGCGAGATGTAGAGGTGACCAAGTAGTTGCTCAAGAGGAGAGGGAGACGGGTTTGTCACATGCAGATCGTGGGAAAGAGAAGAGGGTCATGTTGACCTTAGGTCAATAAAGGAAGGATTTTGATTGGTGGAAAAGGATGAAGGGGTATGATGCTGAGGTGGATAAGTGAGTAGAGGTGGACCAATGGAAGATACTTTGAATAAGGAAATAAAAGGACAAGTAAATCTTGAAATAAATAAAAGCAAAGTTTAAAATAAAAAAATGATAAAAATGAAAGTTACAGGCCTCAATGAGATCTACAACATTATTTTGACCTCAAACCAAAATAAAGCATATTTACAATCAAAATATTTTTGAAGGTATTTTAAAGTATTAAATACAAATTTTTGAAGATTTTACATTTTTATCTTTGGTTTTTGATAAAAAATATATACAAAAGAAGATACAATAAAATATTAACGATGAAACAAACATTAATCTATTTTTTGGGTTTCTAATAATTACGAAAAGGTAAAAGAAAAATCAAGAAAGAAGTATATATACTATATATATGATTGCAACCTTTCATTTTCTCTAATTAAAAAATAAAGTAAATAAAATAAATTAAAAAATAAAAAAATTCATTATATACATGAAGTAATAAACCAAAGTTAGTGAATATGTACAAAGTACAAATAGGTTTCAAAATTGATATTTTGTAAGTAAGCTTTGATTTTAATAAAATCACTTTTACTGGATAGATAATTTATAACTTGAACTTTAAAAGTGAGTTTAGTAAATTTGGAGTTCATATGGAGTAGGAATTCAGCTGAGAAGTTGGACTTTATTTCGATTCAAGATATAAACATATTTATTCAAGGTGGGATTGATTTTGCATCTTTTGTAACATATACCATTTTATATACATGTTAGAGAAAGAATTAGATGAAAATGAGTTGGTATTAATTTATTACAAATCAGGAAAGATTGAGCTTTTTACATGTGTATATACACATATTCAACTCTTTTATTTTTGTGGTTTTTATTCTAAAATATTTTATAGACTTATTTACAAGATAAATACACACATTAGTCCATTTTTATTGCAAGTATAATTTATCAGTTTATTGAATTTAAGGGTATTTATTTGGTGTTTTTTCAGGGATCAAGATAAGATTCATATATTAATACGATGAATCATAAATTCATCAGCCCCATATATCTAAACCTTGCTAGTCCTCGAGCAAATAAAGAATGAATAAATTGGTTGAATCCTTGATTTTGCATGTGAATGAACAAGACTTGATTCATTCAGACATCTTAGTTTTAATAACCCTAAAATTCTAAGTTGAACCCAATCTTAGTCAAAAGGAATACAATTTCCCTAATTATCGGACTCTTTGTGTGTACATATATAGAAAGAGATATGACCTTTAGTGTTGACTGCATTTACAAGTGTAAAATTGAAATGCCACCCAAGGATCTAGTCCAAGAGACTCTCCTAAGGACCCAATCGTCAATACTAGGGAATGAATCTATTCTTACATTCTATCCACCTTCTCTTTAGTTGTCAATCTTTAAAATGAATATGGAAGGTCATATGATGGAGGGCATATGTTGGTGTCTTTTCTTCTCTCCCCACATTGGAACAAGGATCCTCTTGAGTGCCTTATTAACTCAACACATATTTTTTTGGTTGTTGATTAGTGTGCCATCAAGCGAGTGCTGAATCATCTGCACTTGTTTTCTTGGGAATGCACTGAGGTTTGTCTCTTTTGAGTAATAATTATACCTTCGACACCCAGACTTGTATCACTATACGATGCAGAGTCATTTTTGGGTACTAACCCGACTCATAAATACCTAAGATGGTGGTCCAAGTGGACACTTGAAAGGTTGGGAGCATTCACCTTAGGTGGAATCTCTTTTGAATGTAACTTTATGCTATAAGAGCTTTTATTTCATCGTCATTTATTTATTTATTTTTGGCTAGCTTCACTACTTTTATCTAGTTAGAGCACACTGATCAATATTTTATTAGATTTCATCATGACAACTGAGCAGGGTTTTTGAGATGAGCACATGGTTCGGTCGTAGAAAGATTGTCCCCTCTACCTCTATATGTGATGAACGAATTGACCGTCCCTTTTAGATCTAGATGGGACGTGGGCACTTCAACCGTCCAATGCACGGTAATCGCTGAAGACCGTTAACATGAGTGATCGTCCTACGTATTAGCATATGGGATGGTCGGTGTATGATCATCCCGTCCACCATTGGACATTTACGGGACGGTCTCTTTGTCATTCCATCAGACCTTTTGGAATTTTATAAGATGGCTATGACCGTCGCATACATTTTATTATTCTTGTCGCATGAAAGTCTGAAAATTGAAGTGGCAACTATAGAAGGGATGATCGTTGACCGTCCCTTCCATGAAGGAATCTGTGATGAATGTTGCTTGATTGTCCCATCCATATTCTCGCTTAATGAAATATTGACGGGCTTCGTAGTATATGGGATGGTCTTACTTATGATTGTCTCCGATTATCCTAGATGAGACGGTCAAATTGATTGTCCCCTCAAATCGAAATGATGCCCTCCTCCTTCTCTGTCATTCCTCTCCCTTCATGCCATCCTCCTCCTCCGCACCCCTCCCCCTCCCAGGTCCTCCTCCACCTCCGCAGCCCCTCCCCCTACATGCCCTCTTCCTTCGCAGCCCGTCCTCCTCCAAGCTGCTGAAGGTCGCCCCTCAAACACCTGTAAACAGTAGTTGGAGGCTACCCCTCGAATCCACATCCTCGCGTGGTCCTCCCTGTTTGACAAGCTCATGGTATAGTGTCTGAAGCTCACTGGCAACGTAGTGGTCGTAACTTGGGATATTTGACAACCCGCAAAATCGGCCCTTTAAAAGAGTGTTTTTAACGCTTGATAAATGTCGATGCAGTCGGGCCGATTTTGGTCATCAAAGAGACCATCTCATTGATATATGTTGAATAAGAATGCGATGGTCACTAATTTTTATTTTACTTGGCAAGAAACCAAGGTCGAACTCAGGGACACGCGCTTCTCTCGTATTAATCGGATTTCTATTAATTTAACTAAGGGTTGAATAAGAGACAATACAGGTCAAATTATGCATGAAGTGAGACACAACAATGCATTAAAAATAAACATGCATTTTTTTAATAAATTTTTATCATGCTAATAAATGCAGAGAAATGCAATGTAAATATGCCCTGAACAATAATTACTTGAGCCATACAGCATGCGAGTCAAACAAAATCAATTATGAAGCACCTTTTCATTTATACAACAAATAGGCATGAGAAACGAAGAAAGAATGACACTTAGTTACTAAAATAATACACTACTGATCATAGTGTCAAATCTCAAATTGAAGCATGCCATAATAAAGATGATGAGAAGAGCATCAAAATGAAACTGAAATCAACTCTATTGGAGCTACGTAGCTCAAGATATGCAACAATGAAGATAAGGGCATAAGTGAAAAGAAACATGAAAAGATACCTACAAAAAAGGTCCCTGGGAGGGACTAAAATGCAATAATAATAAAGTACGGGGCCTTCCCTGTAAATAATCCATATGTGCGGGGACCTTTTTGTAAATTTGAAGAACTTCGCGGGCGTCTCTGCAAATTTCCCAGAATAGCACGTGTGAAGCACGTGCTATCCAGGCTTGGTGTCAGGCTCGGCAGAGGTTCGGCAGCTTCGGCTTGGCTCGTGCTATCCGAGCCTCCAGGCTTGGTGGCGATCAGGCTTGGCGTGGTCTCTAGGTGTGCCACGTGTATCAGGACCTGGATGCAATTTGTGGAAGGTGCGAGGGCACCGATGCAAAAAGCCCAGACCCCACGTGCGGGTGGCACGTGAGCTCAGGCTCGGCGGGGGCGAGGGTCGGCGCTGCTTCGGGTGGCCGTAGCAGGTGGCTCGGGCCACGTGGTGGCTCGAGGTTGACTCGGGCGAGGCTCGGTCCCACCGAGCCTCCGCGCTCCGGGACGGCGACGTGGCTCCTCCAGGGCCGTTGGATCTCCGTCGTGGGGCGAGATCCAACGGTATCTGCTTCTCCTTCCTCCTCGATAGCTGGCAGCGCGATTGGAGCTCCGGCAAAAGGTCTGGAGCTCCACCGCGCCTCGCCGTGCTCGGTGAAGCTCAGGGAAGAACGCTCGTCGTATGGCGATGAAGATCTGAAGTCGAAGAAGCCGCAAGAGCCTCTAGAATGCGCTGTCGACGCCTGACTGACGGAGGCGGAGCTCTAGAACCTGGCTCCGCCCAAGGTCCGGCCATTGGTGATGGTTAACCTGCAAGGGGGTTAGGGCGTGTGTGCGTGCGAGATGAGTTGGACGGAGGACTGAGCGGGGCGGAGAAATGAAGTCCTTAGTGTGTTCTCCTCCGCCTCCGGCGGAGGAGAATGCCTGGGATGAGGGAGGTCGTGGTTGAGCAGGAGGGTGATCGGAGATGTGCGCGGGGAAGGTAGATCGGTGGTGGAGCTAAAGGAGTTGACAGTGGAGCGAGGTAATGTTCGGAGAGTCTGAGAAAATTATGCAAAATAAGAAGAAGATTCAGAGAGGATCAGAGGGCTTACCTGGCCGGAGATGGAGGTCGTGGCCTGGGCTGGGCATCGGAGAAGAAGCCCGGGTCGTCGCACATACTGGCCGGTCGTGCCAGCGAGCTCGGGCGGGGCTTAGAGCCACCGCAGCGCCGCCTGAAGGTCGGCAGGTCTCATCGGGGAAGGAAGTCGTCGTTGCTCGATCCGAGCTCCTCCCCCTGTCACAGGGAGGAGCTGGAGGGCTGGGCCACTACCCCTTGGTTGATGGACGAGAGTGAAAGAGGGATGAGGAGGTGTATTTAAAGGAGGTTCGGCGGTGTCAGGTGGTGGGGAGCCGAGTTTTTTAAGGAGATGTGGGACGACTGGAGAGGAGGATGGAGCTTGTGGGATGTGCGCGAGAATCATGGAGGAATGGACTCGGACGTGGGGTGGTTAGGGAGAGGAGAGGTGGTAAGGTGAGGTAGCTAAATTTAGAAGGGTGGAGGAGGTCTGCGAGGCGCGGGGTGAAGGATATGGTTAGATCCTCAAGCGCATCACGGAAGCGTGATCATCGTATCGGATACGACGAAGAACGACTAGTCGCACTAGTTGTTCTATGCAGCGGAAATTAAAAAAATTTCATGTGACGAAACCACATGATCCAAGAACACTTCTCGGATCGTTTCGTCTAAACCACAACCAAGTATTAGGTTTACCTCTTGAAGCGTGGTTGCGATCAAGTCTCTAAACGAAGAGACCTCCTGTCTCAAGTCCGATCCGTCGGAGGAGACGCTTGCGAGCGCGGGGATGAACCGCGTGCTTCTCGCAATCCATGTTGATGATCCAAGCGGCGGATCTCCTGATCTCGACACACGAGATCCGATGTCTTCTTCACGAGCGGGGCGCACCGAAGGAGACGGAGATCCACGAGCAAACCATCGGGCAACATAACGACAATACCGCGGCGATGGAGAACCTCTCTAGGGCATCCATGGTGGACGACCACATGAGAGAGATGGAGAGAGGACGTGTAGAGAAAATGAGAGAGAGAGAGAGATTTGTTGCCTCAACTTATGTATCTAGAAGAGCAATGAGGTGCCTCTTCTTTTATAGGGTTTTGGGATCCATGGATCTCAATCCATGTGTCAACACAAATCCAATGGTCCACATCAATTTGTGTTTCTTTTAATGGTCATGATTTGTTGCTAAAAACACAACAACAATTAATTTAATTTAAATTAAATATATGTTGATAAATCAACACAATTTAATTACAAAATTAAATCATCAATACATGGAGATAATGAAAGGAGAGAAAGCCTCCTTCCATGTGGAGAGGGGGGACGGCCTCCCTTTCCTAATGGGAGTGGTGGTCGTCCACCCTCCTCCATTAGGAAGGTGGCTATTTCACCTTTTATGCAATCTCCATTATTTGCAACAACTTTTGTTGCAAATTATTTCACAAAAAATAAATCCAATTTATTTTGTGAACATTGAAATCATGCCATTGAAAAATTTGTGAATCACATTCACAACCCAAAACAAAATGTAAATTACATTTTCAATTTAATGTCCAATGTGAATCCGATTCACATTAACATTTAATTAACAAATGTAAATTACAAACATCTCTCTCTTGTATATTATAAATCACATTTATAATATATTTGATTAATGTGGATATTGCTATCCACATTATTCATATCCATGATGATTAAATCACATTTAATCATTTTGGATCTCTATTCTCTTGTGTCCAAATAATATGAATCATATTCATATTACTTACATCTTTGATAATCTAATTATCTAAGATAGCTCTCTTTATAATATGAATCAAATTCATATTAATCATGATAATTAAATCACATTTAATTATCCATATTCTCAATGCTCGGATACATATATCAACAATAGAATTATCCATGAACTCCTTCAAGGATAATGCGCTTTCTCCGCAGATACTTGGAGATAAGGACAGGGCGATTGTTTTGTTCCACGTATAGTGACATGGATATTGAGATCATATCTCAAATCCAGATCGCGGGCCTCCCATAGATGCTTGATTAAATCAAGACCGTAAATCTAATCTTCTTATTGCATCTGAATCATATTCAGATCAATGTCCAACACTTGGACCAAGATCAGATTACTTCTCTACTGAGAGGAGTCACTAAAATCCAGACCCGTTTCATCACTCCCTAGGAATGGAAGCGTCATGGTTATACAATCGTTTATGATCACATCACCCTCAGGTATTCCCAATACCTGTACATCCTGCATACTGGAAGACTTAGACTAAACCCGAAGTATTCGATCAACTTTATACTGTCTACTTCATGGTTTTATCAGTAAGTTTCTCATTCGATCATTGGGAGTCGGTATCGATCATATACTTTCCAAAAGCATATATCATACCTAGGTCTTGATCATATACTTTCCAAAAGTATATATCAAACCTACAAATTCAGTCAAGCTTCCAAAGCGAGACGACCGTGCGCACGGAATTTGATTCTTCCCAATATCTCATGAGTGAGCTCATGTCTTCCGGTTCAGTAACTGAACCTGTATGATTCCTTTGAGAGATCGTATTACTCATATGCCCTTATATGCACACCAGCGCGCCGGTGTATAGACCTTGATTAGGTCATCAACCTATTGGTCTGCCAAATGTACATACTTAGACATATAGCAACACATCTGTCTCCGGTCAGAGGATGCGTGCCTATATCATGACAACATACGATATAGGACTTTGGTTATCTCGATCTCGTTAAGTCAACTCTTTGACCTAACTAATCTAACACCTGCGAATCTCTATTCCTATGCAGAGGACCTGCATCAAGAGGTCGGTCAGATATCAGCCTTCAGAGATAAGGATTGCCATCTCCTACTCAGGCTGGAGATCATCTCTTAACAATCATCTGACGGTGCTTGATGAGTCCTCAATCTAACTCTTTAGATATTCATCCAAGCACCAGCCTCTATGATTCAATAGTTGAATCAACAGCTGTATGATCATCAAGATGGCCATGGTACATAACCCTAATTGTACTAAGGGACCTATTATGCAAATTATGTATTCTTTATTTCAGATTAAGGAGTGAATTGCAGTAACATTTATTGCATAATGGCTCGCCGTGGGCTCGCATTTCCAACAATCTCCCACTAGCCCAAAGAGCCATTAATGGGCTAATCATTTAAACCCACACTCTTGTGACAATCATAGACTATTAAGAAAATAGCTAGGTAAGCTGATCAGTCACGCTGTTCCTGCGAGACTACGCCAAGTCCTTTTACGGCACTTGCATATCCCCAGTAACAGTGCTCGCATCTAATGCGAATGTTGCATCTCATGCAACCAATACTCAATCTAGTTGGTTACATTATCCCTGACATCATAACCAGTATCCCCATAATCCTTATTAGAATACCTTCATTCCCGGAGATCTCTATCTCCTAAGGTATCTAAAGTTTAGACCTTTATAGATCACTATCTACATGGTCTTAAACTTTGAAGATAAGACTTTGAGATTATTATCTCAAAAATCTCCTCATCTATGAAGATTTTGTTATTACTGCAATCAAGTGTTTTATCTCTACAGTAGGATTAGTAACAATTTACTACTCCCACTGCATGACAGACATCTGGTATTTGTACACTCTAGCATACACTCAGCTTCTCGTAACTAATGCACAAGTGCAAGTAGTTGTAGCATTTACTTCCTCAACTCTTTGAGGTGCTATCCCTTAAGATAGGTCAGTACCATATCTTAAGGGTTAGAAGCCTTTCTTGGAATTTCTATGAATAGAATATGTCCAAGGTATACTACAAATGTGACAGTCCAATTATCCTCTTCTCTTGGCTTCTGAACAACTTCAGAACTAAGATCTAAGAGGTATCTTTGAAATCATATTTCAAGATATGGAATAACCAGAGAATAAAACACATATTATTATCCTTATATCATTTTAAATGATCAGGATATCATCTATATTTAGCGTAATGAACACATAGGCACTCCCACTAAGCTTCGCATGGCTCATCAAGATTTTATTTGAAATCATAACATTTATAATTTCATCAAATCTTATGGTCCATCTCAAAGAAGCTCATTTGAGTCCTTAGATGGATTCCTTATCTTGCACACCTTGCTTTCCTCAACCATGAAGCCCTGGGGCTACTTCATGTGAATATCCTCAGAGAGATATTCATAGAGGAATGCAATCTGGACTTACATCTCGAAGATGCAATAGTCAAGTTGTGTAGCTAAGGTTAGCAATATTTTGATGATATTAAGCATGTTCACCGAAAAGCAAGTCTCATTGCAAGCAATGTCTTCTCTTCCATGTGTAGCTCATTGCTACGAACTATGCTTTGAAGGTATGTACCTTCTCATCAGGTTCCCTTTCTCTTGAAGATCCATTTACACCTTTACGGGTCTTACCCATATAGGTGGATCCTCGAGGGTCCATATACAACACTTGTACATGAAGTCTACATTAGACTTTTATTGCTAACATCCATCTATCCATGCTATGATCTTCAGAAGCTTCATCACATGAAGTTCGATCATTGTCAGATTTCTCTGACACATGGAATCCATCCTCAAACTTATTTGAAGAGGTTTTAGTGTTTCATCTTCAATTATCCTTTTAGTTTCCAATTTTAGGAGCCTCATTATCTTTTCAAGATTAAATGAGTTCCTACACTTCATTTTTTTATCTTGATTCTCAAGAGTCTCAACCTTCAAGAATCACATTCTTAGAGATGAGATATTTCAAGAATCTCAAGATCATAAAGTAGGTATCCAATACCATCCTTTATTTTCCTAATGAAGCAGCACTCTCAAGTGCTAGATTCCATCTTGCATGGAACCTTATTAAGGATATACATTGTAGTCTCTACTACACATATATACCTGGAAACTAAGGGATAATTATGCTAAAATTCATCATTGATAAGATCATGTCACACATGATCCAATTGTATCTGCCTATAACTCTATTGAGTTAAGGTGTGTTAGGAGGATTGAGATAGAAATGATATTCATATCTCTATAAGGTATTCTTTGAATTTATCTAACAGGTACTTGCTACCTAGATTAGATCAAATTCATTTTATCTTCCTTCAAACTTTTGGTTTTAAACCAAAAATAATGAAATCTTTGAACATTTCAAAGGTTTCTTAGGTGAAGAGAAGAAATCTCATATCATACATAATCATCAACAGATATCACATATCCATAATGTTTACTATGATATATATGATCTACATACATCAATATGTATGAGATCCTGAATACCTTGACATCTTACACCTTTCTCTAAGAAGGGTGTATTGGACATTTTTCTTTGAATACAATATTCATAAGTATGTAAGTTTTGAAATTTTAGACATTCTAAAGTTTCATCTCTTACTAGTCTATTGATCAAATCAATAGACAAATGCCAAGGCTTGATGCTAGATCATTGTCAAATGATCTTCATCCTCCTATTGATCTTAAGGTTTAATTTCAGTATTTAGAAATGTTAATGAACCATTCATTAATTTTCCAATTTAGTGGAGTCCACTAGATTTTAGATTACTATCTGAAATATCTCCATCATAACTTTTTATGATAGTTCTACCTCAGAATTCATGTTTATTTCCAACATTTAGAAACAAACAATGAGTGTATTCTTATATCTAGGTCATAGAGACATTCTCTAAGACTAAGGACTCTCCCACTGAAATTAACAAGTTTATCAATCCAACAGAGATTGTTGCAACAATTGCATCAATATCCATGTGGATAACTATAAACCTTTAAGATCAAATTTTCCAGTCTTCTAAAACATATGCAACCTATTGCAAATGTCATCAGAAGATTGAGATACAATTATTTGACTTTATCTTATCAATGATTTATGTAGATTAATCTGATGCTCCATCCGAGTCCTTCTCTAAGGATTCTAGATAGACTTGATAGTCATACTATCAACACATCAACTTATTGCAGCATTGGCATTCATCCAACTCTTCGGATGACATATGGAAGTCATAGATGTATAGTCAACTCTTTGACCATACTTCTTACTCGGGTCCAACCCATGCTTCCACTGCGCTCCCTTTATCTATAAGCAACCATTGCTTAAGACTAAGGATCTCTTATGTAAGAGCATTTCAACATTTATACATGCTTCATTAAATTCATACAATATGAATATTATGAAGCTTCATGAATGACCAGAGTATAGATAGTAGAATGATGACACTCATCATCTACATCCATCTAAACTCTTAAAACATAGGTTCAGGTAGGTACTCAAACAATTTGAATACACCATCTCTTATAGAGCCACCATTCTGCATGATGCAGTGAACCATCTCATTCATGTTAAATGTCAAGAGCACATATGTATGCCCGAATATCTTCATAAATTTTATAAGGATTATTTGACAATTGTGATCATCATCGACATGTCACTTCCAAAGTACATCCGATGAGAGATCAAGACTATAGAGACATACAAACCCTAGGGTTGTAGTCTTATTATCTATTTAATTGTCATTCCTCAATATTATGAGGAAACTTGCACATTGCAACCACATACATTATGTGTCCAATTGCAAGTACAATATCTGGATCATGAGTCCAATCCATGATATTTTACTGGTTATTATTGAGTATATCATTGAGTGGTTTTAATGAAGGATTATCTGAAATAAGAAATTTGCATAAATATATAGATATATATATTTTACTTTGATTTAGGATTTTTATATCAAAGTTGTCTTGTCTTGTCAACACTGAAAGTTCATTCCCTTAATCATTTTCAATGTAAGAGATATACTTACCATTATATCTCAACAAGATCTGGGATCTCCTTCCTTATCTTTGTTACATCCCAATAATATGAGAATCTGCAACTCGGATAAAAAAGAAGCGGGAACACATTCCGCTTTGCAAGTCCAACTTGCATTCCCAATTCGGTCTTTAACACCCGGACCCACCACCCCTAAGGCGATGTTGACCCGTCGTTAATTGAACCAACCGTCAACAGGAATAGTACTCGCTATACGCAATCCAATATCGCCCCAATAATATGAGGATCCGATATTGGGGTCACTACGTATACGGCCTTACTCTTTCGAGAAGCAAAGAGTCCGATCCAGATGCGCTTGCATACAGGAGCTGTCACTTCGGACAGGCGTCTCCCACATACAATCCCTGGCGACGGAACCCTTCGCCTTGACGGGAGACCATGGATGTCACTTATGTGATCCTCCACCTCATATTCAAATTTTTTTAATTAATTATCGTGAATCACATTCACATAATTAATTCTTCCAAGGGAATTATTAACTCTAATAATATTAGAGTATTTCAATCTTAATTGGATTCAAATTAATCTAATCATATTAAATTAATGATCCAATTAATATCCAACAATCATTTTAATAGTTACTTGAATAATGGTATTATCTCAAATACGTATTATTTCGAATTTTAATAATTAGAAAAATACATCTTAATCCCTCGGACATTATCCCGGCCCTACCCGCTGTCATGGCCAGTACCGACGAGAGTGGGACGGACCACATACGTTGCAACCCGCAACCCCAATGCTCTCCGACTAGGCACCATATCTGCCTCGGGAAAGGATAATGCCAAATTGATTAATTTGTACTTGAGATGATCATCGGTTATTCAACCGAAATTGTACCATATAGTAATAATCAAAACATTTTTGATTAACATTATAATGAGATTTGCTAAACAAATCCCAAGTCCTATTCAAGCAACATGTTTGTTGGAATGTTGATCATGTAGATCATGTAACCAATCTTGATCTAGATCACATCTAATCATTTGTTGGTTAGGGCAAAGTCATTTAAGGACATAATTATCATTAAATATTTCACAAATATTTATGCATAATTATTCTAGGAAATTAAACAATTTAATTTCACTAATTAATTAAATGACAATCACTAGGTTCTTGATTAGGAAAGTATTTTCAGCAGTGACCCTCACTTACTAAAAATATCATATCTCAATCAATTTAAATCCAAATTAAGCAAAGTAAATTTCTAAAGTTTGCTAACTTGATTTACAACAGAATCCAAGTGATTTGCACGCATTTCAAGGCGTTTCAAATCTGCAATTAACATCTTAATTACGTCATGATCCGCAGTCCCCGAAACAGTGGATACATGTTCACTAAAATGAGCATATCTAGAGCAAACGGAATCGAAATCACGCAAACTCAGATCCTACGGTTTCCTTATTTAATGGGGAACAAAATCCAATTATTATTTTCGTGTTTAAACAATTTAAACAGTGCCAAAAATAATATCAAAACAGAGACGCGAAAATGAAATGCAAGAAAACTTTCGCAAACCCTAATGAACCCAAGTCGTCCTCGGTTTATGGATCATATCCAAAACCACCGACCTAAGGCTCTGATACCACTTGAAGGATATGGTTAGATCCTCAAGCGCATCACGGAAGCGTGATCATCGTATCGGATACGACGAAGAACGACTAGTCGCACTAGTTGTTCTATGCAGCGGAAATTAAAAAAAAATTCATGTGACGAAACCACATGATCCAAGAACACTTCTCGGATCGTTTCGTCTAAACCACAACCAAGTATTAGGTTTACCTCTTGAAGCGTGGTTGCGATCAAGTCTCTAAACGAAGAGACCTCCTGTCTCAAGTCCGATCCGTCGGAGGAGACGCTTGCGAGCGCGGGGATGAACCGCGTGCTTCTCACAATCCATGTTGATGATCCAAGCGGCGGATCTCCTGATCTCGACACACGAGATCCGATGTCTTCTTCACGAGCGGGGCGCACCGAAGGAGACGGAGATCCACGAGCAAACCATCGGACAGCATAACGACGATACCGCGGCGATGGAGAACCTCTCTAGGGCATCCATGGTGGACGGCCACATGAGAGAGATGGAGAGAGGACGTGTAGAGAGAATGAGAGAGAGAGAGAGATTTGTTGCCTCAACTTATGTATCTAGAAGAGCAATGGGGTGCCTCTTCTTTTATAGGGTTTTGGGATCCATGGATCTCAATCCATGTGTCAACACAAATCCAATGGTCCACATCAATTTGTGTTTCTTTCAATGGTCATGATTTGTTGCTAAAAACACAACAACAATTAATTTAATTTAAATTAAATATATGTTGATAAATCAACACAATTTAATTATAAAATTAAATCATCAATACATGGAGATAATGAAAGGAGAGAAAGCCTCCTTCCATGTGGAGAGGGGGGACGGCCTCCCTTTCCTAATGGGAGTGGTGGCCGTCCACCCTCCTCCATTAGGAAGGTGGCTATTTCACCTTTTATGCAATCTCCATTATTTGCAACAACTTTTGTTGCAAATTATTTCACAAAAAATAAATCCAATTTATTTTGTGAACATTGAAATCATGCCATTGAAAAATTTGTGAATCACATTCACAACCCAAAACAAAATGTAAATTACATTTTCAATTTAATGTCCAATGTGAATCCAATTCACATTAACATTTAATTAACAAATGTAAATTACAAACATCTCTCTCTTGTATATTATAGATCACATTTATAATATATTTGATTAATGTGGATATTGCTATCCACATTATTCATATCCATGATGATTAAATCACATTTAATCATTTTGGATCTCTATTCTCTTGTGTCCAAATAATATGAATCATATTCATATTACTTACATCTTTGATAATCTAATTATCTAAGATAGCTCTCTTTATAATATGAATCAAATTCATATTAATCATGATAATTAAATCACATTTAATTATCCATATTCTCAATGCTCGGATACATATATCAACAATAGAATTATCCATGAACTCCTTCAAGGATAATGCGCTTTCTCCGCAGATACTTGGAGATAAGGACAGGGCGATTGTATTGTTCCACGTATAGTGACATGGATATTGAGATCATATCTCAAATCCAGATCGCGGGCCTCCCATAGATGCTTGATTAAATCAAGACCGTAAATCTAATCTTCTTATTGCATCTGAATCATATTCAGATCAATGTCCAACACTTGGACCAAGATCAGATTACTTCTCTACTGAGAGGAGTCACTAAAATCCAGACCCGTTTCATCACTCCCTAGGAATGGAAGCGTCATGGTTATACAATCGTTTATGATCACATCACCCTCAGGTATTCCCAATACTTGTACATCCTGCATACTGGAAGACTTAGACTAAACCCGAAGTATTCGATCAACTTTATACTGTCTACTTCATGGTTTTATCAGTAAGTTTCTCATTCGATCATTGGGAGTCGGTATCGATCATATACTTTCCAAAAGCATATATCATACCTAGGTCTTGATCATATACTTTCCAAAAGTATATATCAAACCTACAAATTCAGTCAAGCTTCCAAAGCGAGATGACCGTGCGCACGGAATTTGATTCTTCCCAATATCTCATGAGTGAGCTCATGTCTTCCGGTTCAGTAACTGAACCTGTATGATTCCTTTGAGAGATCGTATTACTCATATGCCCTTATATGCACACCAGCGCGCCGGTGTATAGACCTTGATTAGGTCATCAACCTATTGGTCTGCCAAATGTACATACTTAGACATATAGCAACACATCTGTCTCCGGTCAGAGGATGCGTGCCTATATCATGACAGCATACGATATAGGACTTTGGTTATCTCGATCTCGTTAAGTCAACTCTTTGACCTAACTAATCTGACACCTCCGAATCTCTATTCCTATGCAGAGGACCTGCATCAAGAGGTCGGTCAGATATCAGCCTTCAGAGATAAGGATTGCCATCTCCTACTCAGGCTGGAGATCATCTCTTAACAATCATCTGACGGTGCTTGATGAGTCCTCAATCTAACTCTTTAGATATTCATCCAAGCACCAGCCTCTATGATTCAATAGTTGAATCAACAGCTGTATGATCATCAAGATGGCCATGGTACATAACCCTAATTGTACTAAGGGACTTATTATGCAAATTATGTATTCTTTATTTCAGATTAAGGAGTGAATTGCAATAACATTTATTGCATAATGGCTCGCCGTGGGCTCGCATTTCCAACACGGGGCTCGGGCGGAGCTTGCGGGAGGAGGAAGACGAGGTCCGGACCGTTGGATCGTCAGATCCAACGGTCCTGATGAGGGCGCGTAGGGACGGTTTGGATCAGATCGGCGGTGTAATGATCGAAGCGTCAAGAGCGTGCCAGATGTCGTGGTGAGGCTTGCGCGCTAGCGGACGGTAGTGATGTGAAGAGGGCGCATGATCGAAGGGCTGGTGATGGTTGTGGAGCTAGCGGCTCAGATGGAGCAGCCCCGATATGATCGTGGGGTGCACAAGGCTGCTACGTGGCGAAAGGGGATACAGGCGCTGACGGATGGTGACGATGAGAGGCGAGGTTGGATCAGACGGCTAGAAAAAATGGGCGCACGTGGAGTGAGCAGAGCCGTTGGATCAGAAGGTGATCTGACGACCAAAAGCCCAGGCGGCTGAAGCAAGGGAAGCGGGCCACGTGGCTCACCCAGAACGGGCCACGTGGCCCAATCAGATTATTCAAAGGAATTTTTGATTTTTGGGCGATAAAAAGGCCGAATTTGAGAAAACTCAAAACATGAAAGTTGTAGATCTTGATGAGATCTACAAGTTTCATGTTGGCCAAAACTGGAGATGAAGTCAAACAAAGGTCCAAAATATTTTTGAAGGTATTTTTAAGTCTAAAAATACCACGGATTTTTATTTTGCCATTTTTTGTGGTTTTTAATTTATTTAGGACTCTGTTAATTACAGGACATTAACTGGGTTTTATTGACATCTATTTAAGCAAGGAGGTTAATAATAGAAAATAAAGACGATGAAATCGAGTTTCATCACCCCCCTATACTTAAACCATGCTCGTCCTCGAGCATCAGAAAGAATGACTAAGTTGGATTAACCCCCTTGTGCATGTGAATACAGGATCCAATCTTCTCAAGTCGACTTAATTTTAGAGATCCAAAATTCTAGAGTTCAACCCAGCCTTAATCAAGAGGCTTCCAATTCCTCTACTTCTCTAGACTCTCTCTGATGTACGTATAAGCTAAAGGATATGAAATTTAGTGTTGACTGCAATTTCGAGAGTAGAGTCAAGTCTTCACCCAAAATCTTGGTCTGAGAAAATCTCCTAAGGACCCAATCCTCAGCACTAGGGAATAAATCAAATCTTGCATTCAGTCCACCGTCTCTTTAGTTGTCAGACTCAGAAAATGTAGATGGCAGGCCAGAAATGGAGGGCATGGGATTGTGTCAATTCTTCTCTCCCTCTCATTGGAACAAGGATTCTCTCTAGTGCCTTTTTACGCAACACTTTTTTTTGGTGTTGATCAATGCGTCCGTCAAGAGAAGTTGGAACCGTCTGCACTTGTTTTCCTGGGAGTACACCGGGGTGTGTCTCTTTTGAGTACCTATCGTACCTTCGACACCCAGACTTGTAGCATTTACGATGCAGAGCCCTTTTTTGGTGCAAGCCCGACTCCTGGTCCTAATAGCGGTGGTCCAAGTGGACACTTTGAAAAGTTTGGGAGCGTTCGCCTTTGGTGGAAGCTCTTTGATATTTGACTTTGTGGAATGAGAGCTTTTCTTTGAAATTTCATTGACTTGTATAATTTTTGGCTAGCTCCACTGCTTTTACCAAGAGTTGGTGCACACTGATCAACATTTTTTTATATAATTCACACCCAGGCACTTAGGTCAATGTCAAGAGATTAGTATAAGAACCAAGTTCTCACACTGGCTAATATTGCTGACACTCAGGTTTCATGAAGCCTTCAAAGATTTTATCTCATCCTCGAGCATCATTAAATCAAATCCAGACTCGAATCTCTCATCCCAATTCCTCAAGTGAAAAATCAACTCATCTCAATCAAAACCGCAGTCGTGCATGTGATGTGCTGATCATATTCTCTTTGTCTGAGATTAAGCATGGAATATAGCATGCAAATCTAGAAACCTAGGGGAATGTGGATGATTAAGTCTATGACCCTGATGGCTAAGGCTGGTTAACTGCAAATCTCAAAGACCTCATAAATCAAGCTTCCTTGAACATTTTAGATCCTGGGTGAAGGTGTAAGAGTAGAGTTTAATCCAACTCCTTCATTCATAAACATTTTTTTTTGAATTTTGCAATTTTTATGGATTTTAGTTTTTAAAGTTAAAACACAGGTTAGACTCAACTTTCCTTGATAAAAGATTTTCTAAACCATGTCACATAAATAAAAGATTTTCAAAACATTTTTCAAAAATATTTTTCAAAACAAGAAAAACTCATTTTTCAAATCATTTTCGAACATATTTTTATCAAAATAGTGTAACATAGTGTAGAAAAGCCGTGAAATCATTTGAGTTCTCTTAGTCCAAAGAATTTTACTTTAGCCAAAAAGTTTCAAAATTTTCAAATTTTTCAGATATTAGCTAAAGTAAGTAAATTGTATATACGGTATACCCCCCTATCCTTAAACTTTGCTATGTCCTCATAGCACTAAATGATACGAGTCCATAGGTCCATTTAAGTACAGAGAAATATACGGGAGCTAAGAGGGGCTCCCCCTATACTTAGGTTAGAAATAACCTAAGTATAAAGGCAAGAAAATATGAGTAGAGAAATCACAGGGGCTTGGGTCCCCCCTATACTTAGGTTGAGATTAGCCTAAGTATAAAGATTGAAATTGATGTTGGAAGAGACTCAAGGTGAACGAAGAAGAAGGATGGATGTACAAGTGAGCGGTTGAATCTTCGGAGATGAAATGGAGTGTCTTCGGTTTTGGGGTGCGTGTCGCATCATACAAGGCTCAATCAAGCAAGCAAACCCTTAGTTTCACCAACTCCCACATGAAACCAACCAAGGTTGGTTTATTATCTTGTCTGTTTTATTGGTGATAAAACGTTTGATTTTTACGCAAAGAAAAGTATTGAAGTGAAAATCATTGCGTAAGCGAGGGTATTGCTCTCCCAAAACCGAATTTTACTCCATTTTTGGTTGACTTGCAATTAACAGTCCCAATTTTATTTTAGGTTTTCACTGATTATGGTTAGCACAAAATCAAGAAGTCATCGTCTACCGGTCAATCCCTTTTTCCATTTAACCTAGGTGATCAAGCTAGGAAAACGAAACCGAGAAAAACATGTATTCGATAAAAATCGCTATCTAGGCTAAGCGAGAAATCATGCAGTGATTTGACAAAAACACGTGAAAAACTGGGGCTGTTTTGAAAACCTAATCCAACATGTATGCAAGTCGAAAAAAAGCCGCACCTAATCATGCATTTATTAGCGATGATTGATTTTTTATTAATTTTAGCTAGGTGATGCGAGATTATGTGTGTATGTCATTTAGTGTGTCCTACCTACGATCAAGCACATAAAAATATGAAAGATAAAATGAGCTCGGAGAGCCGCGTGCCTATCCTAGGTCGACACTCAAGTGGGGACGATCCCCACACAACCACAATCGTTTGATTACAACCGCGAGTCTTCAATCAAAGACCGCTGTAAACGACGAATTATTATATGGAAATAAAAATGCAAGACATTTTTTTTCTTTTTTTTCTCGACATACTCCAAACGTGTTTCTACGGCTCCTCGCAGCAGGAAGCATCGGCTTCTCGCCTCCTTGAACACCAAGGGCCCTGCCACAGAAAAATTGATTAGAGATCAATCGAAAAAGAAAATTTTATAATGCGAAATAAATGAACAAAAAGTGACCTATAAAAGAAACATGAAATTAAATAAACAAAATTCCAAAAAATATGAGTAATGAGCCGTCTCCCCGGCAACGGCGCCATTTGACAACCCGCAAAATCAGCCCTTTAAAAGAGTGTTTTTAACACTTGATAAATGTTGATGCAGTCGGGCCGATTTTGGTCATCAAAGAGACCATCTCATCGATATATGTCGAATAAGAATGCGATGGTCACTAATTTTTATTTTACTTGGCAAGAAACCAAGGTCGAACTCAGGGACACGCGCTTCTCTCGTATTAATCGGATTTCTGTTTATTTAACTAAGTGTTGAATAAGAGACAATACAGGTCAAATTATGCATGAAGTGAGACACAACAATGCATTAAAAATAAACATGCATTTTTTTATAAATTTTTATCATGCTAATAAATGCAGAGAAATGCAATGCAAATATGCCCTGAACAATAATTACTTGAGCCATACAGCATACGAGTCAAACAAAATCAATTATGAAGCACCTTTTCATTTATACAACAAATAGGCATGAGAAACGAAGAAAGCATGACACTTAGTTACTAAAATAATACACTACTGATCATAGTGTCAAATCTCAAATTGAAGCATGCCATAATAAAGATGATGAGAAGAGCATCAAAATGAAACTGAAATCAACTCGATTGGAGCTACGTAGCTCAAGATATGCAACAATGAAGATAAGGGCATAAGTGAAAAGAAACATGAAAAGATACCTACAAAAAAGGTCCCTGGGAGGGACTAAAATGCAATAATAATAAAGTACGGGGCCTTCCCTGTAAATAATCCATATGCGCGGGGACCTTTTTGTAAATTTGAAGAACTTCGCGGGCGTCTCTGCAAATTTCCCAGAATAGCACGTGTGAAGCACGTGCTATCCAGGCTTGGTGTCAGGCTCGGCAGAGGTTCGGCAGCTTCGGCTTGGCTCGTGCTATCCGAGCCTCCAGGCTTGGTGGCGATCAGGCTTGGCGTGGTCTCTGGGTGTGCCACGTGTATCAGGACCTGGATGCAATTTGTGGAAGGTGCGAGGGCGCCGATGCAAAAAGCCCAGACCCCACGTGCGGGTGGCACGTGAGCTCAAGCTCGGCGGGGGCGAGGGTCGGCGCTGCTTCGGGTGGCCGTAGCAGGTGGCTCGGGCCACGTGGTGGCTCGAGGTTGACTCGGGCGAGGCTCGGTCCCACCGAGCCTCCGCGCTCCGGGACGACGACGTGGCTCCTCCAGGGCCGTTGGATCTCCGCCATGGGGCGAGATCCAACGGTATCTGCTTCTCCTTCCTCCTCGATAGATGGCGGCGCGATTGGAGCTCCGGCGAAAGGTCTGGAGCTCCGCCGCGCCTCGCCGTGCTCGGTATAGCTCAGGGAAGAATGCTCGTCGTATGGCGATGAAGATGCGAAGTCGAAGAAGCCGCAAGAGCCTCTAGAATGCGTTGTCGACGCCTGACTGACGGAGGCGGAGCTCTAGAACCTGGCTCCGCCCAAGGTCCGGGCATTGGTGATGGTTAACCTGCAAGGGGGTTAGGGCGTGCGTGCGTGCGAGATGAGGTGGACGGAGGACTGAGCGGGGCGGAGAAATGAAGTCCTTAGTGTGTTCTCCTCCGCCTCCGGCGGAGGAGAATGCCTGGGATGAGGGAGGTCGTGGTTGAGCAGGAGGGTGATCGGAGATGTGCGCGGGGAAGGTAGATCGATGGTGGAGCTAAAGGAGTTGACAGTGGAGCGAGGTAATGTTCGGAGAGGCTGAGAAAATTATGCAAAATAAGAAGAAGATTCAGAGAGGATCAGAGGGCTTACCTGGCCGGAGATGGAGGTCGTGGCCTGGGCTGGGCATCGGAGAAGAAGCCCGGGTCGTCGCACATACTGGCCGGCCGTGCCAGCGAGCTCGGGCGGGGCTTAGAGCCACCGCAGCGCCGCCTGAAGGTCGGCGGGTCTCATCGGGGAAGGAAGTCGTCGTCGCTCGATCCGAGCTCCTCCCCCTGTCACAGGGAGGAGCTGGATGGCTGGGCCACCACCCCTTGGTTGATGGACGAGAGTGAAAGAGGGATGAGGAGGTGTATTTAAAGGAGGTTCGGCGGTGTCAGGTGGTGGGGAGCCGAGTTTTTTAAGGAGATGTGGGACGACTGGAGAGGAGGACGGAGCTTGTGGGATGTGCGCGAGAATCATGGAGGAATGGACTCGGACGTGGGGTGGTTAGGGAGAGGAGAGGTGGTAATGTGAGGTAGCTAAATTTAGAAGGGTGGAGGAGGTCTGCGAGGCGCGGGGCTCGGGCGGAGCTTGTGGGAGGAGGAAGACGAGGTCCGGACCGTTGGATCGTCAGATCCAACGGTCCTGATGAGGGCGCGTAGGGACGGTTTGGATCAGATCGGCGGTGTAATGATCGAAGCGTCAAGAGCGTGCCAGATGTCGTGGTGAGGCTTGCGCGCTAGCGGACGGTAGTGATGTGAAGAGGGCTCATGATCGAAGGGCTGGTGATGGTTGCGGAGCTAGCGGCTCAGATGGAGCAGCCCCGATATGATCGTGGGGTGCACAAGGCTGCTACGTGGCGAAAGGGGATACAGGCGCTGACGGATGGTGACGATGAGAGGCGAGGTTGGATCAGACGGCTAGAAAAAATGGGCGCAGGTGGAGTGAGCAGAGCCTTTGGATCAGAAGGTGATCCGACGACCAAAAGCCCAGGCGGCTGAAGCAAGGGAAGCGGGCCACGTGGCTCACCCAGAACGGGCCACGTGGCCCAATCAGATTATTCAAAGGAATTTTTGATTTTTGGGGGATAAAAAGGCCAAATTTGAGAAAACTCAAAACATGAAAGTTGTAGATCTTGATGAGATCTACAAGTTTCATGTTGGCCAAAACTGAAGATGAAGTCAAACAAAGGTCCGAAATATTTTTGAAGGTATTTTTAAGTCTAAAAATACCATGGATTTTTATTTTGCCATTTTTTTGTGGTTTTTAATTTATTTAGGACTCTGTTAATTACAGGACATTAACTGAGTTTTATTGACATCTATTTAAGCAAGGGGGTTAATAATAGAACATAAAGATGATGAAATCGAGTTTCATCAATATTCTTAGACATCATCATCCTGGTGTTCAGGGGGAGAGCCTGGTCGAGGTGGGGTGGCAGGGGGTTGATGAATCTCGTATTCATCATGCTAAAATTGGTCATTTAGGCTCTGTCCCCCATCATCCTCTTGTAATTAATCATTAAAAGAGCATTATTAGCCATCATGCATGTGTAAATAATATCCGCATTTCATCATGCATAAATTGCATTAAAAATCCCTTGTGTAAATTAGCCCAAAAAGCCGCTAACTTCTCACATTTTTAGTTAATTCATCCTAACTCCGATTGACCCAAAACCACCTCCATTGTGTAGATATTACTAACCTTATTAAATAAAAAATACAAAAAAATTACTGACTCCAATAAGTGTCAAATAATCTCAAAGTCAAATTTCACATCTGACGGACTAAAACGAGCATATCTCCCACATACAGTGTCCGATTTTGGTCTACTCACTTTTAAAGTACTCCATTTTCAAATACCTTCAAAACAAGACCAATTTCATAAAATTCGGAGCTCATATGTGAAAGTTGGGTTTTGGGCCTCTTTTGCGCATTTTAACTTCTTGCTAATTTTGACCTGCTATTTTATGTGCTTAATTAACTCTTTTAATTTTGTTTCTTTTTCATTTATGTTCTTTGATGAAAGTTTTATTAAGCGACGTGAAAATCCAAATCCAGATCAAATCTGAAATCAAAGAAACTGACCAAGTCCGAGTGTCCGTTGTCGGTCTGTACAAAAGTTGTCCGTCTCTTACTTTTATTTTATTTTCCTAAATTCTTATCCTTTAAAAATCCAAAAAAATTAGATTAATGTGTAAATAATTTTCTTCTATTTTATCGTATTTTTTCTAGAATTTTTATCCTCTTTAAAACCACCAAAAAAATACAAAATATCAAAAATACGGTTTTTCGTACACATGGAAAGCCTCAAAAAAGACCACTTTGAACAGGTGACCTCTGTTGCTCCCGGGCCCTTCATAAAAGTTGTAGATCTCGACGAGACGAACAACTTTCGTGAAGAAAATTTTTTGATCCGAGGTCTCCTGCTATTTCTTTCTTCTTAAATTTTGAAATTTTTTGGGAGTGCCACGTGGCAGCCCCTGGGCGTGCCACATGGCACCCCCACTCTCTTTCCAGCCACCCTCTCCCCCCAGGTCACGTGTTGCGCACGTGACCTTCTCCTACCTCCAGCCGTTGCAGCCAACCCCCCCTGCCGTTTCCCCATCACCCCCCCCGCCATGCACGGCCATCAAGCCGCCGTGCATGGCCGTTTCACCGCCCCCTCATGCGTAACATTCCCTCCACCAGCCCCTATAAAGCGTCGGCACCTCCACCTTCGCCAACATCCGCCACCGCAAGGGAGAGCCTCAACGCCTTGGTGACAGCAGGACTTGGGCATCTCCGGCGTGATCCAGCCACCTTGTAGTGGGCTGCTTTGAGCTTCCAAGCTCGTGTCAACGCCGGCAGTGTATACTCGTCGTCGAAACCCCCTCTCAGGTACTCCTCGTCATCAGCCGCTCCTCCGCCCACCTCTGCCTGCTTTGCAAAGGCAGGGACCCTATCCGCCTCGCAACCGAACCCATCGTGTACCTGGAGCAAACCCATCGCCGTCGTATTTCTTTCTCGTGCTAACTTGCAGGTACTCCTGCCGCCATCCGTCCTCTCCCCGGCAACGGCGCCATTTGATGAACGCGAAATCCACCTCTTTAATATCGATGAGTTGTAGTATAGGAGGTGAAAATCGGTCGATCAAAAACCACAAACTTTGAATGTTGTGGAGTAATTTTTACTTGGTAAGTGTACCAAGGTCGAACTCAGGGAACGGTGATTTTTAGTTGCGTGGTTTTAAATCAAATTAAATAATTAATTAATGCTTGATTAATTTGTGTGTTTGCAAAAATATACAATGCGAAGATGCGAATGTTATGCACAGAAAATGAATGGGAACACCAATTCAGCTCAGGATCTTGTGATTTTGCACGATTTAAATCCTCAATTAACAACTTCAATTAATCATCAAATATTATCACAGATCGAATAATAATGTAACCAAGAAAAATCAATCGACTCCAAGTTCACTGATAAAATGACTTTTCTAAGTTAATAGTTGATCACCCAAATAGAGAGTCAAAAATATTGGTCCTCAATTCAATCCCTGTAATGATTAGGAATAATCAACAATAAAACAAGGGATTAATCAAATTAAAATCCTCAACGGAACTCCTGCAACCGGTTTATCGTTCATTTCTCAAGCATAAGTATGTCAAAATAAGCCTGCAAAAAGTCAGTAATGATCCACAAGTAATAATTGACAATAAACCACCTCAGATCTGCTCACAAGGTATGCTAAGTTGTAGATCATGAAAATAGCTTCGAAACGACATATTATGTGCTAAAATCGGAGTCCGTATGACAAAGATATGCTAAAAAGAAATTTCAGGGACTAAAATGTAAATAAAGTTTTCTTTGCAAAAAGGTCCCTGAGAGGACTTATCTGTAATTAATAAAACTCGGAGGGGCCTGGACGTAATTTACCCCTGGCGGGGGTATTTCTGCAATTTCTGAAAGTCCCAGGGCTTCTCGGTCCACGGTGATTCATTCGATGATTGTCTAGCGCACCTGGATCAAGTCCTCCAAAAGTGCAGGGAAGTGAATCTGGTGCTCTCTTGGGAAAAAAGCCATTTCATGGTAAAAGAGGGCATTGTACTAGGGCATGTCATCTCCAAGAAGGGAATGGAGGTTGACCCTGCCAAAGTTGATGTGATCAAAAAGCTTGAGCCACCTACAAATGTGAAGCAAGTACGGTCTTTTCTAGGGCATGTCGGATTTTACAGGAGATTTATCAAAGACTTTTCAAAAATTGCCCGACCGTTAACAGACCTTCTTAGGAAAGACACGGAATTCCTGGTAGATCATAAGTGTCTAGAAGCCTTCGAATTACTCAAGAAAAGGATCATTGAGACACCCGTCCTACAAGCTCCCGACTGGTTTCTTCCCTTCGAGATCATGACAGACGCATCTGATTTCGTTGTAGGGGTTGTATTAGGACAACGAAAAGATGGAATCCCGTATGCTATTCACTACGCAAGCAAAGTTTTAGACCCTGCTCAGAAAAATTACACTGTGACCGAAAAAGAGATGCTTGCTGTGGTTTTTGCCTTGGAAAAATTTCGATCAATACTTCTAGGATCTAAGGTGATAGTTTACACAGACCATTCTGCCATTCGCTTTTTAATGGCCAAAAAGGATGCAAAAGCACGACTTCTGAGATGGATTCTACTACTTCAAGAATTTGATTTGGAGATTAAGGACAAACCTGGTGTTAAGAATGTCGTGGCTGATCATTTATCACGGATTGAACATAACAAAATTCCGGAATCTGAATCGATCCGTGAAACCTTCCCAGACGAGTCAATTTCTGCTATTGACTCGCTCCCTTGGTATGCAGACACGGTGAATTATCTCGTCACCAATGAAGTTCCTCAAGGTTGGCCCAGAAACAAAATCGATCGACTCATATCTGAAGCGAGACACTATCATTGGGAAGATCCTTTTCTTTTCTTTGAAGGACCGGATTGCATATGGCGAAGATGTATTCCTCAAGAGGAATATCAAAGTATCCTCAATCTATGCCACACCTTGGAGGCGGGAGGACATCACTCTGGGAAGAGGACCGCTGAGAAGATATTGCAATGTGGATTTTACTGGCCGACCTTGTTTAAGGATGCTTATAATTTTGTGAGGTCGTACCCCGTCTGTCAGAGAATGGGAGGAACCATTGGTTCCAAAGATGCCATGCCTATGCAACCAGTGATTATCTGTGACGTATTCGATGCATGGGGCATTGACTTTATGGGCCCATTCCCTAATAGTCAAGGATTTGAATATATTCTTCACGCGGTAGATTATTTATCTAGATGGGTGGAGGCTATCCCTACTCGAGCTGCAGATAGCAAAACTGTTTGCAAGTTTTTGAAAGATCATATTATTTCGAGGTTTGGAATTCCAAAAGTTTTAATCTCTGATGGGGGAAGCCACTTTGTCAACCGGGAGGTGAAGAAGTTGACTAAGGAATATGGCATTGAGCACCGTGTCGCTACTCCTTACCACCCACAATCCAATGGCATGGCCGAGGTGTCAAACAGGGAGGTCAAAGGAATTTTACAGAAGCTCGTTCGCCCTGATAGGAAGAACTGGTCCCAACTCCTGGACCAAGTTCTGTGGGCCTACCGGACGGCTTATAAGACCCCATTGGGCACCTCTCCGTTTAGAATGGTATATGGAAAACCATGCCATTTGCCCGCAGAGCTCGTACATAAATCAGAATGGGCAATCAAAAAGATTAATTGGAACTGTCACCAAGGAAAGAAGAACCGAGACATGAATTTGAATGAACTGTCTGAAATCCGAAATCATGCTTATGAAAACAGCACCATCTACAAAGAAAAAGTAAAAAGATGGCATGACAGGAACATTCGAACAAAGATCTTTGTCCCAGGGCAGAAAGTTTGGCTATTTAATGCAAAGTTGAAAATTTTCCAAGGAAAATTGAAATCAAAATGGACGGGACCCTTCATTGTAAGAGAGGTACACAATAATGGGAGTGTTGAGATCTCAGAGACCGCAGATAGCGCGCAAACATCTATAGTCAACGGTCAGCTGCTTAAACATTTTGTCGAATCCAATGAGCAATTAGTACAAGTTGAACAGATCTCCTTCACTCAGGATTTTGATCTGCCCAGATAGCACACCTCTCCGAGACCTACACTCTCTTGTACATCCGAAATTCTTCCCGGTTCCACATCTGTAATTAACTGATTATACTTAGGCTGACCTAAGCCTAAGTATAGGGGGACCGCATCCATTGTTTATACATCACTTCTCTTGTTTTTAGTCCTTCTATATTTAGTATGAGCTATGTCACCATTTCACTTTGTGCCATGAGGACATAGCACAAGCTAAGTATAGGGGGGTGTATTGGTATATATTTTATCTACTTTATCCATAGCTCGCACTTTAATCGTTTTTATCTAACATCGGGGATGGGTATAAGTAGTGTGTATAATACCTGTTTAAAAAAAACTAAAAAAACTAAAAAAAACTCATGGTCTTGCATTTCATCACGCATTTCATGCATTCCTTGGTCGATATATTCCTGACACATTCACTAGCACTCAAGGCTTGAGGATTTTTGAGGACACTTGATTTATGAGATCTTGAGATTCTGCGTTAGCCAGCCTTAGTCATTAGGGTTTTGAACTTAATAATCCACACTTCCCTAGTTTGAAAGATTTGAGCGCTATATTGCACTCTTCATCTCTACCTTCAAAAAGAATATGATCAGCACAATCACTCCCACAACTGCATGATTGATGAGATGAGTTGAGATATCACTTGAGGAACTAGGACTAGAGATTGGAGTCTAGATCCGGTCTGATGATATTCGAGGATGGGATAAAGTTAATGAAGGCTTCAGAAAACCTGAGTGTCAGCAAAACACTAGCCAGTATGTGAACAAGATTCATATGCTATCTTTTTGATATTGACCTAAGTGCCAGGGTGTGATGAAACTTAAGGAAAAATTGTTGATCAGTGTGCGCCAACTTTTGGCAAAGCAGTGGAGCTAGCCAACAAAAGAAAAGAAAAGAAAAATGTCAAAGAAAAGCTCTATCATCCAAAGTCAAATTCCAAATGAGCTTCCACCAATGGCGAGCGCTCCCAAAAATTTCAAAGTGTCCACTTGGACCAAGCGCTAATTAGGACCAAGGAGTCGGGCTGACACCATAAAAGGGCCCTGCATCGTAAGCGATACAAGTCTGGGTGTCGAAGGTATCTTAGATACTCAAAAGAGACACACCCCGGTGTACTCCCAGAAAAACAAGTGCAGACGACTCCAAATTCTCTTGACGGACACATTGATCAACAAAATAAAAATATACTTGTGTTGAGTAATAAGGCACTCGAGAGGCACCTTGTTCCAATGTAAGGGAAAGAAAATTAGACACAATCCTATGCCCTCCATCAACTGGCCGTCCATATACACTTTCAAGTCTGACAAACTAATGAGACGGTTGACTGAAGAAAGAATAGACTTATTCTCTAGTGTTGAGGATTAGGTCTAGAGGAGGATCTTTGGGACTGGAACTTTGAATGATTCCCCGACTCGACTCTCATGAAATGCAGTACACTTAAAATCATATCCTTATATTATATGTACAAACAGAGAGTCTGAAAATTAGAGAAGTTGGATACCTTTTGATTAAAGCCTGGTTGAGCCCAGAATTTTAGGGTCGCTCAAATTAAGGGTCTTCTATGAATTAAGCCTTGAAAATTCACATACACAGTCAGGGGTGTATTCAACTAAGTCATTCATTCATGCTCGGGGACGAGCATGGTCTAAGTATAGGGGTATGATGAATCTCGTATTCATCATGCTAAAATTGGTCATTTAGGCTCTGTCCCCCATCATCCTCTTGTAATTAATCATTAAAAGAGCATTATTAGCCATCATGCATGTGTAAATAATATCCGCATTTCATCATGCATAAATTGCATTAAAAATCCCTTGTGTAAATTAGCCCAAAAAGCCGCTAACTTCTCACATTTTTAGTTAATTCATCCTAACTCCGATTGACCCAAAGCCACCTCCATTGTGTAGATATTACTAACCTTATTAAATAAAAATACAAAAAAATTACTGACTCCAATAAGTGTCAAATAATCTCAAAGTCAAATTTCACATCTGACGGACTAAAACGAGCATATCTCCCACATACAGTGTCCCTTTTGGTCTACTCACTTTTAAAGTACTCCATTTTCAAATACCTTCAAAACAAGACCAATTTCATAAAATTCGGAGCTCATATGTGAAAGTTGGGTTTTGGGCCTCTTTTGCGCATTTTAACTTCTTGCTAATTTTGACCTGCTATTTTATGTGCTTAATTAACTCTTTTAATTTGGTTTCTTTTTCACTTATGTTCTTTGATGAAAGTTTTATTAAGGACGTAAAAATCCAAATCCAGATCAAATCTGAAATCAAAGAAACTGACCAAGTCCGAGTGTCCGTTGTCGGTCTGTACAAAAGTTGTCCGTCTCTTACTTTTATTTTATTTTCCTAAATTCTTATCCTTTAAAAATCCAAAAAAATTAGATTAATGTGTAAATAATTTTCTTCTATTTTATCGTATTTTTTCTAGAATTTTTTCCTCTCTAAAACCACCAAAAAAATACAAAATATCAAAAATACGGTTTTTCGTACACATGGAAAGCCACCAAAAAGACCACTTTGAACACGTGACCTCTGTTGCTCCCGGGCCCTTCATAAAAGTTGTAGATCTCGACGAGATGAACAACTTTCGTGAAGAAAATTTTTTGATCCGAGGTCTCCTGCTATTTCTTTCTTCTTAAATTTTGAAATTTTTTGGGAGTGCCACGTGGCAGCCCCTGGGCGTGCCACATGGCACCCCCACTCTCTTTCCAGCCACCCTCTCCCCCCATGTCACGTGCTGCGCACGTGACCTTCTCCTACCTCCAGCCGTTGCAGCCAACCCCCCCTGCCGTTTCCCCATCACCCCCCGCCATGCACGGCCATCAAGCCGCCGTGCATGGCCGTTTCACCGCCCCCTCATGCGTAACGTTCCCTCCACCAGCCCCTATAAAGCGCCGGCACCTCCACCTTCGCCAACCATCCACCACCACAAGGGAGAGCCTCAACGCCTTGGTGACAGCAGGACTTGGGCATCTCCGGCGCGATCCAGCCACCTTGTAGTGGGCTGCTTTGAGCTTCCAAGCTCGTGTCAACGCCGGCAGTGTATACTCGTCGTCGAAACCCCCTCTCAGGTACTCCTCGTCATCAGCCGCTCCTCCGCCCACCTCTGCCTGCTTTGCAAAGGCAGGGACCCTATCCGCCTCGCAACCGAACCCATCGTGTACCTGGATCAAACCCATCGCCGTCGTATTTCTTTCTCGTGCTAACTTGCAGGTACTCCTGCCGCCATCCGTCCTCTCGCCGGTGACATCGGCTCCTTGTTGACGAGATCCAAGGCCTCCGCCTTGTGCGCAGCACCACACCCAGCTCCGGCAGTAACTTCGCCGTCGAGTTTCGTCCCCCAAGTACTCCTCTTGACCTCCGTCGATTTGTCCTCTCCTCCGCCCCACACAACTTCACTGGCCTTGCACAGGCCGGACTCCCCGAACCACAGGGCTTCGTCGTCAGTCGTTCCCCCATTTTTGCGGTGTTTTCTTTAACATTATGCAGGTCCAGCCACCGCCGCCTTCAGACATTGTCTGACGGGCGTCGATCGGTCGAGCCTCCAGGTTGCGCCTCGGTTCTAGCGCCTTCAGCCGCTCCGCCCCGAACTCGGCCATCACATCGCCGCCCTCGCTATCGTCTTCGGCCATCGCCTCGCCACCACTGCAAGGTTCCGCATCGCGCGACGCCTCTGCCACCGCACCGCCTCCGGCCACCGCCCGCGCGGAGGCACCACCTTCAGAGCCTCCGCCTTCGCGCGGAGGCGCCGCCTCGGCTGCACAGCGCCGCCTCCACCCTCGCCCAGGAGCTCCGCCGCGATGCTCCTCCGCGCATTCCAGGCGCTTCGTCCGCGCCGCCGACCCTCGACGCACAGGCGCCGTTGGATCGGGCCCTCCCCCGCCCTTGATCCAACGGCCGTGCTCACGCCACGTCACCCTCCCCCTAGCCAGCCTCCAAGCCTGAGGCTCGGGTGCTCAAGCCTCTAGGACCGGCCCGAACCACAAGCTCGGGTACCCGAACCTCAGGCTCGGCCGCCCGAGCCTCCAGCCCCGTGTCCAAGCCTCCGGGTGCACGTGCGCGGCACGTGCACCTGGGGAAAATTGCAGCCATACCCCTGGGACTTTCAGAAATTGCAGAAATACCCCCGCCAGGGGTAAATTACGTCCAGGCCCCTCCGAGTTTTATTAATTACAGATAAGTCCTCCCAGGGACCTTTTTGCAAAGAAAACTTTATTTACATTTTAGTCCCTGAAATTTCTTTTTAGCATATCTTTGTCATACGGACTCCGATTTTAGCACATAATATGTCGTTTCGAAGCTATTTTCATGATCTACAACTTAGCATACCTTGTGAGCAGATCTGAGGTGGTTTATTGTCAATTATTACTTGTGGATCATTACTGACTTTTTACAGGCTTATTTTGACATACTTATGCTTGAGAAATGAACGATAAACCGGTTGCAGGAGTTCCGTTGAGGATTTTAATTTGATTAATCCCTTGTTTTATTGTTGATTATTCCTAATCATTACAGGGATTGAATTGAGGACCAATATTTTTGACTCTCTATTTGGGTGATCAACTATTAACTTAGAAAAGTCATTTTATCAGTGAACTTGGAGTCGATTGATTTTTCTTGGTTACATTATTATTCGATCTGTGATAATATTTGATGATTAATTGAAGTTGTTAATTGAGGATTTAAATCGTGCAAAATCACAAGATCCTGAGCTGAATTGGTGTTCCCATTCATTTTCTGTGCATAACATTCGCATCTTCGCATTGTATATTTTTGCAAACACACAAATTAATCAAGCATTAATTAATTATTTAATTTGATTTAAAACCACGCAACTAAAAATCACCGTTCCCTGAGTTCGACCTTGGTACACTTACCAAGTAAAAATTACTCCACAACATTCAAAGTTTGTGGTTTTTGATCGACCGATTTTCACCTCCTATACTACAACTCATCGATATTAAAGAGGTGGATTTCGCGTTCATCAGGGGTGTATGGATAGTTATGTCCCTCTTATCCATACCGTGGTTTGAAAAAATCTGAAGAAATCATAGTTAAGTTCAAATCATTGATGGTTATCATGGTTAAACGAACAAATGTCACAGGTGATAGAAATACAATAAGGTAAGGGCACAACTGATATTCCAAAAAAAGGAGGGGGCATAACTGATATTGCAATATTTCATTAAGGCACAACTAATGAAAACCTTTTTAGAAAATGATCAGTCATAGTTATTAGTTATAAAGTATCCTTGTGGTTAAAAGGTAACATCCGCTTGGAACGTAAGTGCACAAGAACTAATCCACGGAGACATGAGATAAATTTGGAAGAAGTTCGAGGCATAAGTGATATTCCAAAATAGGGAGAAACATAACTACTTTTGCAACATCTAAGAGGGGTACATTTAATAAAAACTCTATTTTGTAGTCTAAGTCAACCTTAAAAGTGAACATGGTTTTTTCTCTATATTCGATTGAATGAAAAATGGATGAAGGTAAAACACAGCTAACAGTGTAGAAGTTAATAATTTTGCACAAGTCGTAGGATAAGTAAGAAGATTTAAGGGGTTTGCGGTGTAGTTGCAAAAGTTTATAGGAGGCATTGTTTAAAAATCGTTACAAATTTATCTAACATTCCCACAAAGCTCGGGTTATGCTATGTTTTCAAGTGCGAAAATGTAGAAAGGAAAAAAAAATACTCATTTAACATAGCAATGCAAATTGATGCTTAGTATTTTAAAGGAGGCATTATCTAAATTCGGACAACGAACAGAAGGAAAAAAACGCACGCGTGCTTGTGCTATTTAGGTATGCATATAAGTATTCCTAAACATAGACCATGTTTGTTAGGTGGCATGTACGATATAACATTGGATACATTTATTTGATGGAGTGACGATGTTAAATGATTGGAAGATGTAAAATTTTGTTCGAAAAAGTTGCCATTTATATTATACAAGCATTTGTGGACATCATAACACGTTCAACGACAATCCCCGAACATAATATTCTACCGGACTTAGCTTGATTCCTTCCTCACTTTGCACCTCGAAAGCAAGGTTCCGGATATCATGATATATCGGTATCATAGGACCGATATATCGTCCGATATGACGATGTATGCTCCTCAAAAGGTGTTTCCTTCACAAATAATAGTCCATACGGACGAATCACCAAAAAAATCGTATCAACATAGGTCTAATATATCCAGGGACGAAGCCGGAAATTTCTACTTGGGGGGGCAAAATTATTGAGACTATATATAAATTATCTTTGTTACTATTTCTCATTGCAATTATTAAAAGGGTTTTTATCACTCGTGCCCCTCTGAGATATCGTAATTTCAGTTATGCCCCCATCTTTTTGCTAATATCAGTTGTGCCCCTCACTTCTTTCTCCGTTATCACTTGTGCCCTTCCGTCAGATTGACCGTCAATGAGTTGACTTAACCATGGTTTTTTCAAACCTTAGTGCAGTTAAGAGGGGTATTATTGTCCAGACTTCTTCATCGTCTTCCTCCTCCATTTGTTCTTCTTTCTTTCTCTTCATAATTTCTCTCTCTTAGTGACACCTTCATGCATCCATCGAATCTCTAAAATTTTTGCATTTTCACTGATATATCACTCATTACGAATCAAACGGTGAATATTATTTAACTTTTTGATGAATTTTTATGAATCAATTAGTTAAAAATTTATCTTAATTTAACAAAAATTGAAAGCTCTCCTGTTTCAGCCAGACAGGCGGAGGAGGAGGGCGGAAGGACGAGGCACGGGGGAGGGGGAGGCTTAGGGGGCGGGGGGCGACCGACGCCAAGATCCTGAATAGGTTCACCGATTAGAAGGCCAGATTCAGCAGCGCCAACCCCCGCCCGATGTGCAGCCTCCTCGCGCTGCCGTACTCCTCCTCCGACGCCTTCACCACCTCGCTCCGCACCCACTTCGAGATCGCTATTAGCCTCTTCGCGTTGTAGAACATCAGCACGAAGGCCCTCACGGGCGCTGAGGAGCCCCGGCCTCCGCCGCCCCCTCCGTGAACATCTGTCCTGCTAACAGGAATGCGTGTGGTGTCGCCGCTTTGATCCCCCCTTGTCCCCCTCCAGGATCCCGTGGAAGATGTACACGATCGGGAGGAGCAGACTGACGAGGATGCCTGCGGAGGCATACGCAGTGAGGGCGCGGGAATCGGTGAGGTCAGGGCCAGATCCGGAGGGCGGTGGGGGGGAGAGGAAGAGGGCGTAGGCGAGGGAGAAGAGAAAGAAGGAGAGGTCCTCGAGGGCGACCATGCCGCTGGCGGAGAGGATGATGATGACAGCGAGGGAGTTGTGCTGGCGGAGGGAGAAGAGGCGGAGACGGCAGGGGCAGTTTTGTTTTCACTGAATATTTCTCTTTTGTCAAAGTTTTATTTTTTCTTATGATATTGTAAATGTTGAAGTGGATTTTATATGTTATATATAATTTTCAAGATATGGTAATACATTATCATATTCGTTAATATCAACATCGGCGTCCATAATTATGTAGATATATATATGGAAATACTTATATGTTTTTCCATAAGTGACCATTTATATCATCATGTTGGTATCTTTTGTAGAATGATATTAGTCTTTATACTCTATATGATTATTTTAATGATATCGTCATGTTGGATAGCTAACTGGCTGCTTCCACCCTATTTTTCGATGAAATTTGGTTTTTTTTGAAAAATGTCGTCATGTATTTTCATCATTATATCCTTCTAATATATCATTCAAATTTCGTCAAAAAAAGACTCTTATGCCTACATCTAAAACATATAATTTAACGGTATTATAATTACTGTAATCGACATGTTTTAGATGGAGGACATATGAGTTTTTGTTTCTGACGAAATTTGATGACATATTAGAGGGATATAGTGATGAAAATACGTGATGGTATTTTTCAAAAAAATAAAATGTCGAAAAATGATGCAGTGGCAACCAGTTGGCTACCCTGAGGGAGCAGCCCCATAAACCCTTATATGGATATATCGATTTAGATATAAATTTTTGTTGATATGAACGTAATATCGATATTAGTATCCATTTGAAAACTAATGTGGATACGGATGTCAGAATTTGTATGATATTGATATGATGTCATATTAGATACAGATGCATTTATATCTATACTACTTGTAAATGGGAGATGGGGGCCATTATATACAACTTATTATTTTATATAGTTAATTATTTCACATATAAATTATATTCTATTATAATAATATATTATATACAAAGATTTAATTGGGAGACTTGGGGGGCCAAGCCCCCTCCTGCCCCCCCCCCCCCCCTGTCTCCGTCCCTGAATATATCGACATCAATATTTAAACCCTTGCTCAAAAGAACACACATATTATATTTTGGACCATGCAATACTCCTTAGTTTCGAACAAATGGGTGCGAGCCTCCATATTTCCATCTTGAATATTTTCGATGGATTATTATACGTCCGGTTCACAAATTCCACATCAGAGATGGCATTGTTAAGGACCTCTAAAGCAAGAGACCTTCGTCAGAAAGCCAATAATGGAATCCACTACCTAAAAGAAAAGAAGGGCACCTACAAACACTTGCAGATACAAACGCCATGGACAACCCTTCAATCTTCCACCTCCATGATCCAGTTAGACAAGTGGTGCTCCTTGCTGTCGGCGAAGACAGAATTTCAGCTCTGTTAATTAGGACCCCATGCTGACCAATATTGACATTGACGCAGTACCTACCATCACACCCACTTCATCCTCTAGGCTCTAGTTTACTCTGATGGTAGCTTCCCACCAACTGTGATGTTGCCAACAACAAAACCAACATGATCTTCTGTATTTAACAGATTTACATATATATAAATCTACACCTTATACCTTATTATTACTATAACACCCATAAGACAGAGACCTTTAAACCAACCCGCATACACCATGACTCCATCTCGACTTCTACTCTGTATTGCTATGAACAATACCAACAAGGACCCAAATCTCATAGCAGCATGTCAGACTTGGCAGGAAGCCTCCTGTAGAAATTGAACGGCTCGGACGGCATCCTCGACCTGAACTTGGGATGTCGCCGCAGGAATAGCCCCACGATCACCGCGATCACCTGGAAGGGTGTTACATAGAGCACCACAGCCAACACCAGTGACAGGATTATAAAGATGGAGGTTGCTCTTGGGTCTCTCCAGCTTAGCAGCGCGTGTGCCCGCTCACCCTGCGTGGCAAGGTCCCCAACTACGGTCTGCACCCTTCCAGCAACGCTACGCAGCCGGTCGTATCTCATTCTCACGATCTCTTGCGGACGTGTTGTTGGGAATGTGTCAAACTCCTCATCGAGCTCATCTGGGTGCACAAAGTCCGCATGTGAGAGCTTGGTATCCATGTGTGGTGGGTGTCGAGGCCGCCGGCGGTAATTCCAGATCCCGATAGCAAACCAGATAAATAAATATCGTGGGTAATATTAGCTCGGGTAGCATACTAGTATCAAGAACAACACATGAACCAATATGGTGGTCACGGGGTTCCTCCAATTGCGAATTCCTTCGTACCAGTTGGTGACGAACATGACGCCCGAGAGCAGCGATGTTATCCGGTGGAAATTGGCCTTGCTCCTCCTAAGACTCCACATGTGAGAATCAACATCAAGCATGAACTCGACAACCTCGCGCCGCAGCGGGGGCTCAGCACGGGCAAGACGGGTCGCAACGATCTGCATTGCCTGGTGGCGAAGGAAGTCCACCTGCATAACAGGGATTGGCTGCACGTAGTGCATCTTGGGCAGTAGCGGTCTTGCGTAGAGGCTGACCATGTTGACCCATGCGGTGCAGGTGAAGCGCACGGCGAGGTGGAGCTCACCGGTCTTCTTCAATCCAGAGGGGTGAAGGGCAAGAAGCGGGTAGTAATGGGTGTAGATACGATCAGCCTCAAGAGTGGAGAGGCGAATCCGGACCTTCCCGATGCGCTCGTCTCTGGCGTCCCCAGGGTCCTTGCCGATGCGGCAGTTATCGAAGACCCCGATGGTGATGACGGTGCAGGGGTCGAAGACCTCCCATGTGTACTGCTCGTTCCAGCGGGGGTGGAGGGTGTCGAGGAAGGGTCCGGGTGCGGACCCACTTGGGTCCGTACTTGGCCACGCAGTACGCGTCAGTGGTGCGCCCGCTCTTGGCCTTCATCGGCAATAGGTTGCGTGCGCTCAGGATGCCCACTTCGAGGACCCCAACGCTCGGCTTGTACAGCTGCCGCGCGGAGGGTCGCAGGTCGCTGCTGTAATGCGTGGACTCGTCCAGCACATGGTACCCCAAGTCGAGGTACATCCTTAGGTGGATCTTGCTGGCAAATTTGACCTCCTTTTCCGCACCTTCCTCCCCTGAGGTCGGCCTGTTGAGGCTGTACCATTTGGCCTCGGTGATCTTGGTATCGAGCCTGGGAACGGCGTGGCGGCCTACCTCGAAGACAACCCTCCCCACGGGTTCGTCCTTGTTGGGTCCCACCCGGTCTTCCACGGTTAAGATGAGCGGCTCGTCAAAGGGCCTCGGAAGCGACGAACATCAGCTCCTCGTTCCACGTCGGGTTAACGGTGGGGATGGATGCGGGTCGGGTGATGCGGATCTGATTCCCGAGCTGGATGCGCACGAAGGTGTTTGGGGCGCGACCGCGATCGTGGGGGACGAGGTCCTGAGCCTCGATTATGTGGACGCGGAGGTAGCAGAGCTTCGGGGAGAAGTAGACCTTGGAGGTGGTGTGGGCGAGGCCGTCGAGGGTGATGCTGTGAGCGTCAGAGTGCAGGCGTCGGGGAAGGACTCGTCAGCCTGCGTGCCCATCCAGACGCCGAGCATGATCTCGCCCTTGCCCTTTTCGCCTTTCTTGTCCTCGAGACGGTACCACTGAGGCGCGAGGGGGCTGTCCGGTGGCACACGGAGGGGCACCTCCGTGAGGTCGAAGTGCACGCGACCGACGAAGTCGTCCTTTATAAGGTCCTTGTCCTTCACCACCACCTCCAGGAGGTTAGATTGGATTCGCTCCTTGGAGAAGGCGAAGACCTGCCGCCACACGGGGTTCTGGTTCTTCTCCAGGGTCTTCGTCATCCCCTTGTAGTTCCCGAGCTTCACCTCCACGTAGGGGTCGAGGCTACCCGTGATATCCATGGCAGGGAGGTCCTTGGCCTTCACCACGTCACGTACAGGTAATGCATCTGCTCCACCAGTCGTAGGTGGAAGAGATCTTGTCCCCGCGGAAGCCTAGGCGCCCGGCAAGGGGCGGCCGCGTCTCCACCAGTGCGAATTCCTGCCCGGGCGGTGGGCGTGCGTTGTGGATCTGCATCACCGCCATTGCTGGTTCGGTCTTTGCATAGCTGGCCATCGTCACCGGCCTCTCCATCGTCTGCGTCATCGCCGCAACCGACATGGTGGGTGGCTCCGACGCCCCAATTGAGTGGAAGACTTGCAGTCCCTCTTTCGGCTTGTGGGTCTTCTTCTTGCTGCCCTTCTTATCATCGTCGACGCTTAAATCGCCATTTCCATGCTCCTGCTTTGTGTCCTTCCTACCGCCGTTCTCAGACGCTGCAGCGACGGCAGCCACGGCTTCCTGGATGACCGACGGCAGCTCCTGTTGCTTTGGAGCTTGCCCACCACCACCGGGATCCGCATATATCTTGAGACCAATCTCGCCGCGTATGTTGGAGAACAGCCCGCGCTTGTCGAGGGGGCACCTCCGTACCGCCGCCTCAGCGGGCGACGGCGCTGCGGAGGAGCCGGATAGGCGAACGCGGCCAAGGAAGTTGCGGTGGTGGGCAGGACCACGGTCGTTGTAGACGGAGATGTCGACGGTGGAGTCGATGAGGTTTTGTGGGTCGGAGACGTTGAAGACGAGGGCTTCGTTCCAGACAGGGTTGAGGTCGCGGTTCTTGGTCTGCGTGCGCTGGCGCTGCTCGTCGAACTCCACCTCGACATAGGGGCTGGCGGAGCCCTGGCCATCCTTTGGCATAAGATCAGAGGCATCGAGGACTTCGACCACGAGTTTCATGGCGTCAAGTGAGGAGAAACGAGGAGAATAGAAAGGAGAGGATCGAAAGGGCGAGGTTTTGAGTGGAAACGTTTAAAAGCGGAGGAAAGGAGGAGTTACGGATGGAAAGGCTCTTGGGAACGGCAGATGATGAGCTGTTTAAAATATTTGGGATATTTATCATCGTACCCTCCTTACAAGGGCAAACTGATGGTAGGCACCATTTAGGAAATTTGCATAGACTCGTTCTGAGAAGTGTTCCAAATACCAGAACATGAGTTTTTTTTAACATTAAAGTTGATTGAAAATTTTGCTATCAAACATATTTTGGCAACAGTCTCCTTAAGCATCTTTAAGTAAGATATTTCTAGATAAATCAACATGTATAATATCCTCCATATCAATTGCTCCCCGTACCTTCCACCTTCTCAGCATTGCTCCATTCCTCCTTACCCGAGCATTCTACCCGACATGTCTCCTCTCCTTGTGATCGCTTCGCAGCACCCCACATTATGCACACCCCCATCCTCTTGCATACACTCTCTATCCTAACATGGCTTCTATCCTCATCATGCATATACTTTTCGCTATGGATAAACCTTTTGCACTCCACTATAGTCTATCTCAACCATGTCGAGTTCGCCTTCATGTAGCCTCTTATTCCTCGAGCATGCCTAGCTCTATGCAGCTGCAATGCAATTCCCCCGTCCTCCCTAAACTTGTTCGAGTGTAGCTCTTGTTCCCATCCGTCCCAAGCGCATCTGGTCCTTTGATAAGCTTGGTTAGTGGAGAGAACATGTTAGCGGGTTTGAGAGAGAACATGCAGGTAAGAGAAATTTAGTTAAAACTAAGCTTGGTTAGTGGAGTAGGATAATGGTAGAGCATTATATTGTTACTTCGTGTATTTTTAAGAAGGGTTAGAATGTAAATAGAAAGTATACAGAGGATGAAATTAAAAAAACTTCATTTCATGGGGGTATAAGGTAAATATCCCATCTTTATCTGGGAGAGCCCAGTTAAAAAAAGCACCACATCCCTACGTGAGGGATGGAGAGAGGTGGCAGAGTCAGGGGGGAGTGGGTGATGTGGTGGAAGGTGGTAGATGTGTGCATGGGGGTGACTAGGACATGTCTTGGAGATTTTGATAAAGTAAGGCCTTGCTTTTTCATTCCTTGGAAATTGGGGTCATAAATCACAAGGGGAAAGGATATCGACTCCAGTCTGTGGCCTGAGAAGCCCCCATCCTTACCGAAACGAGAACGGCCTGAAAATATTTTTAAGTGAAATTTTTTTGTTGAAATATTCATGTCGAATAAATATTTTTCAAAATAACGATATACAAACGATTTGTCGTAATGCGGTAAGTCGTTTCGTGCTATATGGATGGATGGAAAGGAAGTCGGGATTTCAGATTTTCATCGCGGACGTACGTTCATATGAAACGACAAAACATTCATCGTGAGCGGTAAATTATTTACCGTACATGCAATACGGAATGGTAAATGATTTACCGATATATACCTATTATAAAGATTATTTCCCAGATGTCTTCATTTAGAAGATTTTTTTCCTGAGGCATCCTCATTTTGGATATACCTTCCATTTTTCTCCCGCAAGCATGGATGATTTGACATGGATTATTAGCTGGTCTTGAACCGGCTTTCCAGGTGATTTTGGAAAGCGAATCCCTTTTACATGCGAGTTGTGATCCGCGTGATGCCAACCCACCTTTTGTGTGTACATACGAAGAACTTCAAATAGGTTCAGGTCTACTTTGTTGAAAAAAACGGCCTGATTTCCATCTTCATCTCTGCGGTAGTGGTGGTTTAGGAGTGTTCATAACAAGTTTTTGTCTCTTACTTTAGACAGCTTGATTCTCCTTCATTTTTTTTATTTCTGATAACAGTACGCATTATTCATGTTCCACACTTCAAGAGTCGTTGTTTCTACTTTTATATTTTTAATATGTAAATGATGAGGTTGTGAAAGCATACTCGTCTATGTTGGACATGGTCCATCTACTTCCTCTTCTCATTACCAGCTGCATTATCAACACGGTTAAGATAGAGTTTTGTTAAAGCTGCTAAATTTATATGAGAATATTGTAGAATAAATGTAATGTTATCTGAAAATGGAATCATAGTTTGTAAAAAAAATGCGCATTGAATCAGCCCCATCACTAGAGATGTAAAAAAAACATATCACGTTGTGTAAATTATGTAATGGTTTGAGTAAAGAATGTTTACATCCTTTGCAAGAATATGTATTTGGCTCAATTTTAGTTCTATAAGAATATTTGTTTTCTCAAGTAGAACATGAATCACACAAGATAAACCCTTCTAATAACCTGGTGGTAAAAGTAGTGAACTCCTACTTTAAAGATCATGGTCCCCCACCTCCCTAAACTAGTAGAAAAAAGAAAATAAATCACTACTGCAACTATTTCCAAAAGTTTCATTTGTTCAGTATTTATCTAGATAATTTAACGCTATTTTTTGAATTAATCTTTGTTGTAATATTTGAAGCCATATTCATAAGTTTCATCAATTTGAAATATTTTCAAAATAATTAGGTAGGAACCGATGCATCATATATCTTTCCTAATTAGGCTTTCCATTATATGATATTTTAAAATAAATATGGTATTATCTACAACTGTCCATTAAAATTCAATTGTCTATATTACTGATTTTCTTGGATGGTGGAAAGATAAAACCACATTAAAATGCTCCAAATTCATTCCTAGCTCCAATACATACACACATCCATGCATGCATGCATGCATGCATGCATACATACATACATACATACATACATACATACATACATACATACATATATATATATATATATATATATATATATGAGGTAAATGGGGCTGCCCTCAGGGAGTAGCCAACTTGGCTACTCCCACCCTTATTTTTCCCCCATTTTTTATTTTTTAAAAAAATAAAAATTTGTATATTCATCATTATATCCCTCTCACATTCTATTAAAATTTTGTCAGAAACAGAGACTCTTACGGCCTCCATCCAAACATGGTCGATTTAAAAAATCCTGCAACCGTTAAAAAAATGACATCTGGATGGAGGGCTTAGGAGTCTCTGTTTCTGACGAAATTTTAATAGAATGTGAGAGGGATATAATGATGAATATACAAATTTTTATTTTCCAAAAAAATAAAAAAAATGAGGGAAAAATAGGGGTGGGAGTAGCCAAGTTGGCTACTCCCTGGGGCAGCCCCATTTTACCCTATATATACATACATACGACGTATGTATGATGTATGTATGTCATACATGCATGCATATATACATGCTCATGTGTGTGTACATGTACATGCTTGTGCAAGCGTATGTGTGCACACATTCGCATAGGTCTGTGTTCAGATGCGTGCATGCATGCCCGCACATGTATATTTGCGTGTGCACATGCATGCTTTTAGGTAGGTACGTAGATAAGTACTTATGAGTGTATTTATATGTGCATGCATGTGGTATGATTTTTCTAATGAGCTGACTTTTCATTCAATGATTTCAGTTTAAATCATTTTAAAGTCATTAGTTGGTTTAGAATCCATCGTTTCACTGATTTTTTTATTCTTCAATTAATTTTTCATCAAATAAATTTATTTATTTTTTCAAAAATTAGGACAGAAAAGTGAGGGTACTAGGAGCTTGTAGTTGTGTATCATTTTCCATCTTACTACTAATTCTTAACCATCGGATAACCCTCAATAAAAATATTTCTTCAAAACATCTTTACATACGATAAGGTATATTATAAATTCAAAGGTTGATTTTATATAGTTAAATTATTTTACTATGTGATGATTCTCATATTCATCTTATTTATTATTTTATTTTGTCAAAAATTCGATGTAAAACACATGTAAATATACATTAATTCACATCTTTTATAAAAATAAACCTTGTGAACAAAAATACTTTTTTTAATATATGACCATAGTAAATTAAAAGAATAAAGAAAGAGAAAAAAGAAGAAATACGGTGAATATAAAAATATACAACTTGACCCTAATCCAGATATCAAGCTAGTGTTGGCTCGATCAACTAATGATAAATTAGAAAGAGATAAAAATATAAATAATCAACAAAAAGAACTAACTTTTGTAAATAAAATGGCACTGGGAATATTAATAATACATTGTACAAACTTCCATGTTTTCTATAGATGTTTCACTAGCTCCAATTGACTTATTTATTTTTTATTATATGTAATAAAATTAAAAGGAAAATACAAAAACATTATCTCAAAATATACGTTGTACATATGCTTATAGAAATCATATGCTAATTTGTATATGGCATGGATTTTATTCTAAATATTTGGAATATACAAACTTCGATTTCATTAAACTCACTTTAAAAGTTAGAGTTGAAAAGTTATTCTATCAAATGAAGGTCGTGTCATCATAATCAGAGTTAGTAAGTGATGAATCTCCATTTCATCACTTTTATTCTTTCATTTTCGCCTTTAAACCATAGCTAACTGCATGTAAATAATATTATTTTACATAAAATAACATCTATTATTTACTCTGTAAATATTGTATAAAATACTGCATTTAAAGTCAAAAGAAAAGAAAATAAAAGAAATAAAATATTAGATGTATCGAATGACCCTAACCCCGAACCTAGGCATTATGATGATTGGGTTAACAAGGAATAAAGCAAGGGAAGATAAGGTCTAAAAATATCTCAAAACCCTAATTTTAATTCATCAATAAGTCCATTTTGGGACATATTTTTTCTTTATTATTTGTACATCAACCCAATAAACTTTTTACATGAAAGATGTAGATAAAAATACACAGAAAAATATACAGCTTTTTTCATGTAAAAATAATGCACAATGTTCCATCTACACTCAAAATAAAAAGCTGAAATTCAAACTTCACATACTTGTATATTCTCCATATGAACTCAAAATTCACCAAATCACCTTTAATTGTATAAAAAATTTAATTAGCTATTTACTGAAGTGGTTTCATTCAATTTAGAGTTAAGATGCAAAAGTTAGATTTTGAACCCCTATTGTACAATATATCTGAATAAAATAATCAATTTATTTATTATTTACATTTTTACTATTTCATATTTTTATAATTATGTAAATAGTATTTAATACATAGATATACTTAGATTAAAGAAAAATAATTAAAAATACATTTAAATAAAACAATCTACTCAAAGACATAGATAAAATATACATACATATACCTATATAATAAATACATACATTTATTTAAGTGTACAAATCACCTCTGAAATTATAATAAAAATATATTCAAGTATATATAAGTTATAAATATTTATTATGCATATAAAATAATAAATAAAAAAAGATAAAATACACCCTACATAGATAAATATACATATATTTATACCTATAAAAACACAATAAATAAACTTGGAAAAAATAAATAAAAATTAGAATAAAATACTACAAAAATAAAAAATCATGTTATAATAAAAAAGTAGTAAAATCGAGCCGATCCAGTTCCTCACTGGAACCCCTCCTTCGCATGGTTCAACTCCCACTCCTCTAAACAGGTGAGCTTCTATCTCTTGCAAATTTCTATTCCTATAACCTAGAATAAAGCAGCTTAGCTTTTCTTTTCAGTTGATTTCACATTTTATTTCATTAGATTCAAATTTCAAAGTTCATCGGAGCTGAGCTCCTCTGACCCTCCTCATTGTATCTCGACTGTTCTCTGACCATCAAATCACCTCCACTTTCTTCCATGTCTCTTATTTTACACCCCACATATCTCCAGTCCCCACAACCTTACTCAGATTGAGTATTCCGCTCTTCTCCTCTGCCACCTCATCGAAGAGCACCATCACACCTCGCTCCACTCCATTTCACCATGTCTGGACCCCCAGTGTAACGTCCCGGGCCTAGGTCCCCGGTCCGTTATCGAGGAAAACTGGCCCTGACAACTTGTTCGGTCCGGTTCCAAAGGGACCCATTGACAACCACCCAAAATGCTTAAGCTCAAGTTTTCAAGTAGTAATCCCCACCACTTATATACCACACCCACACTTTGTGAGTTTTAGGTATGGCACTATGTTTGGGGTTGGGGTGTTTCAACCTCCCCCACTTATATTCGCAACGTCCTCGTTGCGACATGGCACTTATTCCCAGTGATAATGGCGGCTGCACGCTCCCGGCTTAGTTCCCTTCGGGTAGCCCTTTCCACTATCAGAGGGAACCTGCTCTGATACCATTTGTAACTTCCCGGGCCTAGGTCCCCGGTCCGTTATCGAGGAAAACTGACCCTCACAACTTGTTGGGTCCCGTTCCAAATGGACCCGTTGACAACCACCCAACATGCTTAAGCTCAAGTTGTCAAGTAGTAATCCCCATCACTTATATACCACACCCACACTTTGTGAGTTTTAGGTATGGCACTATGTTTGGGATTGGGGTGTTACACCCAGAACCTTCCTTTATGTGTGCTGAGCTACATTGCAGGTTCCGAAGACCCTAAGACTCCTCACGGGTTGAGTTTTGTCTGAAGTTGAAGCACCGGGACCCCCGAAGCTTCCCCAACCTTCGAGAACCCTTATGGCGATTCTCGGATCCACCCGACACCTCTAGCAACCCATGGATACTTCCAGGAAGCTTCCAGACCTTTTTGTCACGGTTAAGAATATCAAAGTTGCTCAGGGTAATAGATCGAAGCTCCCCTCCTCCAGCATTCTTCTTCCTCTTAGCGTCTTGGTCTTCTGATCAAGAGGCCCCTCCAGACGTAGTAGTAGTCGTCAAATCCAGAAGCCATTGACTGTCATATCATATGTCAGAATCTAATCTCAGCCACTAATCCATGAACCGATAATGTAGCATCATAGCCATCCATGTGTTAAGTGAAGAGCTACCCACCATCGGATCACACTTTAGAGGGTAATTTAGCTTTGTACCACTACTTATTTTGTATTTTATTTTTAGTACAAAAACTTCCTTCTGTAGTTATAATTTTTTGTAATATTTGTAGTTTGGCCCCATGTTTTCTATATTTTACTTTAGTCCCTCGCCATGTCACCTCGCATGCTAGTGCGTGTGAGGGGACATGCATTTTGTAGGTGCCGTTGGATTTCTTTTATTTTTGTTAGTACATTAAATTCTAAATGCAATGTAATATATTTTAGTTTAATTGCATGTGATCCCTGAAGCTTTTTAATATTGCTTTTATACCCATGCTAGTGTTATTTATTAGACATATTATGGCATTTTGCTCTTTTGTTCCTATAGTTTTGTTGAGGAGTTCAAAAATAGATAAAATTTTTCTAATATTTGCAAAAACATCAGTGTTAGTTTATATTTTCTTTTTGTTGATTTTATTTTTGTTAAAAATAGCTAGGTTGCTCTAAAAATTCGTAGAAAATCACAGTGAATATGTGATATCTATATCTACCACGTATATTTTCTATTTAGGTATTTACTATGTATTTTATATTTATTAAAAATAAAAATAGAGCATTTTACCACTAATAGCATTAAAAATACATAAAAATTTTGAAAAATATTTTCTTCCAAAAAAATAGATAAGTTTTATTATTGTACCTTGTAGCTGCAGAAGAAAAATCCCTAAAAATAACGAAAGAAAATCACTATAAATTAAAAATCTCCAAAATCCTTAAAAGTTATAAATAATTTTATAAAAATCGAAAAATATGTCTTTTTGCTTCTAAATTTCAGAGGACACACCTATTTATATATCTCTATCTATTTATATCATTAATAATAATATTATTACAAATACCAAAAATATATTTTAAAACCTTTTTTTTAAAATTACTATACATTAGGATATTTCTCTGATTTTATCCTTATTTTGTAGTTTTATTATCTGCACTATCTATCTTATATCTATATTATATATATGAGTTTAATGGGGCTGCCCCCGAACCGTTTTTGGCATTTTTTATTTTTTTTAAAAAATATCACCATGTATATTCATCCCTATATCCCTCCTATATGTCATTCGAATTTCGTCAGAAATAGAGACTCCTATGGCCTCCATCCAGACAGTTATTTTTAACGGTAACTTGATTTTTTAAATCGACACCATCTCGATGGAGACCGTAGGAGTCTCTGTTTCTGACGAAATTCGAATGGGATATAGGAGGGATATAGGGATGAATATACGTGACAATATTTTTCAAAGAAAATAAAAAATACCGAAAATGACGTGGGGGCAGCCCCATTAAACTATATATATGCCTTATATTTAATTATAAAAAAAAGAAAAAGAAAAATATAAAATTATAAAATTATAAATTCAAAAATACAAAAATCTATAAATAAAAAATTATAGAAAAAAATAAAAAGCAAAAGCCCACTAGAAATCAAAAAATCTTCATAAAAACACTAAATACAATTATTGACTTTTTTTTGCTAATTTTTGTTGTCTATTCCCCTTGCTCCATGTGTTTGATATCCTTGTACTTCCACTATAGAACTATATATAGGGTTATAATAAATTTTAGCCCCTTATTTATTTTGCATTGCTTGATCTATTTTATGGGTTAATTGGTGATCATTAAGCTTTCGTGAGCGGGCGCCTCAGCGACAGTGTAGTGAAGAAGGCTTGTCTACCTTGGTTAATTCCATCGGATTAATGATCGAATTAATTTTTGTCGTTCATTGCAGTCGGGTAATCGAGAACTTGTCAAAAACCACTCAGATCAATGTTTAATTAATTTCAAGCGGTAAATTTATTTTACTTGAGCGAGCCCAAGGCCGAACTCAGGGAGGCAATTGTCTCCTTAGGTAAATTTTTAGTTAATTTTGACTTCAGATTTTCAGAAGAATATTTTTGGTCTTTTTGTGAAGACACAATGCAATTTCAAGCCAAATTTTAAGTTAAATCACAAATGATAGTCAAATGATGTTCAAAATTAATGAAACTTGTCCAGAAGATGATATGTGATGAGACTCAGCTACTGCAATTTTTTGGATTTTTTAGACTCTAATTGAATTAAATATGAATTTAATATGGATGCAAGGTAGTTTTTGCAGGATTAATTTTAATAAATAGAAAAGCACATTATTTTTAGATGTAAAAATTATCCTAGATGTATCTATGTGAGAGTAATCCAAGAAATTCATAGACATAACGAATGATGTAAAATGGACCTATTAAAAATAATTAAGCAAAATACTATTTGATTTATTCAAGCATCGTGATGTGTGCAAATGGTTTAGATTTTGGACATAGTGTAGAACAACTTAAACTAGATCTAATGTGATTTTATGGTGATTTTTGGTGCAACAAATAATTTAATATTTAATTTAAAGCACATAATGGGCAAAATATGTCAAATTCCAAGAAGATAATATTAAATTCTATGAAGCTCACAAAAATATGACATGTGTTACAAAAGATAAAGCACAAGTTAAACTATAAATGCAATTTTTGGAATTTAAAAATGATGACAAATGGATGCCTAAATATGCGTGCAAATACATGGAATAAAATGCAATACAAAAATTAAAATTGCTTAAAATAAAACATGCATACAGGGACTGAATTGCAAATACCTATAATGCAGAGGATATGGATGCAAAATTTCCATGGGGGACAAGTTCTCCTCACGCGACGCGCCTGGAAGGGGATGATTTGCAATTCTTGAAACTTGCAGGGGCCTTTATGATATTTACCCATCCTACATGTGAGGGACACGTGAGGAGCTAGGCTCGGGAGGCTCGGACAGAGGCTTGGAGGCTTTGGAGGTTTGGTCATAGTTCAGATGCAGCTTCGGTTGCTCCGAGCTTAGAGTCGGGGAAGAGGCTCGAAGTGCGTACGTGGTGCGTGCTGGACCATTCGATCTGGAAAGATCCAACGGCTGCATGGGATGGAGACGTGGCGCGCCTAGGATCCGTCTGATAACAATGATCCAACAGTTGTGACGGCTTTAGAAGAGGGCGACATGGCATGACGATGGTCGTTGGATAGCGGTGAATCCAACACAAGCTGGAGATGCGGGCGCGAGGCGACGTGGCTCCGATCGGAACCATCCGATCAAGGGGATAACGTGTCTGCAGGGTTAGATCATGCCAGAAAATAAGAGCTCGTGCTCGTGGAGTGCATGCATGTGCGAGTGAGGCATGAGGATGGAGCGGCGAGAAAATCAAAGGGAACAAAGAAGAAGATCATAGAGGAAATGGCTGGAGCTACCTGGGGTTGGAGGCTCGCTGAAGCGGCTCCGATCATTGCTCGAGGGGTAGTAGCAGGCCCGAGCTCAAGCAGCTCACTGGAGGGGCTGCTACGCATGAAGAAACGCCACAGATCTCGTTGGAGGTGGACCACCGTCTTTGCTCTTTCTCGCACTCATTTGCTGTCACCAATGGGTAGATTAGATCTCTAGGGTTCCTCTTGCTATGGTTGATGGGGTGGAAGTTGGCCTGAGAGGGAGTTTATAGGGAAGAAATGGAGGTGCAGGTGATGGAGGGGATGGTGTGCATGTAGTTTGTGGAGCGAAGGGGAGGGCGTCATGGGGATCATGGTTGCTGGCGAGGATTGTGGAGGTCGGGGCTACATCATGGAGGTGTAAGTGGGTGGAGATAGTGGTTATGGTGGTGCCAAAAATAGGAAGGGGACGGAAGCGACGCGAGGTGGGGGTGACGTGGCTCGAGGAAGGCAGCTTAAGGTGGAAGACGAGCTCTGGACCGTTGGATCTTGTGATCCAACAGCCAGAAGATGAGCACGAGCGAAGGGCCATGATTAGATCCGGGGATTCTGATTGAAAGGTAGGGGTCAAGCCACATGGTAGAATGGGACGAAGGCGCTACCGCACGGTGTAGATGAGATATTGGAAGACGATCCAAGGGTCCGGATTAGCAGGAGTGAGCGACACGGATGGAAGCGTGCTGGAGAAGATCTTGCGATGAAGATGCAGCCACGTGGCACTTTGAGGTTAAGGCGCTGGGAACGGCGTGGATGAGATCTTGGCCCAGATCAAACGGTTGGGAGCTAATGCGACGATGAATGGCTGGGATTTGGAGGGAGATGAGGCCATCGGACGGACAAGAAAGAGGGGCGCATGGCGCGTGATGAGTAGGGCCGCGTGGTGCAACCAGGGCGCCACATGGCCCAATCTAAATGGCCGAAAAATAATGTGAAATAAAGGGAGAAAATGATCGAATTTGGGAAAAATCAAAGCATGAAAGTTGTAGATCTCGATGAGATCTACAAGTTTATGTTGACCAAAAATGGAAACGAGATCGAATAAAGTAATAAAATACAAGGGTACAAATACACATACATATAGTATACAATGGGGGTCCAAAACCCAAGTTTTGCATACAAGCTCCGATTTTAATGAATTTGTCTTATTTTGATGGTCTCTGAATGTGTATTATTTTAAAAGTGAGTAGACCTAAATCAGAGGCTGTATGAGAGAGATATGTACATTCTAAGGTCCAAGGTCTCCAACTTGGTTTGGGATTTTATTGATCAATTTTACAAGTTAGTATTTTTTCGTATTCTTCTTATATTAGTGTTAGTAATATATACACTATAGAGTTGATTTTATTGGATTTGAAGGTAGTACAAAATAGATACAAATATGGTATTTACCGGTGATTTTTACAAGTGAATTGGGCTTCTTATTTAATGCAAATATGAATGCTAAAATGCAGATATTATTTATGCATGCATGAATGCTAATTATGCAATATAAGCGGAAATATGAAGCTAATTGCTCGGGAACAAAGCTCTATTTTCAACTTTTAGAGTGATGAATCACAGATTCATCATGTAGGTCTCGCCTTGTGTAGACCACATTAGACCCTCACAAAATCTGACTCGTCAAATGGCATCGTTGTCGTGTAACTATATGTAGGATAGATTTTGGGTGTTATTTTTTCTTTATTATTTTTTGTTTTTCTTCTCTTCTTTATTTTGAGATAATTATTTAACTGTACAAATCTATTTTCTTCTATTTTCTTGTGAGGGACCTCGAGGCAAAGGCAGTAGCTTAGTTAGTTGGAGAACGTGAGATACGAGGAGAGTAGCTCTTCTTCATGTGATATGCTTGGAGAGAGCATGAGAGAGAGGGAGAAAGATTTAGCATAGCCATTATTCTTTTTATTTTTTGAGAGAGTGACACTTTTTATTTGCATTATTATTTGTAGTAATACAGATGGACTTGGGGAGAAAGATTTAGCATAGCCATTATTCAAGTGTTTGTTTACTTGGGGGCTCATCATGTTTTTGCATTTTCATCGCCTTTATTTTCTTTGTTTTTTATGTTTTGTAATTTCTACATTTCTTTTTATTTGTTTTGTGGAACGAGCCCTTAGCATTTTAGGATTGCTTGATCGTGTAAATTAAGGCCAAATACCTAATACATTGCATGTACCTGTAGTCTTTACGTTTGACCTTAGCTCAAATTAATTGTTGAATACTTAGACTTGAAACCACACATCGCGAGAGGTCTCCGTACATCGCTTGCAAAACCCATTGTGGTGGACACCGAGGAGCCTCCAAGACAAAACTCTTTGGTTTATTTTCTTGGTATTTAGCATTTTTTCTTCATGATAATAGCAATTCATGTTTAGGGCAATTTCTTTGTTTTCATATCGTGCATGTAGATTAGGTTTATAAATTCCTGCCTTGCATCCCGCATGGAGAGAGCTATGAAGCGATGTAAGTAATTCTATCTCAGCATTCATCATTTAGACTAAAGGGTGAGATTTCCGTCATTGATTTAACTTACATCACTTTGTTGCTTTCTCCCTCTGATTTTAAACACCTAGGGTAAAAAGAAAATCCAAAAAATTCGTTAGGCGCTTTGCATTGAAAATACTAAAAAATAAAAATAGAAAACTAAAACAGGGGGACAACTAATTGAACTTGGACCTAATTAAAAATTGTAATGGACATCATTGCTTGGGGTTCATAAAGCCCTCATTATATTAAGGTACACTCTAGACAGAGCGAGGCATGAACCTTAAGGAATAGAGATAAAAACCCCTGTGGATGCCTCAACTATTACATGGGTATGGCAAAGTATTGGCGCTTCTATCCTAGTAGATGGGTAGGATCTTGTCGATGACGGTGCTCTCTCCTTATGTAGAGCATCCGACTTCATCTGAAGTATTGAGGTAGGCCACACCCTCATGGGGTGTCTATCTCATCGTCTTGAGTCCAAGTACCTTGCTTGAAAGGAAAGTAGTGGTTTCACCTATCGGCTTCCCCTCTCTTTTCTTTGGTTGAGTAGCCCCCTATGACCAGTATTGAGGACCTCTAAAAGTGCAAATCACATGATACAAAGGAGATGGAATGGGGATACTTTCCTGGTAGTACATTCTCTCATCTAGGGCTAGCCGATAAGGACTCGTGACAATTTTTTCCTGAATCACAACTCTGAAATTAAAAAGATAAAAATTGTTGAACCTTCATTGCTTCACATGTGTTGAGTTGGTGAACCCAATTTTGTATGATGTTTATTTTCTTAGAATTATGTCCAAATATCAAAGTCCCATACACAATTACGCATTTTTGTCATTTTCTCTTATCTTTCTTCCTCTTTGACCCTTGCTCATTGTGAGCCTTCTACTATTTTACATTCCATTTATTTCTTGTTCATCATTGTATCCTTCATTCAAATCAATCTTCTCTCCCCTTCAAGATGCCAACTACAAGATGGCTTAGTCGGGACTCCACCGACACCTACATCGACTCCTCGAGTTCAGCATCTCCAATAATTCGAGGAGATTCCTAGGTACATGATTCAAACTTCACGAACCACCCTTAGGACTCCCGCTTTCTTCTACCTTTTACAGAACATGAAAACTCTCTTCCCGAGTTCTGTCCTTTTTGGAAGGAGATTGATTTTACTCAGTATACCTCTCCATCCTTAATATGATTAAGAATTGACCCTAATTCTAAGTTCTTTTCTCCATCTGGTGCTCACAAGCAGACTGATCGAGGTATATTTCTTATTGTAGATCTTGACCCCAATCTAAAGCCAATGCCTTCACAATCAGATTCAGATATGGATCCCACAAGCAGAGGAAAGGGACAACATCTTCCCAGCATTGAGCAGAACATGAAGTAGGGCACCAACCAAAATGAGGTTAACTGTCAGCTTTTAGCCTCCATCTAGGCCAACCAATAACATCTAACCGATCAAGCTCTCGCCCAGATTGGCTTCCAAGAGATGTTGAACATATTGAGGAGAATGTCAGAAGGAAGAGGAGGAAACCAAGGAGGAGGTGATTATAACCTTCACGATTATGATGACGATAACTTTGTAGATGCAACCCAAGTCCACCTTGAAGCAAACATACAACCTAAGGCCGATCGCATCAATGAGTGGATCCTAATCCCATTAGTCAACGCACACTTCCAACTGAAATCACAGCTCCTTCCTCTCCTCCCAGCTTCCACGGGGATTCTAATGAGGAGTCGTACAACCATCTAGAGCAATTCGACCGTATCTACAATACAACTCACTACCCCAACTTCATGTTGGGAGTAGTCAAGATGTTTGCCTTCCCATTCAACCTTCAGAGCAAAGCACTCTGCTAGATCAACCATCTATTGAAGATGGGGACAACCTGGGAGGATAAGAAATCATTATTATTGCATAAGTACTATCCTATCAGTCATCTCAATTTTATGCAGCCAAAGATTGCTAGCATCTCTTAGGGACACCAAGAATCTTTTTATGATCTAAGGGAGAGGTTTAGCAATTTGATTGATAAATGCCCCTGTCATGACATACCAAGGACCATCTTGGTCCATCATTTCTTTGGGGGTTGACAAAGACTAGTCAATGTCTGGTTGGTGCCGCATGTAGAGGATCCCATTTCAACAAGGATGAGGATGAAGTATGACAAATCTTTGAGGAGATGGCTGAAGGAGAGGAGGCTTTATCCTCATCTCGTTCCTTACAGATTCAACCATCACCACATGTCCTCCACTAGAATGTAAACATGGAGGATACACATGAAGTCGATAGGTGCGACAACTCTGACTTGAGCATCATAGGGAGTCACCTGTCAAAAGTCAATATCATTGAGAAGAGGTCGCATGACCTGGAGAAGCTCGTCAAGATCGAGCGACACATGAAGGTCCTGGACAAGCTCGACATTATCACGAAGTTATCAAAGCTACTGTGAACACCATCACTGTCTGCAATGCACTGACCACCGCTTCTGAGCCTCTAGTTGAGAAGAAGGAGCAGACACTACCACAACCGCCTCAGTCGATTCCTAATCAACCTCTGATCCATCACATATACTACGTGCATGCCCCAAAGTATCTACCGCCATAATCACAGACACAGATGGTTGTCTACTAGCCATCTGAATTCTAGACACAGTATCTCGAGCCTTTTTCTCCACATCCCTTACTCATTCAAGGGGTAAATAGCATCTGAAGCAATGATCAGCAACTGACATGTCTTCAATGACAACCCCAAGGTCAGAATCATGCTATTAAACCATATCCACCAGCATCAAGGAGGGCGGACATACCAGCCCAACTCAACCCAATAGCAACCTCCGCAACATGGTTACAATTGGAGGCATAACAACTGTCAACAGAAGTCTGAATACTGTCACCAGCAGTATCAGCAGCTGGCTTCTCAATATCACCACCAGTACTCCTCCCTGTAGTATCAGAAATACCCTTCTCTTCTTCTTCTTCCTCCTCCTCCTCAGTACTCACATGGATACCGGCAGGAACTTCCCCTGTACTACCAACTGAGTCAACGGTCTCATCAGGCCGAACCCTTTGAGGTTTCCCTAGTTAACCCGACCCTTGATTGTCTGTCTCAGTTAGTAAAGAACGTGGATGAGATGAGTTAAAAGGGATATGACTTGATATCCACTAAGATTGTCATTCCGGCCCAGGTTGAAACCAACCCGAATAACTTCCGTCATAAGGAGCAAGTTGCCTGCAGTGCCCCACACAATTCAAGTGAAAATAGTGTCTTTTTATCTAACAATGTAAATCTCAGGAGTGGTAGGACACTCCAGCCATCTGTAACAACTAAAGGGAAGAACAAAGCATCCGACGGTGAGTTGTCAGTCGGACCAACATCAGGGTCAAAACCATTTTTTGGAGTAACACCAGATAGAAAATACAAAAAATGAGGAAAATTTAAAATCACAAAAAGAAAGCAACAGTCCTGGTGAAGTTGTGCCAACCTTGGAGATGCCAGCACCTGCAGCAGAACTAGAGTTAGCTGATGGAGACTGCTTGACATTTTTGGTCCACCAGATGTGGATAAATGTATACCTTTTTGCCATATACTTATACATAAAGATATGGACAAAATTTTTAATATGAATGAAAGCATTTTTGATGTACATATGACTTTTCTTTCTGCAATTAAATAAGAAATAGTGAAAAATTGAAAAGTGCTTTGCCTGATCCTGGCTTCATTGAAATATTGCAAAACATTATGCTTGAGATGCATTTTCTAAAAGTCATGTACATGTCTAGTGAAGAAAGGACTCAAAGAAGCATGTACAATGAAGCGTCAAACCCATAAAACTAGATGTAGAAAATCGGAGAAGCATATCCTCACCATGGCTACAGTGAACACCATGAGCAATCTCTCGCACAAAAAGAAAGATAAGGGGGCACCACTTATTAGATGCAAAATTATCAATTAGGAGTTCAAGCTCTCTTGGCTAGATAGTGGGTCTTCTATTAACCTTCTGCCAACATCACTACTTACATAATTTGGGCTAGGACCGCTCAAGATAACCAAGATGATTCCGTAGGTCGCGGATTGATCCGTCAAGCATCCTAGAGGCATGTTGGAGGATATGATCATCACTATTCAAAGGATACAATTCCATGTTGATTTCATTGTCCTGGATATGAACATCTTCACACCTCTACTCCATACCCCGATCATCCTTGAATAACCGTTCCTTCAAACAACCGAAGAAGTAGTTCACTACGACATTGGAGAGGTCACATTTCACTCTAGCAGTGATAAGATACAGATAGAGACTATGGTTGAGCTGAAACCGGTAGAAGATGTGTTTAAAATGAGTGTACTTATACCTCAATGTTGTGAGGACTATGACTTTTTTTAGCAGAGATCAGATATATAGCTAGAATTCCTCTCTTCATAGGAAGTACGGGAAAGCATAGTCCAACTAAACCAAGGTCTTTGAAGATGATATTTTTGTTGATGTGCGAATGGAGAAGTTTGAACAATAACCCCTCATTTGAGCATGAGAATGTTGTTGCCAATCTTTGTGATGTATTGATAGATGTGGACAACCGATATATGAAAGATCTAACACCTACAATTATCGCTGAAGTCACCGCTGACTCCTACCCCACCAGCGCTTAAACCGTTGCCTTCCAACATCAAGTATGCCTTCCTTTATAGTGAACCAAACATGCATCTTGTCATCATCAATTTTCATTTAACCAAAGACCAAGAATCTCATCTGATGGAGGTTCATAAATGAAACTACAAGGCAATAGGATGAAAGATATCAGATCTCCATGGGATCAGTACACAATTGTACTTGCATCACATTTGCCTCGAAGAAGACAACAAATCTTTTCACGAATTCCAACACAACCCGAACTCGAACTTCCAAGAGGTTGTGATAAAAGAAATTCAAAAACAATGTGATGCAGAATTCATATGTCCCATCTCCTACTCCACGTGGGTAAGAACTTGCATGTCGTGCAAAATAAGTCTGGGATCATCATTGTAACTAATGACAAAGGAGAGGAGATTCCGACTAGACGTCTCTGTGTGGATTACAAAAATATTAATCTTGCTACCAAGGACTATTTTCCATAGCCCTTCATCGATCATATCCCCAAGAGGCTAGCCCCAAAGGAATATTTCTACTTCTTAAATGGTTACTCTAGGTACAACCAAGTTACCATTGATCCTGAGGACCAAGAGAAGACCATGTTCACCTGTCCATTTAGGACGTACACCTTTTGACGAATGTCATTTGGGTTGTGTAATGCCCCTGCAACATTTCAGAGACGTATACTAGATATATTCGTAGACATGGTGTGCAACTTCCTTAAGGTTTTCGTGGATGATTTTTTGATCTATGGAGACACATTTGACCAATATTTGGATTATCTAGACCGAGTTTTGAGGAGGTGGTGTGAAGTCAACCTTGTACTCTCATGAGAGAATAGTCACTTTATGGTGACGGAAGGGATCATGCTGGGTCACGTGGTATCAAAATGTGGAATGGAAGTGGACCTAGCCAAGGTGGAAGTGATTTCAAAACTCGAGCCACCTAAAAATCCGAAACAGGTCCGGTCATTTCTGGGGCATGTTGGTTTCTACCGACGATTCATTAAAGACTTCATCAAGCTTGTCCGATCGTTGACAGAACTTCTTGGTAAGGAGACATATTTCATTGTGGATGATTGTGTTCTTCAAGTCTGCTACCTCGTCAATCATATGCCATTCCTCCATGTTAGGAGAAAAAGTTCTTTATTCGATCACATTTCCCGATAAGGACCTATTCTCTCTACGACCTCATGTATTTGATGGATTTTGTTCATCACATGATCATGGGCGTATGACGAACCATAATTCCGGCCCTTTAAGAGCGCAGAATTAGCACTAAGATGTCATTGCAATCGGACTGGATTTGGTACGTCAAAGACCATCTAATTTGATATGTCAATGAAATTGGATGGTCGTGAATTTATATTATACTTGGTAAGTAAACAAGGTCGAACTCTGGGACATGAGCCACTCTCGTGATATTCAGACTTTTATTGATTTTAGTAAGTGTTGAGTTAAAGAATAATAGGTCAAACAATGCACGAAGACAAGACAATGCATTAAATAAACATGAATCTATGCATTTTTATTTGATTTTTAATCATGCATTTCGATGCAATTAATTGCAATGCAAATATGCCCGAATTAAACAAATACTCGATCCATTTAATTATAAGTAAAATAAGGGTCAAATAATAAGGCTATCTTCCTTCATGTAAAAATTAGGCATGAGAATCATTGAAATCAGGACACTTAGCCAATGAAATAACACATCAAATTTCATAGTGTCAAATCTGAAAGATAAGCATGCCATAAAGAAGACAACGAAGAGAGCTTCAAAACGCCACTAAAATCGACTCAATCGGGATATACACGAGTGAAGCCAGGGGCATAAACGCAAGAAAACATGAAAGATAAATAGCAAACAGGTCCCTGGGAAGGAATAAAATGCAATTAAAGAAAGTTCGGGACCTTCCCTGTAAATAACCCACACACACAGGGGCATTTTTGCAATTATGAAAACCCGCGAGGGTATACAGGCAAAATAACCACTATGCACGTGGTCGGCACGTGATCCAGGACCTGTATGCAAAATTGAAGAATCCGAAGGGCCTCTCTGCAATTTCCCGAAGTCACACGTGTCCAGCACGTGCTCTACAGTCTCTGTAGACTTCTAGACTTGGAGGAGGCTCGGTGTAGCTTCGGCAAGGCTCGGGAGTTGTCTCTGGTTCGATGCAGGCATGGAAAAAGCATTGAAGCGCTGGGGAGGTTCGGGACAGGCTCGAGACGTCCAAGCTTGCGGGTCTGATGATGTGGCTCGGAGAAGGTCCGGGGCTAACACGTGGCCAATCGAGACCCATCAGATCCCAAGGATCTGACGGTACCTGGAGGATCTGCTGGTTTGCGATGTGGATGCTCCTGCACCGTGGATGAGCTCCGGGGAGGAGCATCCAACGGTGCCTGTGCCTTCTTCCTCAGCTTCAACGGGCGGCGGAACCCGGACTCTGGTGAAGTGGTCCCAGCTCCATCGCTCTCCTCTGACATCGTTGAAGCTCGTCAGCTGGTCCAGATTGGTTGGCGATGGAGCTCAAGGTTTGGGCGAGCTGCGACTATACGTGGAGAAGGCTCTAGTCGCTCCGACGGTGGAGATGGCGCTCGCCAAGATAACTCCGGCGAGCTCTCCAACCATTGGATTGGTGAGTACCTACAACGTTAGTGACAATAGCCGAAGCGAAGGGAAGGCGTGTGTGAGTGGAATGGATTGGCTGTGATGAGCTAAAGAAGGCGGCGACCTGCTTTCTTCTCCGGCGAACCCGGAGGAGTTGGGTTGGAGATGGTCTGAGGTTATGGAGGGTAGGGAGAGTGATCGAAAGGTAGCACGTAAACGGGGGAGGTGAGGTGAAGCTATTGAGATGGTTTATGGAAGGTGAAAGTGATTGAGAATCCTAATTAATTAAGCAAAGTGAGAAGAACAATACAAAGGTGTTTGAGGAAGCTTACCTTGTCGGAGATGGAGGTTGCGACTTGGGCTTGGGGTTCAATTGATCCCTGGGTCTTCGTTGGACCCCTTCAGACAGGTGGGGCAGCTCGAGTGGGCTAAAAGCTCCGCGACGCAGCCATGGAAGGTGGTGGGTCGACACCGGGGGCTGGCACTGTCGTCGCGCCACAATTGGACCTCCCCCTGTCATGGGGAGGAGGAGAGGAGCTAGGCGGAGCCCCGCATAAAAGTGGACCGGCGTGGATGGTGGAGGAGACGACGTATTTGATGTGGCAAAGGAGGTGGTTTCAGTGGTGATAGGTTCGACTTTCGTGGGAGATATGGAGTAGTGGAGATGTCGACCTGGGTGGAGTGATGGATCGCGAGGATGAGGGATGACCGGGGAACATCGTGAGGCGGTTAGCGAGAGAGGAAGTCGTCGGAGATGGTGGAGAAAAGGGGAAGGGCGAGATGGTTCTGCGAGATTGAGAACGTGGGAGAGAGGACAGACCAGAGGTAGGGGATGATGTTTTTGCCGTTGGATCTTGAGATCCAACAGCCGATAGACGAGCGCTAAAGAGCAGTTGCGATTTGATCTCGGATGACGCGATCGAAGGGTGAGTGGCTCATCACGTGTTGTGTTAAGAACTCAGCGCTAGCGGGCGGCCCAGATCTCAGATGGGAGTACGATCGGAGGGTCGTTATTTGATGCGGAGAAGCGACTGTGATGGAGCAGCCTAGAAGTGATCGTGAGGTTCACAAGCTGCCACGTGGCGTAAGGAGGGAAAGGCGGGAACCATCGGCCTGGATGCAATCAGTACTTTGATCGAATGGTGGATATCACAGCGGTAATGGACGGTGGAGATCAAGAGAGAGAGAGAGAGGAAGTGGATCGGACGGCAGCTGGAATCAGGCGGCGTGGCGTGAGGAGATGCGGCCACATGTCTCAACCAGAATGAGTCACGTGGCCCAGTTAGATTATTGCGACAAATAATTGAAGAAATGAAGGGTAAAACAACCGAATTTGGAAAAACTCAAAGCATGAAAGTTGTAGATCTCGATGAGATCTACAAGTTTTATGTTGACCGAAAACAGAGAAGAGGTCAAATAAAGGCACAAAATATTTTTAAGGGTATTTTTAAGGCTAAAAATACCCTGGGTTTTAATTTTGCAATTTTTTGTGGTTTTTAATTTATTCAATGACTCTGATAATTGCAAGGATTTTCTGGTTTTTATTGACACCTAGTCTAAGATAGGGGGTTAATTTCAGTGAATTATGAGCATGAAACAAGGTTTCATCAACCCCCTATACTTAAACTATGCTCGTCCCCGACCATCAAAGAAAATGAAAGAACTGAATTAACCCCCTTGTGCATGTGCGTACAAGATCCGATCTGTTCAAGTCCACTCAACTTTAGAGGTCCAAAATTTTAGAGCTCGATCCAGCCTTAATCAAGAGGCACCAAATTCCTCTAATTATCCAAACTCTCTCTGATGTACATATAGACTAAGGGTATGAAATTTAGTGTTGGCTGTGTTCCCGAGAGTAGAGTCAAAACGTCTCCCAAGGCCTTGGTCCGAGAAACTCTCCTAAGGACCCAATCCTCAACAATAGGGAATAAATCAAATCTTGCATCCAGTCCACCGTCTCTTTAGTTGTCAGACTTAAAAGTGCAGATGGAAGGCCAGTAATGGAGGGCGTAGGATTGTGTCATTTCTTCTCTCCCTCTCATTGGAACAAGGATTCTCTCTTAGTGCCTTTTTACGCAACACATTTTTTTGGTGTTGATCAGTGCGACCGTCAAGAGAAGTTGGAGTCGTCTGCACTTGTTTTCCTAGGAGTACACCGGAGTTTGCCTTTTTTGAGTACCTATTGTACCTTCTATACCCAAACTTGTAGCATTTACGATGCAGAGCCCTTTTTTGGTGCAAGCCCAACTCCTGGTCCTAATAGCGGTGGTCTAAGTGGATACTTTGAAATGTTTAGGAGCGCTCGCCTTTGGTGGAAGCTCTTTGATACTTGACTTTGTGGAATGAGAGCTTTTCTTTGACATTTCATTGATTTGTAGTATTTTTGGCTAGCTCCACTGGTTTTACCAAGAGTTGGTGCACACTGATCAATATTTTTATTTATTTCACACCCTGGTACTTAGGTCAATGTCAAGAGATAAGTATAAGAACCGAGTTCTCATATTGGCTAAAGTTGCTGACACTTAGGTTTCATGAAGCCTTCAAAGACTTTATCCCATCCTCGAGCATCATTCGATCAAGTCCAGACCCGAATCCCTCGTCCAAGTCCCTCAAGTGAAGAGTCAACTCATCTCATCGAAACCGTAGTCGTGCATGTGATGTGCTGATCATATTCTTATGGTCAGAGACTAAGCATGCAATATAGCATGTAAATCTAGAAATCTAGGGGAATGTGGATGATTAAGTCTAAGACCCTGATGGCTAAGGCTGGTTAACCTAAAATCTTAAGTCCTCATAAACCAAGTTTCCTTAAATATTTCAGATCCCTGGGTAGAAGTGTGAATGTAGAGGATTAATCCAACTCCTTCATTCAAAAACATTTTTTTGACTTCAAGAGATATTATGACTGCATAAACTCAAGTAGATGCATCTGCATTCAGCCAGTATGGGTGTAAGTACAGGCCAGAGCCCGTTGCTTGAGGACGGGGCCTTACGCGGTCCTCTAAACAATCCACTCTACTAAGGGCGAACCCTCACTGAACGCGGATACTTATTTGGGATTAGTAGTCTCTAATGACTCTTAAAGGATTTTGAATTTTCTCATTTTTATGAAATTTTTAACAAGAGGTTAGAACACATGTTAGACTCAATTTTCCTTGAAAAGAGATTTCAATACTAAGTCATACAAATAAAGATTTTCAAAACATATTCAAAAGATAATTCAAAACAAGAGAAACTCATTTTTCAAATCATTTTCAAAAATATTTTTCTACAAAAATAGTGTAACATAATATAGAAAAAGCCTTGAAAACCACTGAGTCCACTTAGTTCAAAGAATTTTACTTTAGCCAAAAAGTTTTAAATTTTTCAAAATTTTCATATTGTAGCTAAAGTAAATATACAGTATATACGGTGTACCCCCCGATACTTAAACTTTGCTATGTCCTCATAGCATTAGATGATACAAATCCATAGGTCCATTTAAATATAGAAAAATATACGGGAACTAAGGAGGGCTCCCCCTATATGTAGGTTAGAAATAACCTAAGTATAAAGGCAAGGAAGATGAGTAGAGAAAATCACGGGGACTCGGATCCCCCCCATACTTAGGATAAGAGTAGCCTAAGTATGCAGATCCGAGGTAAATGAAGAAGACGATGGATATACATATGAGTGGATGAATCGTCGGAGATCAGTGGAGTATCTAAGGCTCTAGGGAGGGTGTTGAAGCAAATATGGCTCAAACAAGCATGCAACACACTTCAATTTCACCAACTCACACATGAAACCAACAGATGTTGGTTTATTATTTTGTCCATTTTATTGGTGATTAAAACATTCTATCTTTACGCGAAAAAATGTTAAGTAAAATCAACTGCGCAAACGAGGGTGTTGCTCTCCCAAAACAATATTTTACTCCATTTTAGGTTGACTTGCAATTAACACTCTAAATTATTTTACTTAAGGTTGTCACTGATTTAAGGTGAGCACATAAATCAAGCAATCATCGTCTACCGTTCATTCCCATTTTCCATTAACCTAGGTGATCAAGCTAGGAGGGGAAACTGAGAAAAACCATGTAATCGATAAAAAACCATGATCTAGGCTACTCGAGAAAACATGCAGTGCCTTAGTGAAAATACGTGAAAACTTGGACTGTTTTGAAAACCAAAATAATGTATGCAAGTCGACTGAAATCCGCACCTAACATGCTTCTATTAGCGGGGAAGAATGTCTTTTAAATTTGGCTAAGTGAAGCGAGGCTATGTGCGTCTATATTATAAGTGCGCCCTACCTACGAGCTAGCACGTAAAATTTAAAACTATGAAATACACTCGAAGAGCCACGTGCCTGGTCCTAAGTCGACACTCAAGTGGGAATGATCCCCACACAACCACATATGAACGCTCATTTATAATCGTGGGTCTTCGATCGAAGACCGCTGTAAAAACGATTATTACATGATGCAAAAGAACACATTTTTTATTTTCTTTTCGACTTGCTCCAAACATGCTTTTGCGGCTCCTCACCGCGGGGAAGCACCTGCTCCTCGTCTCCTTGACCAATCAAGGTCCCTGCCAAAAAAGCAAAGGTTAGAGATCAATTGAAAAGAAAAAATTTACAATGCAAGATAAATGAACAAATTGACCTATATAAATGAAACACTTAATAAAATAAATAAAAATCCAAATAAAACAAAAGATGAGCCGCGTCCCCGGCAACAGCGCCATTTAACGAACCGTAATTCCGGCCCTTTAAGAGTGCGGAATTAGCACTAAGATGTCATCGCAGTCGGGCTGGATTCGGTATGTCAAAGACCATCTAATTTGATATGTCAATGAAATCGGATGGTCGTGAATTTATATTTTACTTGGTAAGTAACCAAGGTCGAACTCAGGGACACGAGCCTCTCTTGTGATATTCAGACTTTTATTGATTTTAGTAAGTGTTGAGTTAAAGAACAATAGGTCAAACAATGCACAAAGACAAGTGATGAATCTCGTATTCATCATGCTAAAAGCCGCTCATTAAAACCCCTGCTTAATCAAACCAATAAAAATACCCTCTAATTCCTTGTTTTTATCTTGTAGTATATTGTGTATAAATTATCATTAATTTATTGTTTTTAATTTACTTTATTTTTCTGTATTAATTTATCCTTAAAGAACCCCTAAAAATTAGATAGGATAATTGTCTATAAATCACTGACCATTAAAAGCACTAAAAAAATACAAAAACATCTCAAAACCACAAAATTGGTGTTTTTAGCCCCCTAAAAATACCCCCAAAAATACGTTTTTTACAAACGACCTCTTTTGGCTTTTTGACGAGATGAGCAACTTCATGTTTTGACTTTTTCCGAATTCGGCCTCTAACTATTTCTTTTCTATTTATCTTTGTATTTTTTACTCTGAATTTTCTCATTGGGCCACGTGGCGCCCTCTGGGCTGCCCACGTGGCCCGCCTTCCTTTCTAACACCCGGCGCCCTTCTCAGCCGTTGGATTCACTCCCCCCCCCCGCCTGCATCTGAGCCCTTCGTTTCCGCTTGATTCCCAGCCATTGGATTTGATTTCAAAATCTAATCGTAACCCTTCACCCCCGCCTAAACCTAAGCCCTCCGATCCTGCTACCATCCAACGCCCCTCAGCCCTCCACGTCGCCCTCAACCTCAGCCGCAGGATGAGCTCTCATCCCATGGTCTTCCACCCGCCATGTCGCCCATTCCCCTCCAACCATTAGATCTTCCCCACCTTCCAATCATAGTCGCTCCTTCACGCTCTACCCTCAGCCGTCTGATCAGATCTAATGATCTGATCTCAGCCCCACGCCCTCACCCCCATCCTACCCGTCGGATCCCTAGATCCAACGGCTAGGGATCATCGTCAACCTCCAGCTCACCCCGCTCCAGCCGTTGCGACTCGCGTAACCCCCGCTCCCCCTTCCTTTTTTGGCCAGCGCTCCAACCATCCCCTCAAGCTCCTAACGCCTTCCCCGCATAGCCATAGCTTCCTCCTCCCTCGCGTAACTCCCATCGACTACCTGCATTAAACCTCCTCCATTAAAACACCCATGAAAATGCCTCGCCGACCTCATAACGCCCAGCCAACCTCGGCCTATTTGAGCGTTCCTCCGCCACCTAAGACCTCGGTCCACCATTCTTGGCTCTAACCTTAGCTTCCTCCGCCCCTCCGGTGACAGCGGAGGGGCAGAATGTAGAGGCGACGATGGGTTTTTGTCGGTGTCGACCCACGGCGATACTCCACCGTGTTCTGGTGTCTCCTGACACCACTGAGCTCCGAGGACAACAGCTGGCCTCGCGAGCGACGACCGGAGGCTCCCATGGAGACTCAACCCAAGCTGCTCCCTCTGCCAACACCTCGCTCCGACGAGGTGAATTTTGTTTCTATTTCTTCGATTTTTCCGGACTCCACAACTCACAGTCACCCTCATTTAACCACCTTACGTCCTCCGCCCGACCACTCCGATCCTCGCCAACCCCCTCCGACAGCACTCTCCCTTCTCCATACCCCCTACCACCTCGCTCCAACTTCCCTCCGATTCGCCGGAGATGAAGACCAGGTCCTCCGCTCCCTCCGCTCCACTGGACCTCCGCTCACCTCCCACTCACTCTCATTCAAGTACCAGCTCGCTTCGTCTACATCTAATTCTTGCAGGAACTCAATGGCCGGAGATTGCATCGGCAAGATTTCAAATGTCCTCCCTCCGGCGAAGCTCCACCGCACTACACCGCCGACCAGTCCTGGAGCTCCGCCTCGCCTCCAGGATCTTTGCAAGCTTGCCAGAGACCTTCATCGACCCTCATGCGAACGTGTGGCCCACGCAGGATCTCCAGCAAGTCAGCTGGAGCGCAGCCTCCTCTGGTGGCTCGCGGCGGAGACGATGCTACAGGCACCGTCCGATCGACGGGATCGGGCGGCAGAGATACGGCCACGTGGGTGCCCGAGCCTAGCCTCCCAACCTCCAGGCTTGGGCGATCCGAACCCAGATTCAAGCCTCCCGCAGCCGCCACGTGTGCCCGAACCAAAGGAGCTGACCCGAGCCTGGCCCCTCACGTGCATCACACGTGAGGTGCTGGGTAATTTGTAGAAAAGACTCGAACCTTTTATGGAATTACACTTTGGACCCCAGGCACGTGCCTCACGTACGTGCCTGGGTATTTTACAGGGAAGCCCTTCGACTTTTTGGAAATTACAAAAAGGCCCCTACGCATAAAGGAAAATTGCATACAGGCCCAGACAGTTTTTGGTAATTGCATTTAGGTCCCTCCAGGGACCTAAATGCAATATTTATCCTTTATTTTTATTGCATTTTTATTACAATTATGCCCCTGCACCGTTTTTAGCATAACTTGAGCATCGTAGGTCGAAATTGCATGATTTTAGTGTCGTTTTGATCCTTGTCTTGTCCTCTATATTTTAGCATACTTAGTTGTCTCTTTTGCTCTTGTTTTAATTAAAGTGAATTTGTATGTGGTAATTGAGACCCTATTCTACTCATGCTTGCTATGATTGGCTGATCGTTTTCAATGATGGATTAAATTGACTCTGACTTCAATTTATATTTTGTTGCTCGCATTTTTAGGGTATAAGTGTAGGCTTTATTTAGCATACATATTCTCTTGCATACTCTCTCATGCATCATTTTAAATTGCATAAAAACCAATTAAAAAATACATCCATCTTAGCATCGCTTTGTAAATAGCATAAATCGAAATTCGATAAACTTATTAGGCAACCGTGTCCCTGTGTTCGACCTTGGTAGACTTGCCAAGTAAAAATATTCCACGATATTCAAAGATCGTAGTTTTTGCTGAACCAAATTCGCCTCCTGTACTACGACTAATTATTTACTCTTAAAGAGGCGAATTCCGCGTTCATCAACAAGACAATGCATTAAATAAACATGAATCTATGCATTTTATTTGATTTTTAATCATGCATTTTGATTCAATTAAATGCAACGTAAATATGCCGGAATGAAACAAATACTTGAGCCATTTAATTATAAGTCAAATCAGGGTCAAATAATAAGGCTATCTTCATTCATGTAAAAATTAGGCACGAGAATCATTGAAATCAGGACACTTAACACATCAAATTTCTTAGTGTCAAATCTGAAAGACAAGTATGCCATAAATAAGACAATGAAGAGAGCTTCAAAATGCCACTGAAATCGACTCAATCGGAGCTAGGATGCTCAAGATATACACGAGTGAAGATAGGGGCATGAACGCAAGAAAACCTGAAAGATAAATAGCAAACAGGTCCCTGGGAAGGACTAAAATGCAATTAAAGAAAGTTTGGGAGCTTCCCTATAAATAACCCACACGCACATGGGCATTTTTGTAATTATGAAAACACGCGAGGGTATAAAGGCAAAATACCCACTATGCACGTGGTCGGTACGTGATCCAGGACCTGTATGCAAAATTAAAGAATCTGGAGGGCCTATCTGCAATTTCCCCAGGTCGCACATGGCCAGCACATGCTCTTCAGGCTCGGTAGACTTCTAGGCTCGGAGGAGGCTCGGTGTAGCTTCGGCAAGGCTCGGGAGCTGGCTCTGGTTCGATGCAGGCACGGAAAAGCATCGAAGCGCTGGGGAGGTTCGGGATAGGCTCGGGACGTCCAAGCCCGCAGGTCTGATGCTACGGCTCGGAGAAGGTCCGGGGCTGACACGTGGCCAATCGAGACCCGTCAGATCCCAAGGATCCGACGGTACCTGGAGGATCCGCTTGTTCGCGACGTGGATGCTCCTGCACCGTGGATGAGCTCCGAGGAGGAGCATCCAATGGTGCATGTGCCTTCTTCCTCAGCTTCAACGGGCGACAGAACTAGGACTCCGACGAAGTGGTCCCAACTCCGCCGCTCTCCTCTGACGTCGATAAAGCTCGTCAGTTGGTCCTGATTGGTTGGCGATGGAGCTCAAGGTCTGGGCGAGCTGCAGCTATACGTGGAGAAGGCTCTAGTCGCTCTGGCGGTGGAGATGGCGCTCGCCAAGATAACTCCGACGAGCTCTCCAGCTATTGGATTGGTGAGTACCTGCAGCGTTAGTGACAATAGCCGAAGCGAAGGGAAGGCGTGTGTAAGTGGAATGGTTTGGTTGTGATGAGCTGAAGAAGGCTGCGGACAGCGTTCTTCTCCGACGAACCCAGAGGAGTTGGGTCGGAGATGGTCTGAGTTTATGGAGGGTAGGGAGAGTGATCGAAAGGTAGCGCATGAACGGGGTCACGGGGAGGAGGAGAGGAGCTAGGAGGAGCCCCGCATAAAGGTGGACTGGCGTGGATGGTGGAGGAGACGACGTATTTGAAGTGGCAAAGGAGGTGGTTTCAGTGGTGATGGGTTCGACTTTCGTGGGAGACATGGAGTAGTGGAGAGGTTGATGTGGGTGGAGTGATGGCTCGCGAGGATGAGGGATGATAGGGGAATGTCGTGAGGCGGTTAGAGAGAGAGGAGGTCATCAGAGATGGTGGAGAAAACGGGAAGGGCGAGATGGTTCTGCGAGATTGAGAACGTGGGAGAGAGGACAGACCGGAGGTAGGGGATGATGTTTTAGCCGTTGGATCTTGAGATCCAATGACCGACAGACGAGCGCTAAAGAGCGGCTACGATTTAATCTCGGGCGACGCGATCGAAGGGTGAGTGGCTCGCCACGTGTTGTGTTAAAAACTCAGCGCTAGCGGGCGGCCCAGATCTCAGATGGAGTACGATCGGAGGGTTGTTATTTGACGCAGAGAAACGGCTGGGATGGAGCATCCTGGAAGTGATCGTGAGGTTCACAAGCTGCCACGTGGCGTAAGGAGGGAAAGGAGGGAACCATTGGCCTTGATGCGATCAGTACTTTGATAGAATGGTAGATATCACAGCGGCAATGGATGGTGGAGATCAATAGAGAGAGGAAATGGATCGGGCGACAGTTGGAATCATGCGGTGTGGCGCGAGGAGATGTGGCCACGTGGCTCAACCAGAATGAGCCACGTGGCCCAATCAGATTATTGCGACAAATAATTGAAGAAATGAAGGGTAAATGGCTGAATTTGGAAAAACTCAAAACATGAAAGTTGTAGATCTCGATGAGATCTACATGTTTCATGTTGATCAAAAAGGAGAAGAGGTCAAATAAAGGCACAAAATATTTTTGAGGTTATTTTTAAGGCTAAAACACCTTGGGTTTTAAATTTGCAATTTTTTTGTGGTTTATAATTTATTCAAAGACTCTGATAATTACAAAAATTTTCTGGTTTTTATTGACACCTGGTCTAAGATTGGGGTTAATTTCAGTGAATTACAAGCATGAAACAAGGTTTCATCAGCGTGGCAAGCTCTTCCCAAAGCTATCAAAGTGTGTCTTTGTTGGCTACTCTTGAGCTCATAAATGATACCGGTTCTTTGAACCTATTATATGGAAGTACTATGTTATTGATGATGTCACTTTATTTGAGTTTGTTATGTATTTTTATCCCACAAGTGACATGGTGACTTCATTTGTCTGGTGAGGATGTTTACATTCCACCTTCTCCTCCACCTTCACCTGCCACCACATCCCATGTGTCTTAGGCTTCACCTCATGTGAACATTCGCAGGTCGACTACTAGATACCCTGCTCATGTATCTTTCCCATCATCCAACACACCCCAACTAAATCATGAACATTTGGTTTCTACCAGTGGCACTATAGATATTTTTATATAGTAGGAGATAATACGTGATGATATTGCAGCACCTCAAGAGAGTGTGATACAAGAGACAAATCATTTAGAAGATCTTGACCAGTCGATTGCACTTTGGAAGAGGAGGCAGACTTATGCTATATATCTTCTCATAACCCATGTTTCATTGGGACATCTACTAAAGGATTTCAAGGAGTATATGGTGGGACAATTAGCAGTTACAATCCTACACACATATTGTGAGGTTATGTGAGACAGTTACCGGCATCTTGCTATGAAGGATGAAATGGCTACGCTCAGTCACATGACACATGGATCTTGGTTATACCTTAACAAGGCTTCTATAGTTAACTACAAGTGGATCTTTAAAGTGAAGTAGAGAGCAGATGGGAGTATTAATAAGTTTAGAGTTACGTCATGTAGATTCACTCTAACATATGGGGTGGGGTATCATGAACACTTTCTCTCCCGTAGTATGTCATTCTATTGTTGTTCTGGTATGAGATTGTTTGCTCTCCGAACTTGATGCCAAGGATGATTTCTTGTATGATGATATATAGGAGAAAGCATATATGCAATAACCATATGGGTTCATTATTGAGGGAGAGTGTTATAAAATATATAGACTTCATAAGGTTATTTATGGCCTTAAGCAGAGTCTCAGAGCTTTGTTCCAAAAGCTCCCAAACCTAATCGAGTAACAAGACTTTAAGAGATTAGCTACAGATAACCCGCTCTTTGTAGACATGACACCATGAGGTATTGTTGTCATTTTGGTCTATGTTGATGGCATTAGTATTGCATGAGATGAATTATAGGGGATCAATGAGGCTAAGGAGTTCCTTGGATGATAATTTATCACCAAGGACTCTGGCGAACTATGATATTTCTTTCGCTTTGAATTTCCTAAGAAGTAAAGGGATCTTGTGATGAGTCAGAGGAAGTACGTTACAAATCTCCTTCTATAGACAAGGATGGAAGAGTGCAGACCTACCACTACTCCTATGTATACTGACATAAACTCTATGATGATGATATATATAAGGTGGATAAGAAGAGATATATGAATCTCATTGGGGAGATTCTCTATGTGACTATTGCATGACCATATATCTCCTTGGCATGAGCCAAGTCAGTTGGTTTATTCAGTAGCAACCACATCAAGCTCACATGAATGCAACATACATGATCTTAGGTTATCTGAAGTCTTCTTCTAATATAGAGCTTATATTTAGTAGAGGGACATCTCTTGCAAACATGACTTATGCAGATGTTGACAATGCAGGATGTCAAAAAAAAATGAAGTCCACATCTAGTTTTGTAATGTTCACAGGGAGTTCATTAGTCTCACGGAAAAGTAAGAAGTAAACTGTGGTCTCTCTGTTGAGTGCTAAATATGAATATCATGTTGTGATGCAAGAAAGCACCAAGATGATGTGGGTCAAGTCTGTTTTGAATGAATTAGCTATCGACACACCGCATCTCATGCAATTGTTATGTCATGTTGCATTATTCATTGGCAACAATCTAGTTTTTCATGAGAGGATAAAATAAATTGAGGTGGTTATACTCGAGGTATAATATCGAAGGCTTCATCTCTGCTTCCCACATCAGCTCAGGGAACAAAAACTAGACATATTCACCAAAATCCTAAAGGGATTGTTCTAGAAGTGTTCTTCTAAGCTGGTCATGATAGGCATCTATGTTCCATAATGAGAGAGAATGTTAGAGTAAGTAGCATTTATGTATTTCTTATTTATTCTATTGTAATTTCACCTTTTGGTTATTTCCCTCTTGAGTTTCTCCTATATAAAGGACCCCTTGGGCATCTGTCCCCCCTCAATTTCTATCTTCTTTTGACTCTTTCTCTGCTGCAATTATGATCAATCCACATCCACCTTCTTCACTCTTCTTCTCACATCTTTAATCCTCTATTCAGTTGAATCGAGGAATGAGGTCATTCTTCCTCCATAATTACATTTTTGCATGAAGGTTTGTTGAAGTTCCATTGGTTGTTCACAGAGTCATATATAAACATGCAATTATATAAGCATCAAGATTGAAGGAAGACAACCAATGTCAGGAAAGCTAGTCTCCTTCTTGGATGCTTCGACCTTGATCATCAAATTGCAACTAAGAAGCCCTCACTCTCTGATGTTAATATCTTTTCGAGGCACAAACCTAAAGAACCATGAATGATGAGTTATTTTCTTAGGTCTACAATCTTGCATGATGCCGAGGCAATAGATGGTCCTGATGGTTTGAGATGTTCTCATCCCAGCCTTCCCATGTTTTTTTATGTTGAGGACACTATAGCTTTTGTGAAAGATTAAACACACTATCGAGATTCCACAATATGCAAGTTGTCATTCACTATAAATTTTATAGGAGTTCCAAAATGTTTCTGGGAGTTGTATAAAAGCCTTCTCAAGACTTATTTGATTCAGTTTTTGAATATTCTTGTTGTCAACTCTATCTCTATAAAGAACTAGACATTTGGTCCTGTTTATAATTTTTGACAAAACTTCTAAGGTTGATAGTACTCGACCCAAGCATGGATTTGGAGTTCGTTTTGTGTTTATTCCTTATAAATTGTATATGTGGTGATTTCCCAAAGTTCTACTTCCATTTTGAGTATCTAACTCGTCACAATTAGTAAGCTAATTCTCTTCTTGTGTTATCCTTTTCATTTTAGTATCTTTTGTTATCCATAACACATTGTGTTGGATCCACTTTCAAATAATCCTTTAACCTATAACTCTTTAATGGAAGATGTTAGAGTTATTATGTTTTCCATTTTGTTTGAGTCCTGTAACACGACGAGGTCATTCATATACTTTCCCCCTTTTTTTACTTATAGGGTTCTTCTCTATATAAGAGATCCTAAATCTATGGGGTAAACATAATGATTCGTTCTCTTCATGGTACCACAACAACGGTTCTAGATCGAGGTTCTGACTAAAAATCATCCTGCTGCCACCTCCGACCCTATGTCCGATCTTCGAGCGTCTGTGCGAGCCTTCCTTCGTCGCTTAGGACCCTGTGCGAGGCCCTACAACTAGGGCTGTTAGGAAAACTCGAGCTCGATGAGCTTAACTCGGGCTCGGCTCGTTAAGGGCTCACGAGCTGGACTCAAAACCTTAACGAGCTCAAGCCCGAGTTGGGTTTTATGGCTCGTTAGCTTATCGAATCAAGTCCGAGTTGGGTGTTGTTCAACTCGAAAACTCGACTCGATAACGCGTTTCCCTCTTAATAAAAAGTTGAAAATATATATACCGAAACTTCCACATTGAGTTTGATATAAAATAGAGGTTAACATTTTGCTTGCTCAAAAATCTACAGAAAAGAGTACAAAAAATCAAAGTCACAAATAACATTTGCATAATATGTATAAAATAGAACAATGACTCGTTAAGAGGTTCATGAGCCTGCTCATTTTGAGGCTCGTGAGCCGGCTCAAAAACTCATGACTCGATAAGAGGCTCGTGAGCCAGCTCATTTTGAGGCTCGTGAGCCAACTCAGAAACTCGTAGCTCAATAGAGACTCGTGAGTCAGCTTGAACTCAACGAGTTCAGGTTCGAGTTGGTGATCCAGGGCTCGACCCTTATCGAGCCCGAGTTCGAACCTTACATTTTTTTATCGAGTGCGAGTCCGAGTTGAGGCCAACTCAGCTTGTTGAACTCGATAGACACCCCCACCTACAACCCATGTGCAGTAGTTGCTGCACCTTCTAGATGCGCCACAACCATTTGTAGCCATGCAAGGTGAACCGCCTAGACTTAAGCATTAGGCTTGGCTTGACCCAACTCTAGAAAGCCTGACCTAGGACCACCATTTATCTCTGAGTTTTGGGCTGGGTCAAGTCATGTATCTTTGGCCAATTGAGATCCTAGCCTTGACCCAAGGCCCGTAGGGTCGGGTTCGGGTTCGGGCTGAGCTAAGCCCTCCATCAGTTCCAAGATTTGAAGGCAACGCGATATGGAGACTTGGAACTTGTGCATATTGCACCTATGAAATAATAGCTTTCATCCCTTTTGTCGTGGTTGTTCTAGAATGATATCGAGATAAACATGGAATATCTGAATGCCATTATAATCTATACAACGGTCCACATGGAGGAAAATGTATGATTTTCAACGAGTATTAGTTTTGAAGCGGTAAAGAATTATGTTAGCATTGGAATACTGTGATACGAAAATAAGTACTAGTGTATTTATTTCTATACCTGAAACTAGAACGGTGATACATCAACTTATCCAATACTTCATGCAATTAAAGAATCTTAAACTAAAGCCAGACTACCCATGATGTGGTTAGGATATTCTTTACGAGGAGTAATAAATTTGTGGCCTCTAAATATTGAAGGAAGGACCGCATCAAGAGGTAGATGACATCATCACCTAGCACATGTTTTGAGGTTTGACCAAAGCACAATTTGTAGTTCCCACTTGTTGAAGCCACACCCTTGTGGATGTAGACTTAGCTTGGCATTCGAAACTAATGTGCACAGGCTCATTAACACTAGTCTTATACCACGGGCAATATAATTAGTTTAATCTGAAATGTTAGTTCGGGAGCTTTCACTTTGTCGTGCTTTGGGGAGGGTCACGAGGAGGGATCGTCGTCATCGGGGAGGGTCGCAACTCGCAGGGAGGGTATGGACTAGTGGTGGTGATGCAGATGGGGTATTGGGGACGGGATCATAGGATGGGGCATTGGTGAGATTGAAAGAGCCGGAGGAGACTTGTTCACAGTTCAAAATTAGGCTGACTCGGGCATTCTAGGAGCAAATTGAGTTCGGACTGGGCCCAACCAGAGCTTGAATTGACAAAATCAGGTCTCAAACTAGGTCGGGGTTTTTGTGGGTCGGGCCATGGTTGGGTTTGGGCTGGCCTATCCCAATGCTCCGCCCTAGCACCGTCAACCCTTGTAGGTATGTCTCCAACCCATTTATGTGATTTATTCATCTTTCAGGTGCACCCCAACCCCTTTCGGAGGCTGCTGCACCTCACCAAGGGTGTTAGGGCTCCGATTAACCCTCCTAGTTCTCTACTAGGACCTCATGGACACCAACCTAGCCCTCCAAGGCTCAGTTCAACCCTCACAGGGCTCCTCCCAGACCTCTTAGACATCCGCTAAGACCCTTTAAGACTCACCATACATTGTCACACACTTTTCACACCTTCCTAAGTGTATCTAGGGTCCCCGAGGATCTCCTGATCTATTGGATAACGTGTTTTCAGACCTTCTACTCACCCAAACATGAGTTCTAAGGCACTTTTCATCCCTCATATGCATACTTAGTTGATCAAAAGGCTTTCTTCATCTCTATGATCACTATGGAACCTACTTATTCTATCGAAACAAAGCCCTTGGCCACATATGTGATGGCACAACACTACTATCAAACTTAAGGACGTAGAAATTTACATGCTCTGGTCTCGTTCTTTCAAGGAGTTCACTGGTGGTCAACAGAAACTCTACATCCTGACTAAAGTTCCTCTAGATGAGGAAGGACAGTGTCTATGACAACTGGTAGAAAGACAACTATCATGCTATCAAATGGATGACCAATAGTGTTGAGGCACATATTATCTCAAATCTTCTCTACAAGGACATGACCAAGGATATGTGGGAGGATATTGGGCATACATACTCCCAGAAATAATGAAATCACGTCTTGCAGACATCTATTATCGTATTTAGTCTGCATCTCAGGGTAATTCTACCTAGTTGAGTATTACATGCAACTCACTAGCCTATATGAGGAGCTTATGATCTTTCAACCTTCATGTTGTACCAAAGATGTACAAGAGCATTCAGACTGATTGGTGTACCATTTTATTGGTGGCATGCATTCCCAATATCAGACATTGAAGGAGCAATTTCTGATATCTAATACACTACCAACAATGAAGGTCATCTTTAAGCATCTCGAGGAACTAGATATGTCTACAACCCAACCTCCTACCTTACCTCCAACAAAGAGTTCTGCATGTGTCACTTCGTCTAGGAGAGGATGGCATAACTTTCGAGGAGGATGTGATCATGGTCGTAGTCGTGGATGAGAATTTAGACGTGGACATGACTTTGGTCACAACCATGGGTAAGATACTATTGCACCTCAGTTCCCACAATGCACTATACACTCATTGTGATCGGTGGTACCATCCAACTGAACGTTGTTGGAAGAAGTTTGTCATACCTCCCTATCACGCCAATAGTTCATATGACGATGCCTATGATGTGGAAGGGTCCACTACTGTAATTCACAATGGCAAGATGGTACATCTAAATGATGCAGATTACTCATTTCTAATGCAGATTCTCCAAACTTATGGATCCACTACCTCTAATGAGACTACTACTGCTACTATGTCTACTCCTGCAAGTACAATAGCCAACTCTGCCATCACTCATGCTCCAGCATAGATCATTGATGTTGAAGCCTCTACTCATCTGACTGGAGAAGGTAGTCCAGTAATTAACCTCCTCTTTACCATCTTCCTCGATGATGTTGATTGGATTCACCAACGAGACTCACTGACATGTTACTATCGTCGAAAAAATGGAGTTCTCGTCCAAGCTCTGATTGTCTGGGGTTCACGTTGCTCCCGATTTTCCTCTTAGCCTATAGTTTGTCCATAAGCTTTGTGTTGTTCTTAATTGCCGCATGATATGTGATGATCTATGCTGTTATTTTCATGACAACAGTATGATGCAGATTTTTGATAGGGGTCATGAGAAGAGCGACATGTATTATCTTGAAATACCATCGGATTCCAAGTTTGTTGATATTGCATCCATCTCTGAAGACCTGCTCCTATGACATCTACGCCTTGGGCAACCTTCTACCAAGGCTTTCTTCATGATGTTCCCTGAACTCTCTACTCTAAAGACCTCAGTGCGAGGTATATGAGTTCGGGAAACATCAAGCTTCATTTCTTGTTCATGCTGAGTCTTTTTAGTCTTATTCATTATGATGCTTAAGGAACTTGTCCAGTTCGAACATTGAGTGATCAATGTTATTTTATTGTCTTTGTTGATGATTATAATAGATTTTCTTGGTTGTATCTGATAAAGGAGCATTCATAGATTATTAAAATTGTCAGAAATTTCTTTCAATATGTTAAATACTCTTTTTTTACATATGTTTAGATCATTCGAACAAACAATGCCCTTGAGTTTGCTCAACATGACATGACATCTTTATTTGCTTTTAGGGGAATGTTCACCGAACCTTCTATTCTTATACCTCGCAACAGAATGGGGTAGTGGAAAGGAAACTCTCACAATTGCTTAATATTACTAGATCTCTTTTTAGTCAAATGAATGTTTTCAAGTACTATTGGTGGATGCCATCATTATTGTTGTCTATCTCATTAATAGAGTTCCTTCTTTTGTTCTCAAAGGGGTACTCCATTCTCTTTACTATACACTATTGGGTATCCTTTTCCTTTACCTCTACGAATTTTTATTTGTATTTCTTTTGTTCACAACTTCCATGCAGATGGAAAATTACCACCTAGAGCCATCAAATGAGAATCTTTCTTAGGTACTCTCCTATTCAGAAATGTCATCAATGTTATGATATTGTTGGATGTCGATACTATGTGTCTGTCAATATCACATTCCTTGAAAAGACTATCTTCTTGACATAGGTTGTGGGTGACATACCTTTGGACCTTCCTCCTCAACCAATCATTTATACTCGCAAGCATACCACTAACATGCTTATGTATGTTTTCCTATTCTTTTTCTTGTCCTTTTTTTGTAGGATAATTTGACTTCTTCGAGTGCTCCCAAAACTACAGTCTCGGATGTACTTGAGGAGCTTCTAATAGCTCTTCGCAAGCAAAAGAGGCTATGTACTTTTTACCTTTGTCACATTTTACTTCAACTGATGGTTTATCTAGCTATGCAACATGTTTACAGATGTCCTGAATGTTATTTCAGTCCTAAAGATCATCATAGTGCGATGCAGGACTAGGGATGACTTTCCATGGATGAAGAGACAGATGCACTTACCTCCCAGAGCACATGGGATCTTGTGCCGTACCCCTATGGAGTTAGACCTACAACTTGCAGATGGGTCTTCATGACCAAGCAGTCTTCTGATGGGTCCATTGACATATTGAAAGCTCGATTAGTTTCCAAAGGCTCTACGCAAACCTTTGAGATTTATTATTTTGAGACCTTCTCTCCAATTGTTAGAACGGTATCAATACGTACCATTCTTTCTATTGATGCTAACAAGGCATGCCCTATTTTCCAACTTAATGTGAAGAACGCTTTCATCTATGGTGACCTCGAGGAGGCGATCTATATGATGCATCCACCGGGTTACGTAGTCGAGGGGGAGTGTGTATGACGACTACATAAGGCCATCTATGGCCTGAAGTAGAACCCAAGGGTGTGGTTTGACAAACTTACTACTAATATCATCACCCTTGGTTTTTAGAGGACGACATCTGACACTCTGTCTTCATCAAATGATGGTCTATTGGCACCATCATTCGAGTTGTCTATGATGATTATATGGTTGTCACAGGAGGCTAAAAAGCTGACATTTCAGAGACAAGACCTTCCTCCAGAAGTCTTTGTCACAAAGGATCTTTATAAACTTTGTTACTTTCTTGGCATTGAGGTGATATGCACTACAAAGGATCTCCATCTCTCACAGAGAAAGTACTTCTTTGACATTCTAACTGAGGCTGGACTACTTGAATGCAAGCCATCTGGCATCCATGCAAAAATGAGAAAACATTCCTTATTTATTGATCTAGCATTTGAGGATAATATACAATATAGAAGTCTAGTGGGTAAACTTCTCTATCTTACTTTTACTAGACCAGATATATCATATGTTGTGAGCAGAGCCAAAAAGCATGTGGAGAGCCCCCTTTACAATCATTTGCATGATGTTCTTCTGATCCTTCAATACTTGAAGAAAGCTCCTAGGCGTGTACTCTTCTATGGGGTTAATGGTCACTGATGCCTCCACATATACATATGTTGACTATGCTAGTTTTCCCAAGGATCGCCGATCCGCTACATGTTACACCGTGTTTGTTGGGGACAACTTGGTTACTTGGCGAATTAAGAAGAAGACAATGGTCTCTAGATCAAGTGCATAGGTAGAATACAAGGCAATGGCCAAAGCCGCTTGTGAGATCACATGGTTTGTCTCTTTTCTAAAGGAACGTGAGCTTTTAGTTGCTACTCCTATACCTTTGAACTATGACAATAAGTCTGCTACATACATCACTACCAATCATGTTTTCCATAAGCGGACAAAACACATTGAAGTTGATTGTTAACTCATTTGTGATGCCCTACTAGGAGGAAAGGTCATCACTCCACATATCTCCATTGAGCTTCAGCTTGCAAAATATGTCATGAAGGCACTACCAAAGAAGTGCCTATTATATTTAATTTGTAAGTTGGGCATGATCGACATATACGCTCCAACTTGAGGGAGAGTGTTAGAGTTCTTATGTTTTCTATTTTATTCGAGCTCAAAATTTTTTTAGGGTCTTTTATGTAGTTTCCTCCTATTCTCTCTCTAGAGTTTCTATCTAAATAAGGGACCCTCAAACCATGGAATAAACATAAAGCTTCATTCTCTTCTCCACATAAAAAAAGTCTTTTTTCTACTTTTGATTGCATAAATAGGCAACAAAGTCCACACACTCAATACATATATTAAGGTTCATAAACTATTTTGCTATTAAATTTTCATCCAAAAATTCTAGTTTCACCCTTACATAAATGATCCTATCCAAGATGCTTTGAATAGTATAATACAATCATTGTTCCTTTAAACACATTGTGATTGATTCCCATTGTGATTATTGTACTCGCATGCTCAAGAGGAGGTGTCAATTTAAGCATTTTGCTAGGTCTTTATTTTTTTGTACCAAAATGTTTGAATTGTATTAGTGTATTTACATTTATCATTATTTGTTATATCACTTACTGAGCTTGTGTGTTGAAGAGAAGGTGTAGGTATAAGCCTGCTTGAAAGGCTTTATATATGGGTGATCTTCCCATAGTGAAAGACACAAGAAAAATAAAGCCGAGTGAGTTTTGAGAGTCCCCAAAAGATATTACCCCATAATTTGTTCTTTAAAGTATCCGAGCAACGATTCGATGGCATCGATCTGATGTTCTAAGTCCCATCAACGTCAACTCGATCTTCTAACTGTATGTGCAATTTCAATCCGCACTTCTCCCATCTCGGTGTGTCCAAGCTCATCTTTGCGAGCCTTTGGTTGCCTCCTCCGATTTTCGCTCGCACATATGATTCCTTCTTCTGTCACCCAATCAAAATCCTTGTGGTATTGAAAAAGGTAGTTCTCAAATCATACAACTAACATTTTTTCACATTATAACATGCCACTTTAAAATTCATTATCTTGTAACTCTTAAAAATCAAAATGTGTCTCCTCTTCTTATCCACCTTCGTCTCGCTTATCATCTCTTTCTACTTCTATTTCTCATCTATTTCCCATCTATTTACTCTATTAAATTTAGAAAAATGGTAAGAAAATTAGTCGCAACCAAGCTCATGAAGTTGGAGAATCTCAACGGTATAAATTACGAGATGTGGAGCCATAGAATGCACTATGCTCTTATGCATGATAATATCCATTCCAAGATCAATAAGCCTGCTCTGGAATTTTCTAAGAACCATACTATCTAACAAATTAGGACACATGAGCAATGGGAAAAATGGATAACATAGCGAAAGTTTCATGTTAATTCACATTGAGGATAATTTAATTCGAGTTTTTCAAACCCAAGAAAATATTTTAAGCTATGGGGTATTGTGAAAGAAATACCACTCTAAGTCAGAGGTGAGTATTCAACTTCTATTACATAAATGCAATTCCTTTAAAATAAAGAAATTTGAAAATGTAACCAATCACATTAATAAAATGATCGTCATGAGAAAGGATCTAGCGACAACGTGATCAGAAATTCCTGATGATTGCATGTGGAAATTATTCTCAATAGTTTGCCATCCTCCTTTGATCTAGTTGCGGCATCTCTAAGTTTAAAAGGTGCCATTAATAATGTTTCTGATTTTCCTACTCAGTTGGTAATGGAACAATACTTGACCAATCAAAGAAAGATGACTTCGAAGCTGAACCTGAAGATGAAGCAAGCATGAGGCAAAACAAGAAGCAGTGGGAACCCTCTAAGGATGTATTCCAAGAAAAGCATGAAAAGGTACCACGAGGCTCATGCTACAATTGTGGGAGTTTTGATCATTTCAAGGTCAACTACCCAAAGTGAAAGAATGCGAGTGACCCCAGTGAATAAGAACACAAAAATCAGTGTAAGCAAGAATTTGCAGCAGTGGTAGAATGTAGTTATGCGGTGATAGAGTGTGAAGGATGATGTATTGTACAATCCACCATATTTCAGAGACAAAGGAGGACGTGTTGGATTTCAAGGAACTTCAAAAGAGACAACATATAATTTACATGGTGAATAACACCTACTTTGATATTGAAGGTGTTGGAACATACAAGTTGGATATGAAAAGTAACATCATGGTCTTGAATGATGTACTGTATACCCTAAGAATATGTTGGAACCTCATCTTTGTCCTTTTATTGTTGAAAGGAGTTTGAAGTCCGCTTCAATAACAGTCGTGTTATAATTTGGTAAAGATAGAAAAATCTTTGCCATGAGAAAATTTATACCAGATAATGATCAGTTTAGTCTAAATGTCACCAATGAACCAATAAAAGAAAGCCCTGATTATTCCATGTATTGCTTGTCAATGTATTACCTTTGGCATATGCAATTAAGACACCCATGGAATTCAAAAATGGATCAATTGATAAATATAAACCTAATACCTAACACTACATAAGCGAGAATGTTGCCCTACGAGCATTGCTTGACCAATAAAATGGAAATCTTTATTTGAAGGTATAATGTTGAATGAATTGTTATGACTGATCCATTATGACATTTGCAGTCCTTTAGTGCGAGTACCCACGGAAGTAAAGAATGTTTCATAACTTTTATTGATGGTTACTCCAAGTACTCCTACATCTATCTTTTAGGTAGAAAATCAAAAGCTTTTGAAATATTCAAGATTATAGAATAGAAGTGGAGAAGAAATCAGAAAGAACGGTTAAAACACTTAAGAAATGATAGTGGTGGTAAATTCATCTCAAATGAATTCAAAGACTATCACATTCGAGAAGGAATTAGTAGGCATACTACAATGCCTTATACACCACGAGAGAATGATCTATAGGAAAGGAAGAAGAAATACTTAATGAATGCAACAAGGTGTATGCTCACTCATGTCTCTCCAAAAAGATTTGGGAGAGAAGTAGTGTTGAGAACCAATTACATATTGAACTAGATTCCCACCAAACATATGGATTCAATGTCATACCAAGTATGGAATGGTAGAAAACCAGAATACCTTAGTTAGGCTGTCCCTCTTTTCCGGAAGTAATTCATCTTCGCAATTGAGGATGCATTGCACATGTCTTGATTCTAAGTTAGCTTAGAGACAAACTTGAATTTAAGATACCAAAGTACATATTTATTGGATATTGTGAACAATTTATAGGGTATAGGTTCTTCGATGAAACTCGAAGTCTCATTAAAAGTCATGATGCTACCTTTCTAGAAAATCAAGACAAGAAGAAGCGTGAAATCAAGGAAACAAAACCTCTAATTGTCTTAGAATGTAATGAATATGATATATAAATGAGGCAAGAAATATTGGATGATATGCCTCATTCGGAACTGGAACAAGAATTGCAAGTAAATATAGAACCTCTAGAGGAAGTGGGTGGACCTACACAACCTACCAGTATAATCGGTAACAAGACCTATGACACAACTTTCATTGATGGATGATTACTATCTATATGGATACGAGGTTTTGTGTTACACCATAGATGCAAATATAAAGGATTGTACATATCCAATTTCTTTTAATGAAGCAGTGGTTTCTAATGAACCGAAATAATGGACGACAATCGCGAGGAATGAATTGGACTCAATTGAGCAAATCGGTGTTTGGGAACCATGTGACTTACCAGAATGTATCCAGTTCATGGGGGTGCAAGTGGGCATTCTAGAAGAAGTATCACATTGGCGATACCCGTGACAAATACAAAGCTGGATTAGCTACCATGGGTTATACCAAGAAAGATGGAATATATTTCCAAGAACAATGGGAGATTTTGGGATTATGGAATATCATGATCATTTTGGTCAAATGGGAGATTTTGGGATGCTACACGAACAATGATATTCAAAAATGTTAAAGAATACAAAAGATAATGATCATTAAACAAAGATTTGAAATCGTAATGTTTATCTTGAATATAGAGACGTTACATAATCAAGGGAAGTTATTGGGGACGCACAAGTCACTGGAAGGTCTTATATACGGATGTTCTTCCCACGGTGAAAGATACAAGCAAAAGAACTCGAGTGAATCTTAGGAGCCCCTGGAAGATATCACCCGATACCTTTGTTCTTCAACAAGGATTCTTAAAAGCTAATATTTCAAGCCTTTGGGGAGCTTCTGTAGCCGAAAGTCCAAACGAACATCTGAGGTGAGATTATTTAGATCACATTTCAAGTCTCATCTTTCCATTCATAAGATTTATTGTCACGTATCACAGTTCTGTGCCTGATGGTGGATAAGATTGGCGAAGGTACAACTGCTTCCTCCTATCGCCATTCTCTGTAGGTATTCTGCAGTAAACTTGCCCCTCTTCTTGAGGGAATACACTGTATGAAAAAAGAAGGAGCTAGGCCCCAGAGGCTAAGGAAGGTTTCACTCATTTGAATATGCTTTAAGGTCCTTTGGATTAGGAAGAAGAAAAGGTGTTGCTTTCTATCAACTAGTGGGTGGTCGGTTTTCTGTGACAAAAAAGATGGAATGGTATCCCCTAAAGCTACAAGCTTTTTTTTATATCTTGTTCTTCTTTTATAGAATAATATATATATATATATATATATATATATATATATATATATATATATATATATATATATATATATATATATATATATATATACCAACCAGAGCAGTTCGGGGCCCAAAGATCTTATAGTATATACGCCGTTGGCCCATTCACATCAGCGATCCATCCACCTCTTTCCTAACCCTTCAACGTTTATCATTATTTTATTAAGCTTACTTTTATAATTTATAGTTAATTAAGTTTATTGGATTTACAGTTATTTTGATTTATATCTGGTCTCCATTGAATTTTATAATTATTTTGATTTATAACTGATCTCCGTTAAGGCCATGTTTGGTAGGAGAATAAGCCTTGGAATAAGGGGCCAATTCTCCTCCCGATACGGTTCCCAGTGGTACGACTATTCCCCATTATTCCATCTTATTTCACTCTTATTCCTATCTTTATTCCACCTTACCTACCTTTATTTCACCTTATTCTCCTTATTCCTATCCTTCAGCCGAACAGAGAGTAGACCCTTATTCTCCTTATTCTCCATCCTTATTCATGCTTATTCCCGAACCGAAAGGGCCCTAAGTGAACTCCACCGTATTTTTTTGTAATAATACATTTTCGAACATTTACAAATGGTGCTGTTATAATTAGATTTAGCATATTGACATTTAATTGTTACTATAGTATCTAAGTATTTTATTATCCAAGTATATTTTTCACAAGAGGATCTACATGTAATTTAGCTTGATGTTGTCATCAACTAAAAAAATATTATTATGAAAAATTAGATTTTTTATTATAGAAATAAAAGTCCCATGGATTGATTCCTTATAACTTACATTAAATATTAATAACATTCGTATTAACATTAATTATATATATATATCAATTACCAATAGTATGGATCATATTCATATTTTCTCATATCATTTTTATCAACGATAATAACAAGTATTATCTTGATATTAATATCTCAATATACGATTCCTAATCCAATTAGGATTCATGATTAGCATTCACAGATATTTACAGATAATGTCAGGAAAATTATATTGATCGTGTATATTGACTTGGTAATTAGATATGCATCTAACATAAGGGTTTAAAACACTTTGGGCAATTCCAGTAATATATTTTTCGAACCATTTCTCCAGTTGACTCCGAACCATTTGAAATCAATTGCCAACTCTTTGGATCTATAAATGAGTTCTATGAATTGAGATTTACTCCAATTAATTCTCAATTCGTTAAGCCACAAAGCCGAGTTACTAAAATCTGCATGATTTCATCAGTCCCTCAAAATAGAAGTGTTATGGTATATGATTTATTATGATTGCAGCAACTTAGAGTATTCCTAATACTCAAGCATCCTACATATTGTAAGACTTTGATCGAACTTGAAGTTCAAATCCATGATATTTAGTCAAATATTTAATTTTTGGCCAACATTTTAACTTTTGATCAATATTTTGACTTGAAGACAACACTTTGACATGGTTTATCCGACATCTCTGGATCTCTATTTCTATATAGAGACTTGCATCAAGAGGTCAGCCAGATGTCAACCTTTGGATAAATATTGCCATCTCGTTCTCAGAGTGGAGATCCTTCTTGAATATCACTTGACGATACTGATTGTATCCTCGATCTAACTCTTTAGATCTACAACTCTGCATCAACCTCTATGATCTAACTCTTTATATTAACAACTGTATCACATCAAGACTCAATATGTACTAAGAGACCTTATAAGTGCAAAGAATTTATTCTTTTGATTGATCATATAATAAAATAATTCGAAACAACTTTTGTCGCATGATGGCTCACATGTACTTACATGTATAACACTAAGGCCATCTTTTTTTTGGTAGTGGGATGGCATCCTTTATCGTAAATTAAGTGGAGTTTATCCCATGTTAAGTGACAATGCCATGACTACATCTTCCATTGTATCTATGTCTCTGCTATCTATCAAATAGTAATTTTTTTACTATGATTTATTTTCAATTCATGGAGAGGGTTTTCAAATTTGTTCTAAAAATATGGAGATACTAATGAACAGATATGTCTATTGGTAATTAATGGGTAAATGAACCAATAGAGGGGCCTGATTATGGATTGGATCCCTAATATTAAACACGGGATATTTAACAAATTCGATATGTTTTCGGTCAAGTTCTATCTAATTGCAAACACGTTTTACATCCGAAGTCATAGATGGCTTATGATATTTCTAATAACGGATATATTTATGATATGTTTCCTAATGATTATGCATCATATTTTTTTCATATCTGAATTTATTAATTGAGGTATGATGATTCTATATCTAATATATTCCTGATATTTCATGGTCGCGTGCATGGCACACACGACCTGGTGAAATTTCACTCTGCTCCCCGAGCCTTTACTTAACGAAAAAGACATGTCCATCGCTGAGGGAGATTTTTCCCTGACAGGACATCCCCAACACTCAAATGCCCTGTCAAGACATCTGATCTCAGTATTTCCTTGTCAGGGCATCAATTGGCGAACGGTTCATCGATCGACAAACCGTTTGCCGATAACGCATAAAAATAATATTTTTATTTCAGAAAACTTTCTGAATTTTATCTTATTAAAAATAATATATAAAAATATTTGGAATTGAGAATCACCAAATAGTTTGCCCATTCTTATTTTCAAATATTTTTATATTTTATTTTTAATAATATAAAATTCAAAAGTTTTTCGGAATAAGCTTCAATTGACAAATAGTTTGCATATTGACGAACCGTTCGTCGATCGATGCTCTAATAGAGAAATACTGAGGTCAGATGTCCTGACAGGGCATTTGGGTGATGAGGATGCCATGTCATGGAAAAACTCTCACCGAGGACCCCATGCGCACCTCACATGCTCAAGCTATTTACTGAGAAGCCCCCTCAAGTTTCTAGAAATTACACCTGAGCCCCTGCCTACGTAAGTGGTTTTGCACACTCTCCCCTCTTGCTACTTGAAATTACGGACGAGCGCCTCTTTACTTACTTTAAGCTTTATCTTATTTTGGTTAAATTGCAAAAACAACCATGTATTTCAACACCAGTTTTTTCCAAATCCATATACATTTTATGATGAAGCCAACTTTGTTAAAATATGTGACTTGAGTTCTATGTATTGCCAAAGTTTGAGAAATGTTGGATGTTTGGTGAATTAAATTGAATTTATAAACGGAAATTGGTATTTTAGCTTTTTTTATGTAATAAAAAATTATTGAGTAATACATCGAGTTTATTCTTTATGAAATTATTGCTCTATTTGCCAAAATATATTGAAAAATATTACTCGTAGAGGACGATGGAATAATTTTGTGAATTGTTTGCTAGAATTATTGTATCAGATTTTGATATGTATATATAACCCTTATTTAGATCTTTATTGGAGACTTTTTAAAATTTTATTTCATTGTTTGATATTTTTAAAAAATAAGCTACTGATTTTTGCACATCTAGTATATTTTATTTTAAGTAAATTCTTTGTTTAACAAGACAAATATAATTTAAAATCCCCAAAATAGCACAAAACACTATAGAATCATAAAAACATCATATTCTATCAGAATTTCAGAAAATATGGTCTTTTGTAATCTTCATATAGTACGTGTTCCAATAAACTTATTCTTATATTTTCAGCCCTTTATTTTGACCGTAAAATCTTTTTTTGATTTGCCCTTATTTCCCTTTAAAACTATTTCCAACAATCATTTTTGTGTTGTTTATTTTCAAATTTCCTTTTATTTCCCTTAAAGATACTTTTACAAGTAAAAATCTCAAATTATTTTTTATTATTTTATTACCTTATATATTAAAACCTATTTTCTTTTCTCTTTCTTTATATATATACTATAAATCTTTGTTATTATATATTATTATAAATTAATAAGAAATTTGCAAAACTAAAAAATAATTACAAGTCAGACTAAAAATGAATTTATATATAAATATTATTCGCATTATATTGGTATCTTATAATAGAAAATAATACAAATCTCCTAACATCTTTAAAAACTAAAAAAATGCATTAATAATATAAAATGAAAAAAATAAATTGATTAAAATCCATATTGAGTGTGATTGTCTCCTAGTATCTATTCCATATATACTTGCCTAGTTAATAATTTAGTGTTCAATAAATTTTCTAACTAATTACCTAATATTGAGTGCTAGAACTGATAAAAATTCATGTATCGATCTTGGGCGAGGTATCAATAATATATAGACCTTGCATGCTTGCTTATTCTTGCTTTTTTGGCTAGTATGTACACATATGTATGTATACCTACAATTGTTCTTCTTATTTCTTTGTTATTTATTTTGGAATTTTTTATATGCTATTATTATTATTAATACAAGTTTATTATGAGCATATATGTATTTAAAATAATTGTGAATTAATGTATGAGTGCACGTATTTTTAAGGTAGTTGGTTCATTTTTCATGAATAAAGGTAGATGAAACGTAAGTTCATAACCCCCTTATACTTAAGTTGGTTCATTTTTAAGAAAACACTTATTTGAAGAATAAATAAATATGAAAGAGAAATGAATTTAGGTCATATACCTTGTTCATGAATAGAAAATAAAAATTTATGGATGAGACATTTGGATTGAGAATGTGTCAGGAACTTCCTTAGAATCAGGATTTTAAAATTGACTAGGGTGCATACCCGCGCTTTGCGACGGGAGATAAAAGAAGTAATGTTCAAAATATAAAAGAAATGCTCAAATTTATGTTTGAAAATATTTTTTTTATATTTTTTATATTTTTTTATTTTTGATAATTTGGGAGTATTTTTGAAAATGTTCAGATTTAAGATTGAATTATAGTGGGAAATAATGTTTTTATTTACAAAATTACATGATTTTTATTAGTTTACATGATTGCAACGGTGCTGTCGACTTTGAGCGACATTTAGTAGCTCAATTTGATGCAAATGGTGGTAATGAACATGGTTGATGCTTTATCTTTGGATGGCTTTGATCGCTAGGCTCCAGCTAGTTCATCGAGGTTTCAAATGATCTAATGATATGCATTAGAGAAGCGTCCCAATCTTCAACTGCAGCGATGGTTGTCGATTGCAAAGTCCCTCGATAGGCGATCCTCTAAGCAGTGGTAATTGATGATGTTTGTGTCACCTGAGGATGGGTAGTGATAGAGCATCTACATGCATCATCTAGGTGATGGTTATTTGCTTGATCAAATCTGTTCAGGGGTGCCTGCTGATGTGCTCATTGAAGCCTCATCGAATCTCAGTGCAAGGTGATCAAATATAGGAGTTATAGTTCATATCGACTCCAATTCTAAAATCACGGGAGTCGGGTGCGAAGAAGGGTGAATGAAAAATATAAATTGTGAAGGAGGCCACATATCGATTTTTTGAATGAAGGAATGAATATGAAGTTATGGCTCAGATCGACTCCAGTTCAGAAAAATAGGAGTTGGGTGGGGAGAAGGGCGCATGTGAAAAATAGATTGTGGAGGGGACTACGTGTCAGATTTTTGAATTCAGGAATGAGGCTGAAGTTATGGCTCAAATGACTCCAGTCAGAAAACACATGAGTTGGTGGGAAGAAGGGTGAACGGGAAATATAGATCATGGAGGAGACCACATGACAGTTTTTGAATGAAGGAATGGGGCTGATGCAGCTAAAGCGGGGTGAGGCACTCGGCTTTAGTTATATCGTGTTTTGCATGGGAAGTGTTTGTTTCTTCTTTGTAATTTCATTTATGTTTCTTCGTGAAAAAATTACAAATGTTAAACATAAACAAATGCAATGTTAGTAACAACAAAACATGTGTAAAACCTTCAATGGTAATTTTTTATTCTCATCACTATTTTATGAAAAAGATTTTATAATCATATGAAGTGTAAACACCATGAAGAGTCTCGTTTGTGAAGTCACCACATGTGTATGGTAATACCATACCTTAGTTGTTTCATGCCAAATCGAAGATAATAGAAGTACATGGAATTCGTAAATATATCGCTTTCAATTTATGGATGTTTTAATCGACCTGCAAAATTTAAGTATACCATGTATATCAAATAAATGGGAGGATTTCACATGATGTCGCTTTTGTCTAGAAATGTCTTTGAAATAAATGAGAACAAATATCTGCCACAACATTTTATTGTTGTTAAAAGAAAAAATTCTTGGACAATTCTAACTCTCTACCACAACATTTTATTATTGTTGAAAGATAAAATTCTTGGACAATTCTAACTCTGACAATTAGATCGCCAACTTTAAATATTAATGGTTCACTGTAACTATTTATAATATTTACAAATTTAATAGAAAATGAACCCAAAAATGCTACTTACCCCGTTCCCCGCAACAAAGAATCTTTTATACACAGAACCAGTAAACTAAAAATTAAAGCTTTTCAAATAAGAAGTCCGCACCCTCACCAGATGTTCTTTGAGATCGAGTGACATAGTCGCGACTGACCATCTCCATCGATGCTCCATCTCATTCGCCTAATATATGGGTGTTTGATTTACTTAAATCTAAAGATACAATACAACAATCTTATGTAAGGACAGAGTGTTCCTTAGTCAATAGATGAGTTAGCAAAGAAGAATACATAAACGAAAAATTGATTTCAGAAGCATAATATCCCATTATACGCATCACAACGGTCAAACCAATTTATGAAAATTAAGATTTAAAAAAAGTCAATGAGAATTGCATACATTGTGCTTGACATTTGAAACTAATTAGTTAACAAGCTTATTTGCAAGATGCAATACGTGTTTGGAGATATGGAAGCATATGTAAAAAATGGAAATATGAAAATGAAAAAAGCAATATAAACCTTATAAATAAGGTAACTAAACGTTGCCACAACTTAGTTTTTAGTGTAAAAATAAAAGATGAAAGTGAAAGTCAAAGACACACCTATCTATACGATGACTCGTGAGCATGAATGTTGTAGATACTCATTATATGGTAATTTAGAAATAAAAATTACATAAGAGGAAAATAATAGGAGGAAAATACATAACAAATTTCTTGTGATCTAACAACAATATGTCCACTTATTCAATTTCTTGATATCCTCAAATAATATTCTCTTTATTTTAGTAAAAAGAGCTATTAACAATAGTTAGATATACATCATATTCTAGAAATGAATGAAGCATGATATTTTTAATGCTTCTTTGGGTTTTTTTGCATCACTCACATAAGGATCATGTAAAGTCATTGGAAATGAAATGACATGAAAATGTTGAAAAAAACTTACCTTTTTTCCCCTAACAGAATCGTGTCTGAGCATGATAACCTCGTTTTTCTCTCGACTAAAACCTGAATATGACTCACATCATGAGGAGCAAGTGCTTCTCACAGGCTGAAGACATTATCAACATTTTGGATAGACAATAGGTCTATAACTCATCATGAATATTAATCATGATTTGAAATGCAACCGATGTTATCAGAGAACAATCCTAAGCCCCACTTATCCACAATTATTTTTATAAAAAAATAGAGGCTACAATATTTTAAGTTGATGTTCTTCTCTCTTTAAGCAGCTTCCACTACATATTTATATAAAACAAAGGCTTGATTTCTGAAGTTCTAAATTTCTTATACCTCTCGTTCTCTTTTGATAGATCTGAGCAAGCCACTGTCTTCTTCATTGATGTCCTGATAAGTACTATGCTGCAGCATACTCCTTTCCAGGAAAACAATAACATGATCATCGAAGTTACATCAAAATAGATTGCATTATATTCATTCCAAAAACATGATCATCTCCCCCAATCAATAGGACTGCATTAATGCTTATGAAAGAAAAATGAAAAGAAATCCAACAAATCAAAAAGAGAGATCAACTGAAATAGGAACATTGTCAACAAATAATTCTTTCAAAATCATGAAACGAACTGGCTGGAGTCATGTCTCTCTTAACACCAATAAAGAGGTACCCCCAACTAAAACTGAATAATCATGACAACCATGTTAATCCCGACCTCACTTTATTTGTAAAATATACTATGAGAATTGCATATCTGTCAAGCTAAATTGCACAATCATGAACCATGCTTTTGAGCACACTAAGATTTGAAAGAAACCCAAAATGGAGAATATCTTACCCGGTTATAACAAAGCACATGTTGAATAGGAGATGTGGGTTGGAGCGGGAGGCTCGGAAGCAGCAAGAAAACGTAAGGATTAACTCTTCGAGCGACAAGTCATGCTTCATGTCAAGGTGGTTGATGTTGATAGAACTCAAGAGTAGGTAGATTAATGGGAAACATTTGAGTCAATTATCTCGTAGACACCGGAGCCAGTGGTGCGATCGAGGGCAATGAGGCCCTAAGAGCTCGCATATTGTTGGAGGCAACGACATCTGACGTAGATGAGGATGCGGATATGGACTCGCTTTGATGACTCTTCTTTCTCCTCCATGCATCCACCTCCTCTCCCTCACCTCCTCACTCGTCACCACCTCTTCATGCGACTCCACAATCCATGGGGCAACGGGGCGGGTGCACACCTCCACCTCCTCGTTGTCATAGAGGTGAACATCGTTGTAGGCATCCTTTTAGCCAAAGAAGTTGGACCAAAGGTGAAGGGTAAGGTTGAGGTCAGGGTGGAGAGGGGAAGACATGGAGGAATAGAAGATGACCTTGTTATGATGTCGTGCCATGACCAGTGGAAGGGGAAGTAGAAGGAAAGGGTGTCTCTCCTCTCGCCATCGTGAATTTAAACATCTCGATGCTAATCGGTGGAGGTAATGGGCAAGTGCCTTGGAAACTTGTTCGGGAAGGAAGAGGGTATGATGGGTAAGGTTGATGGATACATTCCACAATAATGCAATGGGCACGTGTCGTCTGACAGAAGAGGAAGCGTGCAGAGCACCCAAGGAGAACAGTAGCAGTAATGAATGGCAAGAGTAAAATCTCTGCGAGGAGATGGTGTTTGAGCACGGGAAAAGCTGGGGCTATCCACGTGTCGAGGTACTGATAAGGGCTCATCTTTAAAAGTTTTAATAGAATGGAATAGAGTTGATAAAAGTTCCATGCACGTGGCAAACACCAAGAAGGGTAAGAGTAAACAACGGGGAGCAAATAACATGTACACATGTCAGAAGTTGCTGAAAAAACCCAGATTTAGTATATTACATAGATGTACTCTAAGATCCAGAACTCTCTATTCAGGTTTGGCCCAAAAGTCTACTCAGATTCACCATCTCAGGAAGAATACTCTTTAAATAGTGAGGTTAACTATACAATGTGCTCAATGTGTCAGCTTTTCCTACTTAAGGAGAGGAAATGACTAAACAATCCATCTTGGCACCCTCAGGTTCTCATTTCTATCAACTCTTTCTTTGGGATTTAGGTATTTCTTTCTAAGTTCAAGTTTCGCTAGCTGTAAAAAAAGGATTTTTGGAGCCTAATATGTATAGCCATGTCTCCTTTTTTGAAGCTTGACTAGTATAGTAAAGTCTTTGTTTACATGTTTTGGACCATTGTGTGTCAGGAATCTTGTATTTGTGTTGTATTTGATGTGCATCTCTTTATGGATTTAGAATCATGTTCCTCTTTTTTTTTTTACTTTTTGGGTAATGAAAGTTTTTGCTCGATCTGGTAGATAAGAGAAAAAGTGAATAGTTCATAGTGATGGATACTTTTTATGCCATATAAACTGAATGTCTAAGTGCTAGCAGACTATTCCTCAACTGAAGTATTAATTAAAACGACTACTATTGTCTTTAGACATCAAGGTTGGGGATGCTTTGGTCTCTACAGTTCCCATGACTTGGTCATCTACCACACATAAAAACAATCGTATACATACAAATCGTATATTGAGTCGGTCTTTCACACTCCTCGTTTATGTCGAGCTAAGTGTCATATGCAAGAGTTTATAGTAATTCATTGCTCAAAAGGCATACCAATGACATGGTGTAATTTACTTAGACACTAAAAGTTTAAGTTTAAACATTACCCTATGGAACTTAAGAAATATGTCTTATGTCTTATGATATGAAGAATCTAAATTCTAATTCATAATGAAGTATTATGAATTTAAGTGTATTAAGGTCGTGATCAAGCTCATACTCTAATAAACAACTCAAAATTTTGAAACTTCTGAGTTTACTCTTTCTATGTAAGGTTTTTGAAAAGATTTTCTATTTTGGATGTTTCCAATGATTTAGTGAATTTTTAAAATTGTATGGATATGTCAATTTTTAGGCAGTAAGAATATGTATCTTTTTATGGATTATATCTGTCTAAGAACTCTTGAGTAGGATTTTCTTTTTTGATTTTATAGTATAAAAATAAGGAAAGTACGAGTGATGGTTGTTTGAGTTATGTCCTCACATGTTAGAGAGAGAAAATAGTTGGTGTACTGAGCACGAACAAGGTAAAAGAATAAAAGGGGGGGGACCACCCCCTATACTTTTATATATCGGGTCACATGATGCTCTCTAGAGCCTCCAAGCGGACCGCTCCCCGTGTGCCACCCATCGCTTGCCTCAGTCGCTTATCTCCTTCTGTTGCGCTCCATCCTGGTTGTCCCTCAACGTCGTGCTCTCCACCCTTGGATCAGATAATCTAATCTGATCTAGGCCACTCCTTAGCATCCTCCTCCTGACCGTTGGATCACACAATCCAATGGTCATTGCACATCTCCCACCTCTGACTTCTCCCTCTCTCCCACGATCACTCACTGACCTCCGCTCTTCACCCATTTCCCCTGACCGTTACCCCTATCATTTCCACAACCTAACACCACCCTCGCATTACCCTGACTTCCCTCCTATTTGCCCAATCATTAGTAACCCATGACCGTCACTCTAGGACCAAATCCCAACCATTATTTGCACCTCCTCCACTATCATGTAATGGCTAGAGAACCTCGATAAGTACGCAGCCTTCGCCAATGCAACAACCCGTCCACCATTACACAGGTCACGACCTAGCTCCACTCCCTCCTCTTGTGACAGCGGAGGAGAGGATCGCGGAGCGATGTTGACCGATCGCCCAGATGTCGACCCTTAGCCAATCGGTCAAGTCACGGTGGCTCAATCGTTGTTGAGCTCCGAGACCCAACTGTACTTATCGAGTGATGACCAAAGCTCCTCTGGAACCGATCCTAGGCCTCCCGCCTCCCCTCCACCATAATTTCTTCTCCGGTCAAGGTAAGTTCTCCAGCTCTATTCTTCTTATTTTTCTCCTTTTCATTTAGACGCACACACACCTTCACCTTCAATTCACAGCTCCACAAACTTCACCGCGCCTTACTCACTCATGCCAATCGCTTCCTTCACTGCCTCCCTTACTTTGCAACCCCCTCGACTCCATGACTTTTTCCTCGCTGGAGGCAGAGGAAAACCCACTTCATGCAACATGTTCTCTACTGCAACGCCACCATTCACCTCCCCCTTGCTTTGATTATACACCTGCTCCGTTTTAGAGCTCTGCCTCTGGAAGGTTTACGTTGTCAGATGTCTCCATAGGTCCCCTCAACTCCGTCGCCCTACGACCTTCCTCACGTGCCCTCCAACGAACTTCAACGAGCTTCAGGGAGCAAGAAGGAGCGCGGTAGAGCTCTGACAGCCTCGTCAGAGCTCCAATCGCGCCACCGCCATCACGGCGGAGGTCAGTAGACATGAGATGCATATATATCGTTTGATTGCATCCATCCAATGGCCATCTAATGGCTCCGATGATGCCACATTGCCCTACGGAAGCACGAGGGCTCAATGAGATCAAGCCTCTGCCTGAAGCACCTCATGCCACCATGTGGCTCTCCTGAAACGACTCCCAACCTCCATTTAAACTTCATCTTTGCCTCCCAAGATTAGTCTGTGTGTGCGCCATGCACGTGTAGGCTGAGTAATTTGCATCCATGTCCCACAAGTTTTCAAGAATTATATATTGTACCTCCCAAGCGCGTGTGCCTCATGTGATGTACTTGGGGAAATTGCAATGGGGCCCACTAGCTTTCCTATATTACATATATGCCCCTATAAAGGAATTTATGCATATTTTATTCCTTTTATTTCCAAGTTTTTATTGCAATTATGCTCCTATACTCTTTTTTTAATATCTTGAGCATATGATATCCAAATAAAGTGATTTCAGTTTCATTTTGTTAATAATTTCATGTTCTTTATTGTGGCTACATTTAATTATTTATTTGACATGTAATGTATTCAACTAAATTTAATATCTTCAATGTGTCAATAGTCATTCATGTATACATCATTAAATGAAACGAACATTATTTTTATGCTTCAAATGACATTAAATTGATTCTCCTTATGTATGCTCAATGATTGGATTATTTTAGGGGTATTTTTATTTTAATCATCTTATTGCATGACATAACATGCTATCATCATTTTAAAATACTTACAACTAATAAAAAATTGCATATTGTTCATTCAACCCATGCTTTGCATTTCATTGCACATTTAATCGCATTTGTTTTGCATAAAAAAATACACGATATTCATTCCACATTCTTCATTACCTCATTGTCCTGCATGGTTATTTTTACATCACTATTTTACATAATTGTCTTGCATTATTTAATTTATCATTATGTGCATTGTTTTGTGTGCTTCTAATGTCTGCATTGGAGACCCAGTTAATGAATTCAATTTCTTATTTTAAACATTAATTTTTAATTAATCCACAAGGAAGCCTGTGTCCCTGTGTTCGTAAAGGATATGGAGAAATCCTCAAGCGCATCAAGAAGCGTGATGATCGCACCGAATGTGATCGAGAGAGACTAGTCGCACTAGTTGCTCCGGGAAGCGGAATTTTAAAAAATTTAAAATGATGAAACCACATGATTCAAGAACACTTCTTGGATCGTATCATCTAAACCAAAAATAGGTACTAAGGTTACCTCTTGCGATCGAGTCTCTAAACTAAGAGACCTCCTGTCTCAAGTCCGATCCAACGGAGGAGACGTTTGCGAGCACATTGATAAGACGCGTGCTCTTCGCAATCCATGTTGATGATCCAAACGGTGGATCTCTTGATCTCGTCACACGAGATCCAACATCTTCTTCACGAGCGAGACACACCGAAGGAGATGGAGATCTACAAGTAGATGATCCGACAACATAACGACGGTGCTGCGGCGATGACGACTCTCACAAGGGCTCCATGGTGGATGACCACTATGAGAGAGAGGTTTGGTGTGTGGTGAGAGAGAGAGTATTCGTTGTTGTGTAACTCGAAGAGCAAGGGGTACATTTTCTTATATAGGGTTTTGGGAGTCAATGGATCCCAATCGATGGACATCACACAATCAATGGATGAGACTGATTTGTGTTTCTTTCAATGGTCATGATTTTGTTGTGAAAACACAACAATAATTAATTTAATTTAAACTAATATATATATATATATATATATCGATAAATAAATATATTTAAATTCAAATCAATTAATTATCTTTGGAGATAATGAGGAGATAAACCATATCCCCTAAAAAAAGGGGACGACTACTAATCATCTCATGAGATCTCATTATCTGATGAGATCTCATTATCTCATGATATATCCAAGATTTATAACAACAATTGTTGTAAATTATTTCAAAAAAATCATAATTATCTTGTGAAATATTACAATCATGCCATTGGAAAAATGTGAATCGCATTGACATCCTAAACAAAATGTAAATTATATTTTCAATTAATCATCCAATGCAAATCCAATTCACATCAATACTTAATTAACAAATATAAATCACAATATGCTCTCTCTCTAGTATATTATAAATCACATTTATAATATACCTGATTAATATGAATAATGTTATCCACATTATTCATATCCATGATAATTAAATCACATTTAATCATATTGGATCTCTTTTCTCATGTGTCCGAATATAATGAATCACATCCACATTATTCACATCTTTGATAATTAAATCACGTTTAATTATCTTAGATATCTCTCATTATAATATGAAGTAAATTGACATTATTCATGATACTTAAATCACATTTAATTATCAATTTTCTCAATACTCGGATACATATATCAACAATGAAATTATCCATGAACTCTCTCAAGGATAATGCGCTTTCTCCACGGATAGATGGAGATAAGGACAAAGCGATTGTATTGTTCCACGTATAGTGACTTGGATATTGAGATCACATATCAAATCTAGATCTTGCGGACCTCCCATAGATGTTTGATTAAATCAAAGCCATAGATCTAATCTTCTCTTTGCATCTGAATCACATTCAGATTAATGTCCAACATTTGAACTAAGATTAGATCACTTCTCTATGAGAGGAGTCACTAAAATCCATACTTGTTTCATCACTCCCTCGGAATGGAAGCATCATGGTTATACAATCGTTTATGATCACATCACTCTCAGGTATTCCCAATACATGTACATCCTGCATACTGGAAGACCCAGATTAAACATGAAGTTTTAGATCTCTTTTAGATTGTCTCCTTCAGGGTTTTATCATTAAGTTTCTCATTTGATCATTGGGAGTTGGTATCGATCATATAATTTCCAAAAGCATATATCATACCCAGGTGTTGATCATATACTTTCCAAAAGTATATATCAAACTTACAAATTCAGTCAAGCTTACAAAGCGAGACGACCGTGCACGGAATTTGATTCTTCCCAATATCTCATGAGTGAGATCATGCCTTCTAGTTCAGTAATGAACCTGTATGATCCCTTTGAGATATCGTATTACTCATATGCCCTTGCAAACACACCAGCGCGCTAGTGTATAGATCTTGGTTAGGTCATCAACCTATTGGTCTACCAAATGTACATACACAGACATATAATGACGCATCTGTCTCCGGTCAGAGGTAGCATGCCTATATTGTGCCGACATACAACATAGGTCTTTGGTTATCTCGATCTCGTTAAGTCAACTCTTTGACCTAACTTATCTAACTCCTCTGGATCTCTATTCTTATGCAGAGGACCTGCATCAAGAGGTCGGTTAGACGTCATTCTTTAAAGAAAGGATTGCCATCTCCTTCTCAGGCTGGAGATCCTGTCTTAATAATAATTTGACAGTGCTTGATGAGTCCTCAATCTAACTCATTATATATTCATCCAAGCACTAACCTCAATGATTCAATATTTGAATCAACAACTATATGATCATTAAGATGGCCAAGGTACATAACCCTAATTGTACTAAGAGACCGATTATGCAAATTAGTTATTCTTTATTTCATATCAGAGAATGATATTTGCAATAACATTTATTGCATAATGGCTTGTCGTGGGCTCGCATGTCCAACAATCTCCCACTGGCCTAAAGAGCCATTAATGGGCTAATCATTTAAACGCTCACTCATGTGACAATCATAGGCTATTTAGAAAAATAGCTACGTAAGCTAATCAGTCACTCTATTCCAAAGAGACTATGCTAGGTCCTTTTACGACACTTGCATATCTCCAGTAATAATGCTCGAATCCAATGCGAATGTTGCATCTTACGCAACCAACACTTAATATTGTCAGTTATAGTGTTCTTGACACTACAACTGAATAATTATTATAACCAGTATTTCCATAATCCTTGTCAGAATACCCTTTATTCCTAGAGATCTCTATCTCCTAAGGTATCCGCAATTAAGACCTTTTATATCATTATCTATAAAGTCTTAATTACTTGAAGATAAGACTTAGAGATCACTATCTCGAAAGTCTTGTCATCTTTGATGATATTATTATTACTGCAACTAAGTGTTTTATCTTCATAGTAGGATTAGTAACATTTTACTACTCCCACTGCATGGCAGATATTTGACTTTTGTACACATCTAGCATACACCTAGCTTATCATAATTGATACACATGGGCAAGTAGTTCTAGCATTCACTTCCTTAACTCCTTGAGTTGCTATCCCTTCAGATAGATCAATACCATATCTTAAGGGAAAGAAGCCTTTCTTGGAATTTTCCAAAAATGAAAATGTCTAAAATGTACTATTAATGTGATGGTCCCAATACCCTCTTCTCTATGCTTCTGAATAGCTTCGGAACTAAGATCTAAGAGGTATCCTTGAGATCATATCTTAAGGTATGGAATAGTCAGTCTATAAAACACTTATTACTATCCTTATATCATTCGAAATGATCAGGATATTATCTACATTTAGTACGATGAACACAATGGCACTCCCACTAAGCTTCACATGGTTCATCAAGATTATATCTGAAATCATAACATTTATAATTTCATCAAATCTTATGTTCCTACTATAAGAATTTTATTCGAGTCCATAGATGGAGTTATTCATCTTGCACACTTTGCTTTCCTCAACATGAAGCCCTGGGGCTACTTCATATGAATATCCTCAAAGAGGTATTCATAGAGGAATGCAATCTTGACTTCCATCTTGAAGATGTCGAAGTCAAGTCGTGTAGCTATAGCTAACAATATTCTGATGGGTTTAAGCAAGGTCACTGAAGAGAAAGTCTCACCATAAGTGATGTCTTCTCTTCAGTGTATATCTTGTGGATATGAGCTGTGCTTTGAAGGTCTGTACATTCTCATCAGGTTCCCTCTTTATCTTGAAGATCCATTTACACCTTAACGGGTCTTACCCTTATAGGTGGATCCTCGAGGGTCCATATACAACATTTATATATGAAGTCTACTTTAGACTTTATTGTTAACATCCATCTTTCCATCTCATGATCCTCATAAACTTCATCACATGAAGTCAGATCATTGTCAGACTTAACAGACACATGGAATCCATCCTCAAACTTATTTGAAGAGGAATGAGTGTTTCATCTTATTATCCTTTTAGTTTCCGATTTCAGGAGCCTCATTATCTTCTCAAGATTCAATGAGTTCTTTACTTCGTTTTTATCTTGATTCTCAAGAGAGTCATCCTCCAAGAATCATATCTTTAGAGATGAGATCTTTCAAGAATCTCAAGGTCATAAAGTAGGTATCCAATACCATCCTTTATTTTCCTAATGAAGTAGCACTCTATAGTGCTCGATTGCATCTTACTTGCATGGAACCTTATTAAGGATATATATTGTAGTCTCTACTACATATACACCTGGAAACTAAGAGGTAATTATGCTAAAAATTATCATTGATTAAATCATGTCATACATGATCCAATTGTATCTCCCTATAACTCTATTAAGTTTAGGTTGCATTAGAAGGAGTGATATAGGAATGTTATTCCATTCTCCATAAGGTATTCATGAATTCATCTAATAGGTACTGACTACCTAGGTTAGATCAAATTCATTTTCATCTTCCTTCAAACTTTGGTTCTAAACCAAAATTGTGAAATCTTTGAACATTTCAAAGCTTTCTAGGGTGAAGGGAAGAAATCCCATATCACAAACAATCATCAATAGATATCACATATCAATCATGTTTATTCTGATACAGATGATCCACATACATTAAATGTATGAGATCTTGAATACCTCAGCATCTAACATCATTCCCAAAGAAGGGTATATTGGACATTTTCTACTTTGAATACAATATTCACAAGTATGTAAGTTTTGAACCCATTTAGGCAATCTAAAGTTCAATATCTTACTAGTCTATTGATCAAATCAACAGACAAATGTCCAAGACTTAATGCTAGATCATTGTCAAATGATCTTCATCCTCCTATTGATCTAATAAGGTTGAACTTTCAATATTAAAAATCTTAATGAATCATTCATTAATTTATTAATTTAATAGAGTCCACTAGATGTTAGATTACTATCTGAAATATATCCATCGTAACTTTCTATGATAGGTTTATTCCAGAATTCATGTTTATTTACAACACTTAGAAATAAACTATGAGTGTATTCTAATACCAGGTAGAGACATTATCTAAGACTAAGGACTCTCCCATAGAAAATATGAAGTCTATTAATCCAATAGAGATTATTGCAACAATTGCATCAATATCCATGTAGATGACTATTAAACCTTAAGATCAAATCTTCTAGTCTTCCAAAACATATCCAATTAATTACAAATGTCATCAGAAGAATGAGATACAATTATCAGACTCTTAATCTTATCTAATAAGTAAGTCAATTTCAATGATGACATGTTGATATAAATTATTTCGATGCAATATCTCAGTCCTTCTCTAAGGATCCTAGATAGACTAGAAAGTTACACTATCAATACATCAACTTATTGCAGTATTGGCATTCATCCAACTCTTTGGATGTCATATGGAAGTCAAAAGAAGTACAATCAACTCCATGACTTTCCTTCTAACTTGGATCCAACCCTTACTTCCACTACGCTCCTTTCATCTATGAACAAGTGCTTAAGAGGAAGGATCTCTTATATTGATTCAAAAGATTTCAATACAAGAGTATTTCAACATTTATACATGATTTATTTATTCATATGAATACTATAAAGATTCATAAATGACTTGAGTATGGACAGTAGATCGATGACACTCATCATATCTGCATCCATCTAAACTCTTAAAATTCGTTGGTTCAGGTAGGTACTCAAACATTTTGAGTACACCATCTCATATAGAGCCACCATTCTGCATAATACATAGAACCATGTCATTCATGATTAAATGTCGAGAGAGCGTTGTTTGCCAGAATATCTTCTTCGATTTTTATAAGGATTATCTGATAATTACGATCATCATCGACATGTCACTACCAAAGTACATTTGATGAGATATCAAGACCATAGAGACACACAAACCCTAGGTTGTTATCCTACTGTCAATTTAATTGTCATTCCTCATTATTTTGAGGAAACTCGCACATTGCATCGACATACATTATGTGTCCGATTGCAAGTACAATATCTTGATCATGGATCCAATCCATGATATTTTACTGGTTATTATTGAGTATAACATTGAGTGGGTTTAATGAAGAATTATCTGAAATAAGAATTTTTCATAAATATATATAAATATATATAAATATTTTACTTTGATTTAGGAATTTTTATATCAAAGTTGTCTTGCCTTGTCAACAGTGAAAATTCATTCCCTTAATCACTTTCAATGTAAGAGATATACTTACCATTATATCTCAGTAAGATCCGGGGACTCCTTTCTTATCTTTGTCACATCCCAATAATATGGGAAACTGTAACTCAAATAAAAAGAAGCGGGAACACATTCCGCCTTGCAAGTCCAACTTGCATTTCCAATTTGGTCTTTAACACCCGAGCCCATCACACCTAAGGTGATGTTGATCTGTCATTAATTGAACCAACCATCAACATGAGGAATCCAATATCGTCCCAATAATATGAGGAACCGCTATTGGGGTCACTACGCATACGACCTTACTCTTTCAAGAAGTAAAGAACCCGATCTAGATGCGCTTGCATACAGGAGCTGTCACTTCGGACATATGTCTCCTATATACAATCCCTGGCGACGGAACCCTTCGCCTTGACGGGAGACCATGGATGTCACTTATGTGATCCTCCATATCATGTTCAAATTCTAATTAATTCATGAATCATATTCACATAATTAATTCTTCCAAGGGAAATAACAATTATATTCAAAATAGAGTGTTTTAATTGGTTATAATCAATTTAATCACATTAAATCAATTATCAATCCAATTCAGTCAACAAACTTGATTGTTACTTGAAAAAATGGTATTATCTCAAAGCACGTATTATTTAAATTTTAATAATTTAAAAATACACCATGATTTCTCCAACATTATAGAGTCCCTACCTGAGGACATGGCTAGTACCGACCGGAGTGGGATAGACCACACACGGTGCAACCTGCTACCCCAACGTTCCCCGACTAGACACCATATCCACCTTAGGAAAGGATAATGCCAAATCGATCATTGTGTACTTGAGATGGTCATCGGTTCTTCAACCGAAATTATACCATATAGTAATAATCAAAATTATTTTGATTTATAAGGAAATTTGCTAAACAAATTCCCGAAACCTATTCAAGTAACATTTTTGATAAAAGTGTATCAGGCAATCAATTGGTGTTCTAAATCATATCTAATCATTTATTGGTTGAGGCAATGTCATTTAAGGGGAAAATTATCATCAAATATTTCCTAAATATTATCTATAATTATTCTAGGAAATTAATCATTAATTTCACAAGTTACTTAAATGATAATTACAAGGTTCATGATAGAGTTTGTAATTTTCAGCAGTGACTCCTACTTGCTAAAATTAACATATCTCATTCAATTTAAATCTAAATTAAGAAAAATAAATTTATAAAATTTGCTAATTTGATTTAAAACAGAACTCAAGTGATAAACATGAATTTTCATGTGTTTTAAAATCATAATTAACTCATTAATTATGTCATTATTCGCCATCCTCGAAACAGTGGATATATGGTCATTAAAAAGATCATATCTAGAGTTACCGGATTCCAAATCATGCTAACTCAAATCCCACAATTTTCTTAATTAATGGAGATCATTATATAAGTGATAGTTTCATGTTTAAACATTTTAAATAGGGTCGAAATATATCACAAAACATGGCTGCGAAATTGAAATGTGATAACATTTTCACAATCCCTTATGAATCCAAGTCTTCTTAGGTTTATGAATCGTACCCAAAACCTCCAACCTGGCTCTAATTCCACTTGAAGGATATGAATAAATTCTCAAACACATCACGGAAGCGTGAGGATTGCATCGAATGCAATCGGGAGCGACTAGTCGCACTAGTTGCTTTGTGCAGCGGAATTTTAAAAAATTTAAAATGATGAGACCACATGATCCAAGAATACTTCTTGGATCATTTCATCTAAATCACAAATAGGTACTAGGGTTACCTCTTGAATCATGGTTGCGATCGAGTCTCTAAATCAAGAGACCTCCTGTTTCAAGTCCGATCCAACAGAGGAGACACTTGCGAGCGCGTTGATGAGACGCGTGCTCCTCGCAATCCATGTTGATGATCCAAACGACGGATCTCTTGATCTCGTCACACAAGATCCAACATCTTCTTCACGAGAGAGACACACCGAAGGAGATGGATATCCATGAGTAGATGATCCGACAACATAACGACGATGCTGCGGCGATGACGATTCTCACAAGGGCTCCATGGTGGACGGCCACTATGAGAGAGAGAGAAGCTCGGCGTGTGAAGAAAGAGAGAGAGATAAACATTCGTTGTTGTGTAACTCGAAGAGCAAGGGGCGCCTCTTCTTATATAGGGTTTTGGGAGTCCATGGATTCCAATCTATGGACATCACACAATCAATGGATGAGATTGATTTGTATTTCTTTCAATGGTCATGATTTTGTTGTGAAAATACAATAATAATTAATTTAAATCAAATTAATATATATCGATAAATAAATATATTTAAATTCAAATTAAAACAATTTTTTATCCTTGAAAATAATGAGGAGATAAAACATATCCCCTAGAAAAAGTGGGGCTACCAATCATCTCATGAAATCTCGCTATCTCATGAGATCTCATTATTTCATGATATCTCCAAGATTTACAACAACAATTTTTGTAAATTATTTCACAAATATAATTCATAATTATCTTGTGAAATATTACAATAATGGCATTGAGAAAAGGGGAATCACATTCACATCCCAAAATAAAATGTAAATTATATTTTCAATTAATCATCTAATGTGAATCCAATTCACATCAATAATTAATTAACAAATATAATTACAATATGCTCTCTATAATATATTATAAATCACATTTATAATATACCTGATTAATATGGATAATGTTATCCACATTATTCATATCCATGATAATTAAATCACATTTAATAATCTTGGATCTCTTTTCTCATGTGCCCGAATAACATGAATCACATCCACATTATTCACATCTTTGATAATTAAATCACATTTAATTATCTTAGATATCTCTTCTTATAATATGAATCAAACTCATATTATTCACGATAATTAAATCACATTTAATTATCAATTCTCTCAGTGCTTGGATACATATATCAACAATGAAATTATCCATGAACTCTTTCAAGAGTAATGCGCTTTATCCACGGATACTTGGAGATAAGGACATGACAATTGTATTGTTCCATGTATAGTGACTTGGACATTGAGATCACATCTCAAATCCAGATCTTGCGGACCTCCCATAGATGTTTGATTAAATCAAAGCCATAGATCTAATCTTCTCATTGCATATGAATCACATTCAGATCAATGTCCAACATTTGGACTAGATTAAATCACTTCTTTATGAGAGGATTCACTAAAATCCAGACCTGTTTCATCACTCCCTCGGAATGGAAGCGTCATGGTTATACAATCGTTTATGATTACATCACCCTCATGTATCCCAATACATCTTGAATACTGGAAGACCCAGATTAAACCCAAAATTTTAGATCTCTTTTAGACTGTCTCCTTCATGGTTTTATCATTAAGTTTCTCATTCGATCATTGGGAGTTGGTATCGATCATATACTTTCCAAAAGCATATATCATGCCCAGGTGTTGATCATATACTTTCCAAAAGTATATATCAAACCTATAAATTCAGTTAAGCTTCCAAAGTGAGACGACCGTGCACGGAATTTGATTCTTCCCAATATTTCATGAGTGGGCTCATGTCTTCCGGTTCAGTAATGAACCTGTACGATCCCTTTGAGAGATCGTATTACTCATATGCCCTTGCGTGCACACCAGCACATCGATGTATAGACCTTGGTTAGGTCATCAACCTATTGGTATGCCAAATGTACATACTCAGACATATAGTAACACATCTATCTCCGATCAGACGATGCATACCTATATCATGACAGCATAAGACATAGGTCTTTGGTTATCTCGATCTCGTTAAGTCAACTCTTTGACCTAATTTATCTAACACCTTCGAATCTCTATTCCTATGCAGAGGACCTACATCAAGAGGTCAGTTAGACATCAGCCTTTAGAGAAAGGATTTCCATCTCCTTCTCATGCTGGAGATCCTCTCTTAATAATCATTTGGCAGTGCTTGATGAATCCTCAATCTAACTCATTATATATTCATCCAAGCACCAGCCTCTATGATTCAATAATTGAATTAACAGCTATATGATCATTAAGATGGCCAAGGTACATAACCTTAATTATACTAAGGGACCTATTATACAAATTAGTTATTCTTCATTTCAGATCAATGAATGATATTTGCAATAACATTTATTGCATAATGGCTTACCATGGCTCAACAGTCCGACCTTGGTATGCTTACCAAGTAAAATTCATCACCACATATTCAAATGTGTGATCAATTCTGCTAGATCCAAAATCGTCTCTTGTGCTATGATAATACGACCATATAAAAGAGGTGATTTTGTGATTCATCAGATGGTACCATTGTTAGGGGCACAACTCATCCTCATTTATTTAATGGATTTTAATTTATTATTTTGAGTTGATTATTTTCATACATTTCGGTCTTCATGTTGTTATTATTTTGCATTATTTTTATTGATTAAATTTCTCGATATTTTTTTATGATTTTCTTTTATGGCAAGATCCGTGGAGATGGAGGACGCTTGATCAACATGTAGGTAGTGGAGTTGGGAGCTCCCGTTGTGAGGAGCTGTAGAAGAAACCCTAGAAAAATTAAGGAATTTAATTAGCATTATGTTCGTGCATTTGTTTTGTATATTATTGTAATAACTGCATTTTTAGAGATCCTCGTTTGAGGGCTCGTATATGTACATGGACCTGGACTTTGCATGTGTTGTTTGGATCCTGGTTGACCCCATTTTGGGTGGGGCTTCACTTGAGTGTTCAAACCTAATATAGGCACGTGGCTCTATGAGCTTTCCTTATTCCATATATTATGTGTTTGTTCGTAGGTTAGGACACACCAATAAGGATCAAGGAGATTCACTTTATCTCCTTGATTCATTGAGATGCACTTAAACATCGATCGACTTAACCAAAAATTAATTCAAGTTCTACACACAAATATTATCATGTTTGGTGTAGTTTCCTAGACTTGCATGCATGCAACGTAAAATCTAAATTCAATCTTGTACGTGCATGATAAATGCTGGAGGCGTTGTAAGTTTCTCTCTCAAGCATGCATCATGGTTTTCTCGTATGAATCGGCTTTTCTCGGTCTGCCTCCTGATTTATCACTTAGGATTCATATGGAATTGGGGATGACAGTTAGATGATAAATGCTTGATATGTGCACATTTTAATTCATTGATAATCTAAAGCGTAAAAATGGTATTTTTAATGCAAGTTGACAAAAATAAAATGAAGTAAAATTAACCTTGGATATGGGAGAGAAATACCAGCATTGTACACATGATCTGATTGCATGTTGAGAGGTGATAACATATCTCTAGGATAGTGTCCAAAACCTATCATTAAGCCATGCGTAATGGACTCGAATTTTGGATGATCATATATAAAACTGACAAGATAAATTACCAGCACTCCTTGATCTTCATGTGTAAAATTAGTGATATTATGGGTATCATTGCTTGCTTGGTTGAGCATGAATGTGTATTTTACCTAACCCCCTTGTACCCTAGATTGTCCATCCCCATCTCCATAGATTCACTCATCACTAGAGATTCAACAATTTTTATAAATCCACTCCCCATTTAACCCTATCTAATACTCATGTTCCCCATTATTTATTTTTCATCTAGATATTTAGGCTACTCTTCAACCTAAGTATATGGGGAACCTTGTACATTCTATGAGTATTCACCTCGGGTCCCTCCATCCTCATTGCATGTCTCTCTACATAGGTTCTTTTCAGCCTATGTATAGGGGAGCCAGTTACCTCTCTTCTCCACTCATTTGATTTCTTCCCACGGTCATCTTCTTATACTTCGGTTATTCTTAACCTAAGTATAGGGGGTCTCCCGAGTTAGTTCCCTTATGCTCTTTTATATTTTAGCATGAGCGATGGCTTCATATCACTTTGTGCTATGAGAACATAGAAAAAGCTAAGTATGGGGGGTGGGGGGGGTAACGTTTATATTTCATATATACGTTAGCCATAGATCATATTTTGGAAAATTTGAAACTATTTGGGGCTAGGATATAATATTTTGTGAAATGGTTTTTGTACAAATAATTGTTATGCTTTGAAAATTTTTTCTCAATTGTGTGACACGTTTTTAAAAAATATTTAACCATGGTTTAGAAAATAGGATTTGACTCGTTTTCAAAATTGTTTGAAAAATGTTTTGAAAATCTATATATTATGTTATATGTTTTGGAAAATATTTTAAAAAGGCTTTTAAAAATTAGGGATGAATGAGACTAATTTGTTTTTTCTAATCTTATTCAAAAAACCTATAAAATCTGAAAAATTAAAATTTTCTTTGATAGCGATTCTGACTACTGGCCTTAAAAATGCTTAGCTAATTCTCAGTGAGGGAACTATAGTCTCCGTTAGCAAAGTGGGTGGTTAAAAGACAATGCGAATGACACCATCTTGAAGTAATACAAATAGCCGTTTAACGGTCCGTACTTACAGCCATATTGGCTGGAAGTAGATGCAACTATTCATATACGTGTAGGCTAGTCATTATTTTCTCCAATGAAGAAAAATAAAGAAAATAAACAAAAAATCCATAAAATTGCAAAAATCACAAAAAGATCATTAACTTTTGAATTGGTACAATCCTAACACATTTACTACCATAAGGCTTGTTTGAGAAAACATGGACTTTGAGATCTTGAGATACTGAGTTAACCAACCTTAGTCATTAGAGTTTGAGACTTAATAATCCACACTTCCCTAGTTTGAAAGATCAGTGCTATATTGCACTCTTAATCTCTACCATTAAAGAACATGATCAACATATCACTTGCACAACTTCATAAATGATGAGATGAGTTGAGATATAACTTAAGGGACTGGGACTGGAGATTGAGTCTAGACTCGATTTAATGATGCTCGAGGATGGGATAAAGTTGATGAAACTTCATGAAACATGAGTGTCAGCAAACTCTAGCCATCATGTGAAGAAGTTCTCATGTTATTGACGAACCGTAAATTCTGCCTCTTAAGAATGTCGTTTTAGTGCATTGTAGTCAGTCGAATTGGATGCGTCAAAGACCATTTAATTAAAAATATCAATTAATACAAAGCCGATGATTTTGTTATTTTACTTGGGCAAGCCCAAGGTCGAACTCAGGGACACGATCCTCTTAAGTAATTGTCTAGACTTCCATTATTAAAATTACGTGTTGAATTAGAAATTCATGGGGCAATAAATGCAAAGACACGAACAATGCAAAAGGAAACATGTAACATACACTTTTTTTATTTGATTTTTTAACATGAAAGCATATGCAAATGATGATACATGCAAATATACCCTTTTCTATTTAATATCAATGAGCATTAAAACTAAGACAACTTCATGATCCATTAATTGAAGCAAAGTCCATTGGAGCATAATTCAAGGCATGAGAAATTATTAAATAAGTGATACTCCATTCATAAAATTAATCATCAAACTCTAAAGTGTTAAAATAGAAATCCAGTTATGCCATTAGAAAAATGATTAAGTTTGCTTCAAAATGACACTGAAATCAACTCAAACGGAGCTCGGATGCTCAAGATATGAATAAAAACATCCAAGGGCATAACCATAAAGAAAATATAGAAATAAATAGGGAAAATATGGCAAACAGGTCCCTGGGAGGGACTAAAATGCAACTAAAATTAATTACGAGGCTTCCATGTAAATTACCCATACACGCGAGGGTATACATGCAGTTATTAAAACCCGCAAGGGTTTGGGTGCAATTTACCCCAGCCGCGCAAGGATGTCACGTATTGGCAGGATCTATCTGCAAATTGGAGAAGTTGCAGGGGCCTCCTTGAAAATTACCCCGATCGCACGTGACATGGCATGTGGGACGAGGCTCGGTAGTCGATGGCAGCTCGTAGTTGTCTCGGAGGTGGCTCGGACCCGGGGCGAGGCTCGAAAAGTTCGAACAAGGATCAGACACCCCGAGCCTAAAGGCGCGAAGAGGTGGCTCGGGGCGATTACATGGGCTACTGTATACTGTCTGATCTCAAGCGGGCTCAAGGATTGTCGACGTGGCTCAGTAGGAGCCTTTGGATGGTCACCAGAGAAGTGCCATCCAATGGCACCTGTAGGCTCTGGCACTTCTTCCTCCACCATGGTTTGGTGGCGATCTTTGAGCTCCAGCGATGTAGCCTTGGCTCCGCTTCCTTCTAGCGATCATGGTGCGACTCCGTGGAGGAACCTGGAAGGTCTGTAACCATCGTCGAAGCTCAGGGAAGCTTCTGAAGGTTCTAGAGGATGTGGGTGGTGCATGTATGCTGGAGGCGAAACTCACGAATTCAGCTCCGATGAGACTCTGTCCATTGAAGGCAAGCACCTTCAAGATTAGTCTATAGCCGAAGCGTGGTGCTTGTGCAAGGTGTGAGTGAAGTGAAGGGAAGGGGGGGAGGCGTTATGGGGCAGAGAACATGGTGGCCATGTTGTCTTCTCCGGTGAGCTTAGCGGAGAAGGGGAGGTGGAGTGGTCTGAGGTTGTGCATGCGAGAAGGGGTGATCGCAGGAGTGCACGTGAACGATGGAAGTGCGGGGAAGCTTAGTCAATGGTCAATGGAGTGTGATGCGGTGTATAGAGACCTAATTAATTAAGAGAAATGCAAGGAAAAAGCACAAAGAAGATCAAGGAACTCACCTGGAAGATTTGGTGAATGGTGGCATGTGCTCGAGCTCCTAGGAGGTGCCCTGATCATCGCTAACCCCTACGGAAACCGGAGGCAGCTAGGCGGTGGAGGAACACCGCAAACCTGATCTACCATGGCCAGGGGTCGACACTGGAGGTTGTCGTCATCGTGGCGCCATCAATCGATCCTCCCCCTATCACGGGGAGGAGGACTGGTGCTGGGTGGAGCCCCACGTAAAGGTGGACCAAGACTATGTGGATGGAGATGGAGTATTTGAAGGGGAAGTTTGGGGGATCTGGTGGTTGGCGACGGGTTTTGCGAGGATGATACTAAGCTAGTAAGAGGGGGTCGTGGGTAGCGTGGGTCTCCGCGAGGAAGAGGGATGATCGGCCTTTGTCGTGGGGTGGTCGGAGAGTGGCGAGAGTGGCTGATAGGGTGGCGAAAATAAAAAGGGGTCGATGGGTGCGTGAGGTGGAGATAATGGGAGAGATGGGGCTAGAGGTAGGAGACAAAGTCTCGGCCGTTGGATATCATGATCCGACTACTGAGAAGTTGGCGCTAAAGAGAAATGTTGATTATATCTAGGGTGGAACGATCGAGGGTTAGGATATCACCACGTAGCGAGCGGGTAAGTTGCCGGTAACAAATGTATGAGATGTGATCTAAAGGGGAATTGAAGGGTAGAGAGCACGACCCATATGTGCGGTGGAGATGGAGAGTTTTGGAGAAGATCGGGAAGCGATAAGGAAGACATGTGGCGAGAGGTGGACGAAGCGCTGGAGAACAGTCAGAATGCAGTTGGGAGAAGGATCAGAGGGCTAAGAATAAGATGCGGACCATCAAACGAGATTGAAGAGGCAGTAGGCAAATAGACAGTGTGGATGGAGGGCATATGGTGGTGAAGAGCGGGCCACATGGCTCAACCAGATTATTCAGACAAAGATGCATGAAAATGAGGAGAAAAAGGCCAAATTTGGAAAAACTCAAAAAATGAAATTGTAGATCTCGATGAGATCTACAAGTTTCATGTTGAACAAAAATGAAAATGAGGTTAAATAAGGGGAGAAATATTTTTGTGAGCATTTTAAGGGCTTAAAAACACTATGATTTTTAGTTTTGTTATTTTTTATTTTTAATTTATTCTATGACTCAGGTATATACAACATTTTATCTGGTTCTTATTGACACTTAGTCTAAGCTAGGGGGTTAATATCTACGAATTATGATAATGAAATCGAGTTTCATCACCCCCTATACTTAAACTATGCTCGTCCCCGAGCATCTAAAAAATGAATGAGTTGGATTAATCCCCTTATGCATGCACATACAAGATTTGATCCGTTCAAGAACTCTCGATTTTAGAGATCTGAAATTTTAGAGCTCATCCCAGCCTTAAGCAAGAAGTATGCAATTTCTCTAGTTTTCTAGACTCTCTCTTTGTTAGATATATACCAAGGATATGAATTTAGTGTTTACCGCAATCACGAGAGTAGAGTCACAACGTCACCCAAGGTCCTGGTCTAAGAAACTCTCCTAAGGACCCAATCTTCAATACTAGGGAATAAATAAAATATTGCGTTCAATCCACCGTCTTTTTAGTTGTCAGACTTAAAAGTGTAGGTGGCAAGCCAGTTGATGAAGGGTTTAGGATCGTGTCATTTATTCTCTCCCTCTCATTGGAACAAGGATCCTCTCGAATGCCTTATTACTCAACGCATATTTTTGGTGTTGATCAGTGCGTCTGTCAGGAGAAGTTGGAGTTGTCTGCACTTGATTTTCTAGTAATACACTGGGGTGTGCCTTTTTGAGTATCTATTATACCTTCTATACTCATACTTGTAGCATTTACGATGTAGAGCCATTTTTTGGTGCATGCCCGACTCCTAGTCCTAATAGCAGTGGTCCAAGTGGACACTTTAAAATGGTTGGGAGCGTTCGCCTTTGGTGGAAGCTCTTTCGATAATTGACTTGTGGAATGAGAGCTTTTATTTCAACAATTATATTTCTTTGCTTTATTTTGTCTTGCTCCACTGCTTTAAACAAGAGTTGGCACACACTGATCAACATTTTTTATTTTTTCACACCCTAGTACTTAGGTACATATCAAGAGATTAGTATAAGAACCAAGTTCTCATACTGGCTAAAAATGCTGACACTCAAGTTTCATGAAGCCTTCAATGATTTTATCCTATCCTCGAGCATCATCAAATCTGGTCCAGACTTGAATCCCTAGGTTGGTTAACCTAAAATCTCAAGACTTCATAAACCAGGTGTTCTTGAACATCATTAACCCTGTGTGGAAGTGAAAAATGTAGGGGATTCAATCCAACTCCTTCATCCATTTTTTTTCAAATTTGTATGAAGACTTTAAAAGATCTAATGACTGCCTAAACTCAAATGAGTAGATGCATCTGCTTTCAACCAGTATAAGTGTAAGTACAAGTCGTAGAACGGAACTCGTTGCTTGAGGACGGAGCCTTACGTGATGTCCTCTAAACGACCTACTCTGCTAAGGGAAAACCCTCACTGAAAAGCGACTACTTATTTGCGTTAGTATTCGATTTGTCTTTCAAAGGATTTTTTATTTTTCTCATTTTATGGATTTTTGAATAATGTTAGAACACAGGTTAGACTCATTTTCCCTTAAAATCAAGATAATATTTTCCAAACCATGTCACACATATATAAATTTTTCAAACATTTTTCAAACGATTTTTCAAAATAAGTGAAATATATTTTTCAAATCATTTTAAAAATATTTTTCTTGAAAATAGTGTAACATAGTATAGAAAAAATTCAAAGATTTGAAAATATCATGTCCACTTAGGTCAAAAGATTATACTTTAGCCCAAAAAGTTTTAAATTTTCAAAATTTTTCAAAATATAGCTGAAGTATATATGCTGTATATACGGTAAACTTTGATATGACCTCATACCACTAGATGATATAAAGCCAAAGCTCCATTTAAGTATAGAAGAATATGCAGGAACTGAGGAGGCCACCGCTATACTTAGGTTAGAAATAACTTAAGTATCAAGGAAATGATAATTGATTAAGAAAATCATGGTGACTCAGGTCCCCCTATACTTAGGTTGAGAGTATCCTAAGTATAAAGATGGATAATTGATGTTGGGGAGACCTGAGGGGAACAAAGAAGTTAGGGTAGATGTATACATGAGCAAGTGAATCTTTAGAGATGAATGGGGCACTTAAGGTCTAGGGGAGGGTGTCGGAGCAATCAAGGCTCAATCAAGCATGCAATACCCTTTTTAATTCACCAACCCACACGTGAACCAACAAGTGCTGGTTGATTATCTTGTTATTTTTATTGGTGATTAAAACAATCTAATTTACACAAGGATGAAGAAAAAAATCGAATAAAAACCATCCTACGTAAACAAGGGTGTTCTCTCCCAAAACATTATTTTACTCCATTTTAGGTCAACTTGCATTTGTCAGTCCCAATTTTAAGCTTAAGGTTATCACTGATTAAACGTGATCATAAATTAATCAATCATTTGTCTACCGCTCATTCTCAATTTCCATTAACCTAGTTGATCAATCCAGGAAAGGAGGTCGAGAAAAAAACATACAGTCGATAAAATCATGGACTATGCTAAAATAGAAAATTTGCAGTGCCTTTAGCTCAATTCGAGAAAATAAGACTGAATTAAAATCTAAATCTAAATACATGCAAGTCTATGAAAAACCACACCTAACATGCTTCTATTAGCGGAAAAGAATAGATTTTATTTGGCTAAGTGAAGCAATGTTTACGTGCGTCTAAAATTATTGTGTGTCCTACCTATGATCAAACACATAAAATAAAGAACATGTGACTAAAGCTCAGAGAGTCGCGTGCCTGATCCTAGGTCGACACTCAAGTGGAGCGATCCCCGCACAACCACAGATATCTTCGTTCATTTACACATTCTAATCTTCGAACGAAGACCGCTATAAAGACGATTATTACATAAAATGCAATGAAATGCAAGAAACACTTTTTTCTTCTTCGATTTTCTCCAAAATTTGCTTCTGCGGCTCCTTGTAGCGGAAACTCCTGCTCCTCGCCACCTTGGTCACTAAGGGCCCTACCACAAAAGCATGCTTTAGATATCAATCAAAGAAAGATTAATGATGCAAATAACAACATGATCTACGAATTAGAAATTAACACTTAATTAAATAAATAAAAATCCAAATAAAACAAAAGATGAGCCGTGTCTTTGCCAATGGTGCCATTAACGAACCACAAATTCTGCCTCTTAAGAATGTCGTTTTAATGCACTGTAGTCGGCCGAATTGGATGCGTCAAAGACTGCTTATTAAAACATATTGATTAATACAAAGCGGTCAATTTTGTTATTTTACTTGGGCAAGTCCAAGGTCGAACTCAGGGACACAAACCTCTTAAGTAATTATTTAGACTTCGAATATTAAGATTAAGTGTTGAATTAGAAATCCATAGGGCACTAAATGTAAAGACACGAACAATGTAAAAGGAAACATGTAACAAACACTTTTTTCATTTGCTTTCTTAACATGCAAGCAGATGCAAATGATGATACATGCAAATATGCCCTTTCCTATCTGAGTCAATGAGAAATAAAATTAAGACAACTTTAGGATCCATTAATTGAAGCAAATTTCATTGGAGCATAATTCAAGGCATGAGAAATTATTACATAAATGACACTCCACTAATAAAATTAATAACCAAACTCTAAAGTGTCAAAACAGAAATCTAGCTATGACATTAGAAAAATGATTAAATTATCTTCAAAACGACACTGAAATCAACTCAAACGGATCTCGGATGCTCAAGATACTAATAAAAACATCCAAGGTCATAAACACAAAGAAAACATAGAAATAAATAGGGAAAATATGGCAAACAAGTCCTTGGGAGGGACTAAATTACAATTAAAATTAAGAGCATGGCCTTCCTCGTAAATTATCCTTACGCTCTAGGGTATAAATTTAATTATTAAAACTAGTAAGGGTTTGGGTGCAATTTACCCTAGGCGCACAAGGGTGTCACATGTTGGTAGGACCTATATGCAAATTGGAGAAGTCACGGGGGCCTCCCTATAAATTACCCGGACCATACGTGAAGGGGCACGTGGGCCGAGGCTCGATGGTCGATGGAGGCTCGGAATTGGCTTGGACACGGGGCGAGGCTCGGACACCCCGATCCTAAGGGCCCGTTTGGTAGGAGAATAAGCAGGAATAAGGATGGGGAATAAGGGGAATAAGGGTCTATTCTCCGTTCGGCTGGAAGATAAGAATAAGGAGAATAAGGTGAAATAAAGGTAGGTAATGTGTGATAAAGATAGGAATAAGAGTGAAATAAGATGAAATAATGGAGAATAGTCGTACCACGGGGAAGCGTGTTGGAGGCTTATTCCCCTTATTCCATTCCTCCTTATACCCCAAACGAACAGGGCCTAAAGGTGCAGAGAGGAGGCTCGGGATGATGATGTGGGCTGCTGTAGACCGTCCGATCGTTGAGATCAGATGGTAGCTGGACACTCAAGGATCATCGACGTGGCTCAGTAGGAGCCGTTGGATGGTCACCAGATAAGTGCCATCCAACAACACTTGTGGACTCTGGTCCTTCTTCCTCTACCGCGATCTGGCGAAGATCTTCAGCTCCAGCGACGTAGCCCTGACTCCGCCTCCTTCTAGTGATCATGGTGCAACTTTGTGGAGGAACCTAGAAGGTTTGTAACCATCGCCAAAGCTCAGGGAAGTTGCTGGAGATCCTGGAGGATGTGGGTGGAGCCTGTATGCTGGAGCGGAGCTCGCGAATTCAGCTCCAATGAGACTCCGGCCATTGAAGGCAAGCACTCGCAAGATTAGTCTATAGCCGAAGCGTGGTGCTTGTGCAAGGTGTGAGCGAAGTGAAGTAAAGCGGGGGGGGGGGGGGGGTATGGGGCGGAGAATGTGAAGGGCCAATTGTCTTCTCCGGTAAGCTTAGCGGAGAAGAGGAGGTGGAGTGGTATGAGGTCGTGCGAGAGAGACAAAGGGTGATCGTAGGAGTACGCGTGAATGATGGAAGTGCGTGGAAGCTTAGTCGATGGTCAATGGAGTGTAATGCGGTGTGTAGAGACCTAATTAATTAAGAGAAATTCAAGGAAAAAGCACAAAGAAGATCAAGGAACTCACTAAAAGATTTGGCGAATGATGGCCTGTGCTCGAGCTCCTAGGAGGATCCCTGGTCATCGCTGGACCCCCGCGATAACTGGGGGTAGCTAAGCGGTGGTAGAGCACTGCAAACCTAGCATGTCGACACCGGAGTTCATCGTCGTCGTGGCACCATCAATCAGTCCTCCCCCTGTCACGGGGAGGAGGAGTGGTGCTGGGTGGAGCCCCACGTAAAGGTGAACCAAGACTAAGGTGGATGAAGTATTTGAAGGGGAAGTTTGGGGGATCCAGTGGTTGGCGATAGAGTTTGCAGAGATGATACAGAGCTAGTTAGATTAGGTTGTGGGTAGCGTGGGTCTCCGCAAGGAAGAGGGATGATAGGAATTCATCGTAGGGTGGTCGGAGAGTGGCGAGAGTGGATGATAGGGCGGCAAAAATGAAAAGGGGCCGACAGGTGCAAGAGGTGGAGATCGTGGATGAGATGGGTCGGAGGGAGGAGACGAAGTCTCGCCAATGGATCTTGTGATACAACAGTTGGAAAGTTGGTGCTAAAGAGTGGTGTGGATTAGATCTAGGGCAGCACGATCGAGGGTTAGGATATCGCTACGTGGCAAGCAGGTAAGCGATCGGTAACAGATGGATGATATCTGATCTGAAGGGGAATTGAAGGGTGGAGAGCACGATTCATATGTGTGGTGGAGATGGAGAGTTTGGAGAAGATCGGAAGACGATGAGGAAGACACGTGGCGAGAGGAGGACGAAGCACTAGCGAACGAACAGGAGTTGGTTGGGAGAAGGATCAAAGGGCTTGGAACAAGATGCATACCAGCGGTCGAGATTGAAGAGGAGGTAGGCAATCATATGGTGTAGATGGAGGGCGCGTGACATGTGATGAACGGGACATGTGGCTCAACCAGATTATGCAGACAAAGATGCATGAAAAAGGAGGATAAATATTATTGTAGATCTCGATGAGATCTACAAGTTTCATGTTAAACAAAAACGGGAACGAGGTCAAATAAGGGGAGAAATATTTTTATGAGCGTCTTCAAGGGCTTAAAAACACTATGATTTTTAGTTTTGTTATTTTTTTATATTTTTAATTTATTCTACGATTCATATATATACAACATTTTATCTGGTTCTTATTGATACTTAGTCTAAGCTAGGGGATTAATATCTGCGAATTATGATGATAAAATCGAGTTTATCAGCTATCTTTTGATATTGACCTATGTGCCAAGGTGTGATGAAATTTATGAATTGTTGATCAGTGTGTGCTAATTTGGTAAAAGCAGTGGAGCTAACCTACAAAAAGAAAAGAAAGAAGATATTGAATTAAATGAGCTCTCAATTACAAAGTCAATCACAAAGAGCTTCAATCAAAGGCGAACGCTCCCAACCATTTCAAAATGTCCATTTGGACCAAAGCTATTAGGACCAAGAAGTCGGGCTAGCACCCAAAAAGGTCTCTACATTATACAGTGATACAAGTCTGGGTGTGGAAGGTATCTTAGATACTCAAAAGATACACACCCAGGAATACTCCTAGGAAAACAAGTGCATACAACTTCGAGCTCTCTTGATGGACATATATATCAATAAAAATATATATGTGCTGAATAATAAGGCACTCGAGAGGATCTTTGTTCCAGTGAAAGGGAGAGAAGAAAACACACAAACCTATGCCCTCCATCAACTGGCCTTCCATCTACATTTTGAAGTCTAACAAACTACACAGACGATGGATTGAATGCAAGAAATGACTTATTCCCTAGTCTTGAGGATTAGGTCTAGATAAGATTCTATAGGATTGGGACCTTGGGTGACATCTTGACTCGACTCTCATGATTAAATTACACTAAATGACTTATCCTTATTTTATATGTATAAATAGAGAGTCTGATAATTAGAGAAGTTGGATTTCATTTGACTAGAGCTTGGTTGAGACCAAAATTTTAGGATCACTCAAGTCATGGGTTCTTGATGAATTAAGCCTTGAAAATTCACATGCACTACCAGGGATTGATCTGACTCTTTTATTCTTTAGATGCTTGAGGAAGAGTAGCGTTTAAGTACATGAGGGTGATGAGTCTTCGATCTATCATCACTATATCTTCTTATTATTTTCCAAGCTTGAATAAATCAATAAAAATTAGCAATAATTCATCTTAATCAACAATCGATCCTCTTTCTTTAATTAACCATAATTATTGTATAAAATAACATATCTTTTTTCTTTATTTTTTTCTTATTAAGAATCCTAAAAAAATAGATTATTTATTGTCCATGTTTATTTTGTTTTTAAAAAATTAAAAAGACAAAAATAAACAAAAGAATTAAAATTTGGTATTTTTATTCACTAAAAATTCTTTAAAATTTTTACCGTATTTATTTAATTTCTTTTAACTTTTTTCACCATAAAACTTGTAGATCTCCTCGAAATCTACAACTTTCATGTTTCGACTTTTTCCTAGCTTTGCTTTCTTACATTTCTTTTTGAATTTATCCATATTTTTTTCTAAATAAATCTATTGGGCCACATGGCCCTCTCTCGAGCCGCACCGTGACCTGCTCCCTGTGCGCCACCCATCAATCGCCTCACCTGCTTATCTCCTTCTGTTGCGCTCCATTGTGGCCATCCTCAACGTCGTGCCCTCTGCCCTTGGATCAGATCATATGATCTCATCTAGGCCACTCCTTGGCGTCCTCCTCCTCACCATTGGATTGCATGATCCAATGGTCACTGCTCATCTCCCACCTCCTCCCATGATCACTCGTTGACCTCTACTCTTCACCCAATTCCCCAACCGTTACCTCCATCATCTCCAAATCTAATGCCTCCCTTACATCGCCCTAACTTCCCTCCTATTCTCCCGATCATTAGTAACCTGATTGCCATTCTAGGGCCAACTCCCATCCGTTCCTCCTCCACCATCATGTAACGGTTGGAGAATCCCTATAAGTATGTTGCCTCCATCTACGCAAGACCATGTCCACCATTACACGGGCCATGACCTAGCTCCACTCCCTCCTCCTATGACTGAGGGGGAGTGAATCGAGGAGCGACGATGGTCGGTCGCCCAAGTGTCGACCCTTGGCTGACTGTTGGCAGAACCACCATTGAGATCTGAGGCCCAGATGTCCTCATCAAGTGTTAACCATATCTCCTTCAGAGCTCAGCCTAGGCCTCCCCTTCACTGTAATTTCTTCTCCGATCAAGGTATGTCCTACATCTACGTTCTTCTTGTTTTTCTCCTTTTTATTTATAGACACACATATACATACAACCTCACCTTCAATTCACTGCTACATGACCTTCACCGCACCTCATGCCAACTGCTTCGTTCATTACCTCACTTCCTTTGCAATCCCCTCAACTCCATGCCTTTTCCTTAGATGGAGGTGGAGGAAAACCCACTCCGGGAAACGGGTTCTCTGACGTGATGCATGTCATTTACCTCCCCTCGCTTTGGCTATACACCCCCACTAACCCTTTATGCAGTACCCTTCATTAGCCAAACTTCGGGCGGAGCTCCATTCTAGAGCTCTCTGACCTCAGATCCACCACCCTCCGACCTTCCTCGTACGCCCTCCGACAAACTTTAGCGAGCTTCAGGAGCAAGAAGGAGCACGGTGGAGCTTTAGCAGCCTCGCTGGAGCTCTAATCGTGCTACCACCATTGCGACAATGGATAGTAGTCAGGAGATACATTTGTCATTGGATGGTGCATATCTAACGATCATCCAATGGCTTAGATGATGCCACATCACCATGCCAAAGCATGAGGGCTCGGTGGGACCAAGCCTCCGCCCGAAGCATCTCATGCCGCTACATGTCCCGAGGTACCTGTAGCGGCTCCTAGCCTCCATCCAAGCATCATCTCTGCAGCCCGAGCCTAGATGGCACGTGTGCCATGCACGTGCGAGCTGGGTAATTTGCATCCACATCCTATATGTTTTCAAGAATTACATATTGATCCATCCCAAGCATGTGTGCCTTACGTGCCGTGCTTGGGAAAATTGTAATGGGGTCTGTCGGCTTTCATATATTACATTTATGCCCCTCTGAAGGATCTTTATGCATATTTTATCCCTTTTATTTCCATATTTTTATTGCAAGTATGCCCATGGACTCTTATTAATATATTGAGTATAAGATATTCAAATCAAGTGATTTCAGTTTTATTTTATTGATAATTTTTTGCTCTTCATGATGGCTATATTTAATCATTAATTTGATGCATAATGTAGTTAACTAAATTTCAAATCTTCAATATTTCAATAACCCTTCAAGTATATGCCATTAATTAAACTGAACATTATTTTTATGCTTCAAATGATGCTGAAATTGATTCTCTTTATGTTTGCCCAATGATTGGATTTTTTAGGGGTATTTTTCTTTATCATCTTATTGCATAGCATATCATGACATCATCATTTTAAAATGCTTAAAACTAAAAAAAATTGCATATTGTTCTTTCACCCCATGCATTGCATTCCATTGCACATTTCATCGCATTTATTTAGCAAAAGAATTAAAATAAAAATGCATGATATTTACTCCCCATTCTTCATTGCCTCATTATCTTGCATGGTTATTTTTGCATCATTATTTTGCATAATTGTCTTGCATTATTTAATTTATCATTATTTTCCTTATTTTGTGTGCATCTAATGTATGCATTGGAGACCTAAGTTAATGAATTTAATCACTCATTTTAAATATTTATTTCTAATTAATCAATGAGGAGGATCGTGTCTTTGTGTTCAACCTTGGTATTCTTGCCAAGTAAAATTCATCGCCAAATATTCAAACGTGTGATCGATTCTGCTAGATCTAAAATCCCATCCTGTACTACGGTAATACGATCACATATTAAAGAGGAAATTTTACGGTTCATCAGAGTCGTACCAAGAACAAGTGAAGATCTAGCCTTTAGTAATCTTATTTTCCCATGCATTATTTCCTTATTATATTTTAAATGAAGAAAGCTATGGTAATATAATTTGATTATACAAAAATAAAATAATAAATATAAATTAGTTACTTCCTTAGAAAGCTCCAAATTCATAGAAAGGCTAAAATTGTTGTTGTTATTTTCTTTAAATTGCTTTATGATTATGTTGCTTACTTTGAAATACATTGCTTTTAAATTCTGATCTACATAAATGTAAATGTCTGGACACTTTTTTTTAGATGGAATGAGCATGAGGACGAGCTTGAGGACAAGCATAAGGATATATCCTCTTTGAGTAGTCACTACTCCCAGCTTGCTCTCGATATCCCTGCTAGGGTGGAAGGGGAAAGGGGGCCTATAAGCCTCCACCTGAGATAGATGTCACTCAACCACATCCTGATGAGGATGTCCTGTCATCATCAGGTGAAAATATATAAGTAAAAGCTTGTATTTTCTAATAGAAATTGCATAAATTTATAAATTCTCTCATATAACAGATAGTGAAAGGAAATTTAGAGGTCATGCCAAATAACATAAATTAAGCAAGCTAAAGCCAGGCAAAAGAATCAAGTTGTTATGAATCCAAGCGAGCACACATTAGGTGAATAAAGTGTCCCTTCTCGAAAAGATTGAGACTCACTTCGAGGATGCATGCTCTCATGAGGACGATCGACTTTAGGGAAGTCCCCCATTTAGTTAAGGCTGCCATCATATCTAACATGAAGGTATGCATATAACTACAAAGATGAGTGGAATTATGATTTGTTTAAGTAATCATGTTTTACTCGTGATGATCAGAATGTATTTGATTGGGATGAGGACTCTGAGATAGATGAGAAGATTTTGTAGAGAACTACCAAAATCCATCGTGATGTACGTGCTAAGGGGAAGAGACATCAATCCTGTATAAATGACATGGTTAGATACTCATTATGTTGTCATTTGTTTATGAACATATTAAAGTATTTCGATCAATTCCCAATTGCAGCTGAAACAGAGCCAAGCGTCATAAAGATTGGCATCATGCTAAATGGGAAGCAACATCTACATATTGGGACAGTGAAGAGTTCAAGGTAATGATAGTTTGAAAATATCATTATCTTAATTACTCAATAAAGTTACCTAAATTTCACATGTGAATGCATAATATATTTGAGAAGAATAAGACCAATAGGAGCAAAGCTCCAGGTCCTACCTACACATTAGGTAGGACAAGTTTGGATCAATTGAAATACAAGAAAACAAGTTCGTCTATATTGTAAAATATAAATCTTCTACTATATCCTCATATATTGGATTTTTTAATCTGAGACTGGAGAAAGTGTGGATTGGGTGAGTTGTTCGAGATTACTAGACAAATGACTAACAAAGAGGGTAACCGAATTTTCATTCATGAGAGATATGTAGAAGCACATGAAAGTTACATAAGAACTTTATCTTGATGTAATGAAGCTTGTGTGGTATCCTAATAAACGTCTCAAAACGTAGGATCGCATGATCGACTTCCTCCAGACCCAATTTCGTCCAACTTAGGGAACTCTAGAAGAGTTGAATGAGATGTTTCGACATGTGTATCTGCTTTGTACACAGCACTCTAGTTGGGTTTTTTCTTGGTGGTGCATCTTCCACCAAGATGAGTTTCTATGGGGACAAGTGGCGGTCTTCCATCCTCCGTAGAGTTTCAGCAGTTGAAGGATAAGGTCGAAAACCTGACCTGGGATGTAGATAGGTCGCATGAGAGGGAAGATAGATTGCGAGATACAATCCTCCAGAACATGCAGAACATGGATCGACTTCATAGGCTCATCGAAAATTATTTGTACAGGATCATGATCCTCCGTGCCATGATGCTGATTGAATAGATCCACTAGTTGATGATGATGCTGCTTATATGTAATTTTTGGATGTTTGTTATGTAACATATCAAGCTAATATGTAATATATCTACGATGCCAAGTTTTTTCATACATTTGAAACTATGACGTATTTGAATCTGTTTAACAATGAGTCATTGAATCCATAAGGTGTTTAAAATTTAGGAAGTTTTTTAACCTACCGTGTTTGAATGTAGGAGGTGTTTGAATATATGATATGCACTATATAAGTTCGAGAACATGCAAGTGAGAATGCACGCATATTTGAATCTATGATATGCACTATCTATGAATCTATTTTATTGAATGAAGGAAGTGTTTGAATCTACTCAAATATATGTATGAATCTCATATCCAATATATATCGTGCAAGTGAGAACAACAACAACCGGTGCTATAAATTTTTTCAGTAGTTATTATCATCAGTCATGTAATCACCCATAATAATATAGTATGGGTAGTTATTATCAGTAGTCATGTGATGAGGACTCTGTGATAGACGAGAAGATTTTGTAGAGAGCTACCAAAATCCATCATGATGTACGTGCTAAGGGGAAGAAGGTTAGACATCAATCATGTATAAATATCATGGTCAGATACTCATTATGTTGTCATTTATTTATGAACATATTAAAGCATTTTGATCGATTGCCAATTCCAGCTGAAACAGAGACAAACATCATAAAGATTGGCATCATGATGAATGGGAAGCAATGGGTACATATTGGGACAGTGACGAGTTCAAGGTAATGATAATTTCGAAATATCATTATCTTAATTACTCAATAAATTTATCTAAATTTCACATGTGAATGCATAATATATTCGAGAAGAATAAGACCAATAGGAGTAAAGCTCCCGATCCTTCCTAAACTTTAGGTAGGATAAGTTTGGATCAATTGAAATACAAGCAAGAAAGTGAAGGATATGGGGAGATCCTAAAGCGCATCACAGAAGCATGTGGATCGCATCGTATGCGATCGGGAGCGACTAGTCGTACTAGTTGCTTGATGCAGTGGAATTTAAAAATTTTAATATGAAGAAACCACATGATCCAAGAAACTTTCTCGGATCGTTTCATCTAAACTACAATTAGGTATAAGGTTTACCTCTCGAAGCGTGGTTGCGATCGAGTCTCTAAATGAAGAGACATCCTGTCTCAAGTCCGATCTGACGGAGGAGATGCTTGCGAGCGCATTGATGAGATGCGTGCTCCTCGCAATCCAGGTTGACGATCCAAGCGGCAGATCTCCTGATCTCATCACACGAGATTCAACATCTTCTTCACGAGCGAGACGCACCGAAGGAGATGGAGATCCACGAGTAGATGATCCGACAACATAATAATGATGCCCCGGCGATGACGACTCTCACAATGGCCGTTAGCAATGTGAGCCTCGGACGAACATTCCTACAATAAATGTTATTGTAATAAATGATTTATCAATAAAAGTTATTGAATATTTTTCACCCCCTTTCTGAGATTGAATGAGTGAATGCACTATAAGGTCCCTCTGTACATAAGGGTTATGTACCATGGCCAACTTGATGATCATACAATTGTTGATTCATTGATTGAATCATAGAGGTTGATGCTTGGATGAATATCTAAGGAGTTAGATAGAGGACTCATCAAGCATCATCAAATGATTGTTAAGTGATGATCTCCAGTCTGAGCGGAGATGGCAATCCTTTCTCATATGGCTGATATCTGACCGACCTCTTGATGCAGGTCCTCTGCATGGGAATAGTGATTCGGAGGTGTCAGATTAGTTGAGTCAATGGGTTGACTTAACGAGATCGAGATAACCAAAGACATATGTTGAATGATGTAACAACATAGGCATGCATCCTCTGACCGGAGACAAATGTGTTGCTTTATGTCTGAGTGTGTACATTTGGCAGAGCAATAGGTTGATGACCTAGCCAAGGTCTATACACCGGCGAGCTGATGTGCATGTAAGGACATATGAGTAATACGATCTCTCAAAGGGATCATACAAGTTCACTTATGAACCAGGAGACATGAGCTCACTCATGAGGTATTGGGACTGATCAAATTCCATGCACGGTCGTCATGCTTTATAAGCATGACATGAGTTTGAAGGAAAGATATATGCTTTGGGAAAGCATATGATCTATACCAATACCCATTGACCAAGATTGAGAAACTTAATGATCAAACCTTGAAGATGACAGTGTAAAAGTGATCTTTATCTTCAGAATGATCATAGATCTTTCAGTATGCATGATGTACAAGTATTAGGAATACCTGAGGGTGATGTGATCATAAACAATTGTATAACCATGATGCTTCCATTCCGAGGGAGTGATGAAACAGGTTTGGATTTTAGTGACTCCTCTCATTAGAGAAGTGACCTAATCTTAGTCCATGTACTGGACATTGATCTGAATGAGATTCAGATGCAATGAGAAGACTAGGTCTACGGTCTTGATCTGATCAAGCATCTGTGTGAGGTCCATGGGATATGGATTTGAGATATGATCTCAATATCCAAGTCAGTATACGTGGAACAATACAATCGCCATGTCCTTATCTCCAAGTATCTGCGGAGAAATCGCATTATTCATGAATGGGTTCAAGAATAATTCCATAGATCTAAGCATTGAAGAAATAATGATTAAATGTGATTTAATCATCTTGATGTGTGTAGAAATTATCCAATATAATTAAATGTGATTTAATTATTATGGATAAGAATAATATGGATAGAAATATCCAATTATTCATAATATATTATAAATGTGATTTATAATGTATTAGAGAGAGTTAATTATAATTGTATTTGTTGATTAATTATTATGTGTATTGGATACACATTGTGTAATTAATTGAAAATGTAAATTATATGTTGTTGTGGGTTGTGAATGTGATTCATAATTTTTCAATGGCAAGATTTCAATATTCTCAAAATTAATTATGAATTATTTTTGAAGAATAAATCACAACAAAAATTGTTGGAAATAATAATGGAGATTTCCATGGAGATATGCAATCTCATGAAATCTCATGAGATTGCCTCCATATGGAAAAAGGGGACGACCACCAAGTCCTACTTGGAATAGGTGGCTGTCCACCTTGTTATACATGGGAGATGTAATCTCCATGTATATTATCTCCTTATTTGGTTGATGTAATTTAGGATTGATTTATTTTTTATTTTGTCAAATATATTTTGATCTAAATTAAATCATACTTTGTTGGTTTTTACCAACAACAATCTTTGCCATTGGATTGAATATAAATCAATCTCATCCATTGATTTTATATGTACCATGGATTGAGATCCATGGATCCCAAAACCCTATAAATAGAGAGGCATGTCATGCTCTCTAGGGCTATGCAATTTTTGGAGCAAACTCTCTCTCTCTCTCATTCTTCTCACACGCCAACTCTCTCTCTCTCTTTCTCTCTCTCGCTCTTCTTGGTGGTCGTCCACCAAACCCTAGAGGAGAGACTCATCGTCGCCTTCGCCACCGCGCCGCCGCTTCGATGTTCTTCGGTTCTATGTCTTCTTGGAGTGCTACGCTCACGAAGAGGACGTTCTATCTCGTACGACGAGATCAGAAGTTCATCGTGCCTGCATCGACTTGTTGGATTGCAAGGTTCACGCGGTTCATCCCCGCGCTTGCAAGCGACCTCTCTGACGACCGGACTTGAGGCAGGAGGTTTCTTTTCTTAGAGACTCGATCAGCCATACTTCAAGAGGTATTCCTTTATAATTTTTGTGGTTATAGATGAAACGATCCGAGAATCGTTCTTGGATCATGTGGTTTCATCGCATGAAAATTTTTTAAATTCCGCTGCACAAAACAACTAGTACGACTAGTCGTTCTGCGTCGTATCCGATACGACGATCACGCTTCCGTGATGCGCTTGAGAATAATACCATATCCTTCAAGTGGTATCAGAGCCTTAGGTCGAAGGTTTGGAATATGATTCGTAAACCTAGGATGACTTGGATTCGTTAAGGTCACGAAAGTTTTTGTCGCATTTGATTTTCACAGATCTGTTTAGTGAATAAATTAGGCCCTTTTTAAAATTTTAAACAGAATTGATCACATGCATTTTGTTCCCCATTAAATAAATAAAACATAGGATCTGAGTTTACGTAATTCGGATTCCGTTTGCTCGAGATATGATTGTTTTAATGAACATGTATGCACTGTTGCGGGAACTGTGAATCTTAACATGATTAATGAGTTAATTACTATTTTGATCTGTCTCGAAATGCATAAAATATTACTTGGATTCTGTCCTAACTCAAGTTAGCAATCTTTGAAAATTGAGTTTGTCTAATTTGGATTTAAATTTATTGAGATATGTTAATTTTAGTAAGTAGGGGTCACTGTTGAAATTACAGTCCTAATCAAGAACCATGTGATTGTCAATTAGTGAAATTAATTGTTAATTTCATGAAATAATTGTGGAAAATATTTTTGAAATATTGGAAGGTGATTATTTCCTTAATTGACTTGGCGTCAACCAATTAATTGATTAGATTTGATCTAGATCATAATTGGAAACACAATCATCAAACTTGATGCTTGAATAGGATTGGGAATTTATGTAGCAAATTTCTATAATCAAAAATTGTTTTGATTATTAATATATGGTATAATTTCGGTTGAAGAACCGATGATCTTCTCAAGTACAAATTGATATATCTGGCATTATCCTTTCCTGAGGTGGATATGGTGTCTAGTCGGAGAGCATTGGGATTGCGGGTTGCAACGTATGTGGTCCGTCCTACTCTCGTCGGTAGTGGCCATGACAGCAGGTAGGGACTCGATAATACCGGAGAAAATCAAGGTGTATTTTATAATTATTAAAATTCGAATTAATACGTACTTTGAGATATTACCATATATATATATATTCAAGTAAAATAATCAAGTTTGTTGATTGAATTGGATTGATAATTAATTTAATATGATTAAATTGACTATGTCCAATTGAGACACTCTATTATGAATAGAGTTGTTATTTCTCTTGGAAGAATTAATTATATAAATATAATTCATGATAATTAATTAAAATTTGAATATGTGGTGGAGGATCACATAAGTGACATCCATGGTCTCCCGTCAAGGCGAAGGGTTCCGTCGCCAGGGATAGCATGTGGGAGACGCCTGTCCGAAGTGATAGCTCCTGTGTGCAAGCGCATCTGGATCGGACTCATCGCTTCTCGAAAGAGTAAGGACGTATGCGTAGTGACCCCAATATCAGGTCCTCATATTATTGGGGCGATATTGGATTGCGCATAGCGAGTTGTATTCCTGTTGACGGTTGGTTCAATTAATGACGGGTCAACATCACCTTAGGGGTAGTGGGCCCGGATATTAAAGACCGAATTGGGAGATGTAAGTTGGACTTGCAAGGCGGAATGTGTTCTCGCTTATCTTTATTGGAGTCATAGGTTCTCATATTATTGGGATATGACAAAGATAAGAGGAGATCCCAGTTCTTGCTTGAGATATAACGGTAAGTATATCTCTTACTTTGAAAGTAATTAAGAGAATAAACTTTCAAGGTTGACAGAGAAAGAACAATTCGATTTAAAATGCCTTAATCAAATATCATGAATATGAATATATGATTATATGTTCTAATATAGTGCATTCTTAATTTCAGAAAATGAAGCCCTTGAACCCACTAAGCAGGCTTCTTGAGGTCAACCAATTGACCGGTCTGAATTACTCGGATTGGATCCGTAATTTGGAGCTTGTTCTCTCTGCAGAGCGCATAAGTTATGTGCACTCCGAAGACAAGCATGAAAGCCCTAAATCTAAGGAAGAAAAACATACAATGACAAGTATGATGAAGATCATGTCTTGGCTAGATGCTATATTCTGGGTTCTCTCTCCAATGTTCTTCAGAAGCAACATGTGGAGATGAGTACATGTCAGGAGATAATGCAGAATCTAAAAGATATGTTTGGTGACATTAACCGCACCCAGTGTTACAATATTATGAAAGAGCTCGTTCGCTGCAAGATGCAGGAAGGAATTTCGGTTCGAGAACATGTACTCAAAATGTTTGGGTACTTGTCTGAACTGGAGACTCTTGGGGCAAATATGGATGCAGACATGCAAGCTGACTTCATTCTGCTGTCTTTGCCCAAGTCTTTCAATAATTTTGTGGTCTCATTCCACATGAACAAAATGGACTTGTCGAACAATGGTCTTCTTCCTGCATTAAAGTCTGCAGAAGATGAAATGAAGAAAGATGGTCCCGCTGGCAGTGCAATGGTTGCACATGTCAGAGGGAAGCGTGGTCGGAAGCAAGGTTCTTGGAAGGGACTGACCCAAAAGAGAAAGAAGAAGAGTCAAGGCATTGGCTCATCTTCTAGTTCATCCACACCGATAGCGTCAAAAAAATCTGACTTCTGTCACCACTGCAAAAGCCCGGGCACTGGAGGCGTAACTGCCCGGATTACCTGAAGTCGTCAGACAAAGGTAAAGCCCCAGCAGGTATGAAATCTACTTTCATCATTGAAACTAGTTTTCTCGTTGGATGAGAAGGAAGTTGGGTTGTAGATTCTGGTGCTTTTGTTCATGTATGCAATTTGTTGCACTTGTTTCAGGAAATTAGAAATCTAGAGGAAGGAAGATAGTCATCCAGATGGGATCTGATGCAAGTGTTGCAGCAGTCGTCGTCGGGACTTGTCGACTATCATTATCTAGTGGAAGAGTCCTTATACTTAAAGAGTGTCTTTATGTACCTGAAGTTAGAAGGAATTTAATATATGTATCTAAGCTAGTTAGAAGTGGATATTCATTCCTTTTCTGTAATAAATTAGTCATAAATCATTATGATAAATATATTGCAGAAGGTATTTTAACTTCTGGTGGACTCTATGAATTGTGCATTATTAATCATGTCATGAATGTTACAACCACTAATAAAAACCCTAAAAGATCCATGGAGAGTAAAAATCATTCGAATATGATTTGGCGTCAAAGGCTTGGTCATTTATTTGTTGATAGGATCAACATATTGATAAAGGATGGACCTTTAGATTTTCTGCATGTTCAATCTTTGCCTACCTGTGAACATTGTATTCAAGGTAAAATGACTAGGATGCCTTTCCGTAACAAGGTTACAAGATGCGAAGGTATTATTGACCTAATACATACCGATGTATGTGGTCCCTTCAGTACTGCGACACGAAATGGATATCATATTATTTGACGTTTATCGATGACCATTCGCGATACGGGTTTTTCTTCCTATTACGTCATAAATCTGAAACCTTTGAAAAGTTCAAAGAGTTCAAGGCTTTGGTTGAGAACCAAACCGATAGGAAGATTAAGCGGATTCGATCTGATCGAGGTGGCAAGTACCTCTCAGACGAATTCAAAGATTACCTTAAGGAGAATGGAATTGTTTCCAATCTCACTCCTCCTAGAACTCCCCAACTTAATGGTGTTGCTGAAAGACGCAATAGTACCATTATGGACATGGTCCGTTCAATGATGAGCAAAGCACATTTACCTCTTAGTTTCTGGGGATATGCAGTAGAGAATGCAATATATATCCTGAACAAGATTCCTAGCAAATATGTACCTAAGACTCCTCATGAGCTCCGGTATGGAGCCAAACTTAGTGCTAATCACTTGAGGGTTTGGGGTTGCTTGGTCCATGCGAAGAACGTGGATGCAAGTAAGCTAGAATCTCGCACTCGTGAGTGTTACTTCATTGGGTATGTTAAAGATGGTATTGGATACCAGCTCTATGACCCTGAGACCCAAAATGTTTTTGTCTCTAGAGATGTGAAGTTTCTAGAGGATGATTTCCTTAAAGGTCAAGACAAAAATGAAGTAGAGGAACTCATTGAATCCCCTGAGGATTTTGAGCATCCTAGATCAGAAACTGAAGAGATAAATAAAGATGAAACACCCATACCTCTTCGAAGGAGTTCGAGGGTGGTTGCATCACATGAAAGGTATGGATTCCATGTGTCAAATGAGACTGACATTGATCCTACTTCATTCGATGAAGCACTCGCGGATCATGACATGGATAGATGGATGCTAGCAATGAAGTCAGAGATTGACTCCATGCATAAGAATGGTGTACGAACCCCAGAGGATCCACCTACAGGGGTAAAACCCATTGGGTGTAAATGGATCTTCAAGAGAAATAGGGGACCTGATGGGAAAGTAGAGACTTTCAAGGCACGGCTCGTAGCCAAGGGCTACACACAAAGAGAATGCATCGATTACGATGAGACATTCTCCCCTGTGTCTATGCTTAAATCCATCAGGACACTGCTAGCTATAGCTGCATATCTAGACTACGACATCTGGTAGATGGACGTCAAGATGGCTTTCCTCAATGGATACCTCGAGGAGGATATCTACATGGAGCAGCCCCAGGGCTTCATAACTGAGGATGGCAAAGTATGCAAGCTAAAGAAATCCATCTATGGGCTCAAATAAGCTTCTCGTAGCTGGAACATCAGATTTGACGAAACCATAAAGAGTTATGATTTTGTGCAGAATCTTGATGAACCTTGTGTATACAAGAAGCTTAGTGGGAGCACCATTGTATTCATCGTACTTTACGAAGATGACATCCTTATCATTGGGAATGATACAGGAATGATGACCAGTGTGAAGATTTGGCTATCCTATACCTTTGAGATGAAAGATCTTGGAGAAGCCTCTTACATCTTAGGCCTGAAGTTGTTCAGAAACCAAGAAAAGATGATTTTGGGATTGTCACAACATGGATACAATAAGAAGATTCTTGAACGATTCCATATGGATAGTTCCAATAAAGGATTCCTACCCTTAAGACATGGTATCCACCTGTCTAAAGGAATGGCTCCTCAAACTGTTGAGGAAAAGAAGGTCATGGCTGGATGTCCTTATGCATCACCTGTAGGAAGCTTAATGTATGCCATGATGTGTACTAGGCCAGATATCTGCCATGCAGTGGGAGTGGTAAGTCGTTACCAATCCTGCTACGGAGAACAACACTGGAATGCAGTAAAGAACATATTCAAATATCTAAGACGGACGCAAGATTACATCTTGGTCTATGGAGATGGTGATCTCCAAGTCTTAGGATATACAGATTCCGACTTCCAATCGGATGTTGATGATCGAAAGTCAACATTAGGGTTTGTATTCCTATTGAATGGTGGTGCTGTGAGCTGGAGAAGCAAGAAGCAGGACACTATTGCAGATTCAACAACAGAAGCCGAGTACATTGCTGCATCGGATGCTGCAAAGGAGGTCTTGTGGTTGCGCAAGTTCATCCTAGAGCTTGGTGTAGTTTCCTCTGATACTCCCATCCCGTTACTCTGCGATAACATGGGAGCCATTGCCCAGGCAAAGGAACCCAGATGGCATCGGAAGAGCAAACACGTGGAAAGGAAATACCACATCATTCGGGAGATTCAAAAGCATGGTGACATCATCATCACCAAGGTGGCCTCTACCAACAACATTGCTGATCCTCTTACCAAACCTATGACACAGAAGGTTTTCGACCATCATGTAATGAGTATGGATTTAAGGATTGTTCCCGAATGGTTCTGAGGGCTAGTGGGAGATTGTTAGCAATGTGAGCTCCGGGAGAACCATTCCTACAAGAAATGTTATTGTAATAAATGATTTATCAATAAAAGTTATTGAATATTTTTCACTCCCTTTCTGAGATTGAATGCTTGAATGCACTATAAGGTCCCTCTGTACAATAAGGGTTATGTACCATGGCCAACTTGATGATCATACAGATGTTGATTCATTAATTGAATCATAGAGGCTGATGCTTGGATGAATATCTAAGGAGTTAGATAGAGGACTCATCAAGCATCATCAAATGATTGTTAAGTGATGATCTCCAGTCTGAGTAGGAGATGGCAATCCTTTCTCATATGGCTGATATCTGATCGATCTCTTGATGCAGGTCCTCTGCATGGGAATAGTGATTCGGAGGTGTCAGATTAGTTAAGCCAATGGGTTGACTTAACGAGGTCGAGATAACCAAATACCTATGTTGAATGCTGTCACATCATAGGAATGCATCCTATGACCGAAGACGGATGTGTTGCTATATGTCTGAGTGTGTACATTTGGCAAACCAATAGGTTGATGACCTAGCCAAGGTCTATACACCGGCGAGCTGGTGTGCATGTAAGGACATATAAGTAATACGATCTCTCAAAGGGATAATACAGGTTCACTTATGAACCGGGAGACATGAGCTCACTCATGAGGTATTGGGACTGATCAAATTCCATGCATGGTCGTCATGCTTTGGAAGCATGACATGAATTTGAAGGTAAGATATATGCTTTGGGAAAGCATATGATCTATACCAATTCCCACTGACCAAGATTGAGAAACTTAATGATCATACCCTGAAGATGACAGTGTAAAAGTAATCTTTATCTTCAGAATGATCATAGGTCTTCCAGTATGCAGGATGTACAGGTATTAGGAATACCTGAGGGTGATGTGATCATAAATGATTGTATAACCATGACGCTTCCATTCTGAGGGAGTGATGAAACAGGTTTGGATTTTAATGACTCCTCTCATTAGAGAAGTGACCTAATCTTAGTCCATGTACTGGACATTGATCTGAAGGAGATTCAGATGCAATGAGAAGATTAGGTCTACAGTCTTGATTTGATCAAGCATATGTGGGAAGTCCATGGGATCTGGATTTGAGATATGATCTCAATATCCAAGTCACGATACGTAGAACAATACAATCGCCATGTCCTTATCTCCAAGTATCTGCGGAGAAATCACATTATTCTTGAAAGGGTTCAAGAATAATTCCATAGATCTAAGCATTGAAGAAATAATGATTAAATGTGATTTAATCATCTTGATGTGTGTAGAAATTATCCAATATAAATAAATGTGATTTAATTATTATGGATAATAATAATATGGATAGAAATATCCAATTATTCATAATATATTATAAATGTGATTTATAATGTATTAGAGAGAGTTAATTACAATTTATATTCGTTGATTAATTATTATGTGTATTGGATACACATTGTGTACTTAATTGAAAATGTGAATTATATGTTGTTTTGGGTTGTGAATGTGATTCACAATTTTTCAATAGCAAGATTGCAATATTCTCAAAATTAATTATGAATTATTTTTGAAGAATAAATCACAACAAAAGTTATTGGAAATAATAATGGAGATTTTCATGGAGATATGCAATCTCATGAAATCTCGTGAGATTGCCTCCATATGGAAAAAGGGGGCAGCCACCAAGTCCTACTTGGAATAGGTGGATGTCCACATTGTTATACATGGGAGATGTAATATCCATGTATATTCTCTCCTTATTTGGTTGATGTAATTTAGGATTGATTTATATTTGATTTTGTCAAATATACTTTGATCTAAATTAAATCATAAGTTGTTGGTTTTTACCAACAACAATCTTGGCCATTGGATTGAATATAAATCAATCTCATCCATTGATTTTATATGTCCATAGATTGAGATCCACGGATCCCAAAACCCTATAAATAGAGAGGCATGCCATGCTCTCTAGGGTTATGCAATTTTTGGAGCAAACTCTCTCTCTCATTCTTCTCACACGCCAACTCTCTCTCTCTCCCTCTTCTTGGTGGTCGTCCACCAAATCCTAGAGGAGAGACTCGTCGTCGCCTTCCCCACCGTGCTGCCGTTTCGATGTTCTTCGGTTCTTCGTCTTCTTGAAGTGCTACGCTCACGAAGAGAACGTTTGATCTCGTACGACGAGATCAGGAGTTCACCGTGCTTGTTCACGTGGTTCATCCCCGCGCTTGCAAGTGACCTCTCTGACGATAGGACTTGAGACAGGAGGTCTCTTTTCTTAGAGACTCGATCAACCACGCTTCAAGAGGTATTCCTTTATACTTGTTGTGGTCATAGATGAAACGATCCGAGAATCGTTCTTGGATCATGTGGTTTCATCGCATGAAAATTTTTTAAATTCTGTTGCACATAACAACTAGTACGACTAGTCGTTCTGCGTTGTATCCGATACGATGATCACGCTTCCGTGATGCGCTTGAGGATAATACCATATCGTTCAATGGATCCATGGTGGATGGCCATTATAAGAGAGAGAGATAGGCTTATAGACCTGGCCAAATTGCAGGACGGGCCGGCCCATGAGCTAGGTCGAACGGGCCGAGGTTAAAAAACCTTTGTCCAAGGCCCGCCCATGGGCTGGCCCATGGCCCATTTTGGTCCTTTTCCATTTATTTTTAGTGGTATTTAATACATATAGATGATTTTATTAATACAAACTACACATTATATAACTAATATACGTAGTTTACATGTTACTTGACATGTAAACTATTTATTTTTTTATTTAAAACTAGTGTCACAAATGAAAAACTTAAAGCATATCATATTAATACATGTATAATTTGACTTATATTTATATATTTTTTATTTTTTGCAGGCCTAGTCGGGCCAGCCTATGCTTAAATCTTGAAGCCCAAGCCCAACATGAGCGGGCTGGGCGGGCAGGCCCCCAGCCCGTTGGCTAGGTCTAGAGGCATGGCGTGTGGATAAAGAGAGAGAGAGAGAGAGAGAATTCATAATTGTTTTTTTCTCGAAGAGCAAGGGGTTCCTCTTCTTATATAAGGTTTTGGGAGTCCACGGATCCCAATCCATGGACAACACACAATCAATGGTTGAGATTGATTTGTGTTTCTTTCAATGGCTATGATCTTGTTGTAAAAACACAACAACAATTAATTTAATTTAATTTAATATATATCGATAAATCAATATATTTAAATTCAAATCAAATCAATTAATTATCCTTGAAGATAATGAGGAGATAAACCATATCCCCTAAAAATGGGGGACGACTACCAACATCTCATGAGATCTCATTATCTCATGAGATCTCGTTATCTCATGATATACCATTATCTCATGATATCTCCAGGATTTACAACAACAATTGTTGTAAATTATTTCACAAAAATAATTCATAATTATCTTGTGAAATATTGCAATCATTCCATTGGAAAAATGTGAATCAAATTCACATCCCAAAATAAAATGTAAATTATATTTTGATTAATCATCCAATGTGAATCCAATTCACATCAATAATTAATCAACAAATATAAATCGCAAATATCTCTCTCTTATATACTATAAATAACATTTATAATATATATGATTAATATGGATAGTTCTATCCACATTATTCATATCCATGATAATTAAATCACATTTAATCATCTTGGATCTCTTTTCTCATGTGCCGAAATAACATGAATCATATTCATATTATTCACATCTTTGATAATTAAATCACATTTAATTATCTTAGATATCTATCCTTATAATATGAATCAAATTCATATTATTCATGATAATTAAATCACATTTAATTATCCACTTTCTCAATGCTCGGATACATATATCCACAATGAAATTATCCATGAACTCTTTCAAAGATAATGCGCTTTCTCCGTGGATACTTGGAGATAAGGACATGGCGATTGTATTGTTCCACGTATAGTGACATGGATATTGAGATCACATCTCAAATCCAGATCTTGCGAACCTCCCATAGATGTTTGATTAAATCAAGATCGTAAATCTAATCTTCTCATTACATCTGAATCACGTTCAGATCAATGTCTAACATTTGAACTAAGATTAGATCACTTCTCTATGAGAGGAGTCGCTAAAATCCAGACCCGTTTCATCACCCCTAGGAATGGAAGCGTCATGGTTATACAATCGTTTATGATCACATCACCCTCAGGTATTCCCAATACATGTACATCCTGCATACTGGAAGACCCATAATAAACCCAAAGTATAAGACCTATTTTACACTATCTACTTCAGGGTTTTATCAGTAAGTTTTCTCATTCGATCATCGGGAGTTGGTATTGATCATATACTTTCCAAAAGCATATACAATACCCATGTGTTGATCATATACTTTCCCAAAGTATATATAAAACCTACAAATTCAGTCAAGCTTCCAAAGTGATATGACCGTGCATGGAATTTGATCTTCCCAATATCTCATGAGTGAGCTCATGTCTTCCGATTCAGTAAATGAACCTGTATGATCCCTTTGAGAGATTGTATTACTTATATGCCCTTATATGCACACCAGTGCGCTGGTGTATATACCTTGATTAGGTCATCAACCTATTGGTATGCCAAATGTACATACTCAGACATATAGTAACACATATGTCACTGATCAGAGGATGCGTGCCTATACAGTGACAGCATACGACATAAGTCTTTGGTTATCTCGATCTCGTTAAGTGATGAGCTCGGATCTTATTGCGCTTAAGTTATTGCATTGTTGGTGTAGAGAACCGCAAAGAGATCCGAGTTTATCAAACAAAAATCGGTTTTAAAATAGGAGAGAGAGAAAGTAAGGTGAATTGGATTAATCAGCTTCTCTCCTATTGTACATCTTACACTTTTTTATTTATCCAAGTAAGTGTGCCTGAGTCGAACTCAAGGAGGCAGAATAGAAGTATCTTGATTTTTAAGGGGAAATTATATTTTTGTGATTTTTTTATCTCTTCTTAAAGCGAGCGAGAAAGTGTGAGATCTTTTTTTATGGATTTTTTTATTTTAAGTTTTTATTTGGTTTTATATTTTTCAATTTTTATTTATTTTTCAAAGTGGTATTTTTCAAAAAATTTACCTACAATATAATATGTAAGAAATATGTGAAATATAGGTGATACTATATAGTAGGTAGATCGATCGAGCAACGAGCTCGAAGAAGACTTGAAAACAAATCAAAATGGAGTCGAAATTCGACAGGTCAAATCATGACGATAAGGCGACGAAAATACACAAGAAATACTGAAAACCTCACTAGGGTAGTTGCGTAACTACCCTAGAAAATTCGATAAAAAAATAGCGTCAAAAAAGTGTCTAAAGTCCCCCTACAACACATGGGTAGAAATGTAAGAGAAAGAAATAAAAAGTTCTGCAGTTACGTCCACGGTCAGGGACTAGAATGTAAAGAAAGTATGAAAGATTAAAATTAGGTCCCCACGCGGGGACCTAATTGAAATTTCCGGAAATCTTTGAGGCGCACTGGAGTTCTGGAAGTCAGCCGGGTTTATGATGCAAATTCTCCACCCCTTCAGATTGAACGGCGGAGATTAGAAGGTTTGGCTCGATCTGAAGCGTCCACTCAAGGACACGTGTCACCAAACTGTGCTTCTGGATGTTCTTGAGGTTCTTGAGCTTTTGCGCGCATCTGACGAAGAAGCTTCCTTCTCCGATTTATTTCCGGCGATGGTTGCGCTGCTTGGGCCTCCTGTAGGGCCAGAGGGGTGGCTCCTCCACCCCTCGAGCTCGCCTGCGGGTGAACTCGTGCGGAAGTGCTTGCGATCAGCGGAAGAAGCTTGAAGAAGGTGATGACCCCACTGCTCCTGGAAGCTGATGTAGTTTGCTGCGCCTTCTTTGAGTAGGAATTGCATGAATATTAGAAGCTCCAGATGAATTGCATTTGCTCCAGATGGTTGTTGGATCTGCAAAGAGGGAAGGTATGTGCTCGATTTGCGAAGAAATCGGCCAACGAATTAAGAATTGCAAGATCAAAAGGTGTCTCCAGAATTAAAAGAAACGTGCGTGAGTGGTAGCGAGAATTGCAATGCGAAATGGTTTGATTTTGAAACAATTTAGATATGGAATTTGATGTGCGTTTAAAAGGTATGATTAGATGACCTAATGATGTGATTATAGTCGCTAATGTATGCACATAGATCGAGAAAGAAAATGGTGAAGATGAAGGAATAGATCTGGGAAAGAGAGGTGTATTTACCTCAGATGATTGCTCAACGACCGATCTTTGCCGGAGTTGAACGCTGCGCAAAGCGACGATGCAAGGCAATCTAGCATCTTGGAACTTCTCCTTGATCTTCCCTCTTCCATGCGTGATGGCTAACTGGTGTTGTCACCACCGCAATTGGCCGGAACGAGACTTTGAAGGGGAGGGTCAGCACAGGAACTGGGTTCAAGTTTGTTGGAGATGAGTTGGTTGGAGACGTCCAAGTTAATGGCGTTTTATATAGGAAACGAAGAGGGTCCAGGGGTGATCCAATGGCTGGCGAGTAGGAGGGTTGTTGGGAGGATGAAATGGAGGGTGGAGATCGAGTGAAGAGGTTTTGGTATGCGCAGGAAAAATAGGTGAAGAAGAGGCGTTGGAGCAGAGCTCCAACGACCTGGTTCTTGAAGAAGAACCAGGTGGTGACACGTGTCAGCACATGATAGGATAGAGGATTAAATGCCTTATAAATTATATAATAAATAGTAAATAGCATTATTTTAAATAGATATAAAAATAAGAAATGTAAATAATTAAACTATCTAAATTATAGGACAATTACTTTTTATAAATAATAAATATTATACAGAATATAAATATTATATTAATAAATAGGTATAGATAAATAAGTTTCAAATTTGTAATTCAATAAATAGATAATTAAATATTAATTTTATATTTTATTAATTATTATAATAATAAATAAAGTCTATGTGAATTTTGAGGGATTTTAATAAATTAGTTTACATATATTAATAAATAGAGGTATAAGTGATACAGTTCACTTTCATCTATAATTTAGTGTTTTTGACTTAATTAAAATAATAAATAAGCTCCAAAAATTCTGAAATAAATAAAGTTTAAATTACAAGATCACAAAATAATTAGAAATTATAAAATTAATAAAATAATAATTAATGTGTTCTAAATAAAATAAATAGCCTAGAAACCCTGTTGTCGTTAGGTCTCAAAACCGACTTTTTGCAAACAGATTCCGATTTTAGTGAAATCATCTTCAGTAATTAGAGAATATTATTTTATGAACTTAAAGGTGAGTAGAGTGAAATTGGAGTTCGTATGAGAAAGTTATGAGGTTCGGAAGTTGAGAATTTGATAATTTAAACGTTGGATTTCTTGGCATATATATAAAATAATATTTTTAACTTATTTTTATATTTTTATATATTTTTAGAAATAATTACGAAAAGAGTTTGATGAAAAATATGAACATATGAATTAATTAAAATCAATGAAGATTTGGTATTTATGGATAAATAGTGAAGAATGTGTGGAATGTGTCTTAAATTATTTTTATGGTTTTCTTTCCTTATCTTCCCTTACTTATTGGTTTGTCGACCAATCCATGCTGACTTGGTCTCGGAGGTTAGGTTATATAAATATATTTTGCAGCTATATTTATATTATCTGAGTCATATTGTACATATACAATCTGCCTTATTTTCTTTTCTTTATTCTTTATTTATTTACATGTTTTTGATGCATATTTACATGTATTTGTTAAGGGTTTCAAGACAAAATACAACAAAATATTAATGAATTATGGATTCATCATTAAGTCAACTCTTTGACCTAACTAATCTGTCACCTCCGAATCTCTATTCCTATGCAGAGGACCTGCTTCAAGAGGCCGGTCAGATATCAGCCTTTAGAGATAAGGATTGCCATCTCCTACTCAGGCTGGAGATCACATCTTAACAATCATTTTATGGTGCTTGATGAGTCCTCAATCTAACTCTTTAGATATTCATCCAAGCACCAGCCTCTATGATTCAATAATTGAATCAACAGTTGTATAATCATTAAGATAGCCATGGTACATAACCCTAATTGTACTAAGAGACCTATTATGCAAATTAGTTATTCATCATTTCAGATTAAGGAGTGAATTGCAATAACATTTATTTCATAATGGCTCATCGTGGGCTCGCATGTCCAACAACAAGTTCGTCCATATTGTAAAATATATATCTTCTACTATATCCTGATATTGAGACTGGAGAAAGTCTGGACCGGGTGAGATTGTTCGAGATTACTCGACAAACAACTTACAAAGACGGTAACCGAATCTTTATTCAAGAGATATGTAGAAGCACATGGAAGTTACATAAGAACTATATTTTGATGTAATGAAGCTTGTGTGGTATCCTAATAAACGTCTCAAAATGTAGGGTCGCATGATCGACTTCCTACAGACCCAATTTCGTCCAACACAGGGAACTCTAGAAGAGTTGAATGAGATGTTTCAACATGTGTATCTGCCTTGTACACAACACTTTGGTTGGGTTTTTGCTTGGTGGTGCATCTTCCACCAAGACAAGTTTCTATGGAAACAAGTAGCGGTGTTCCATCCTCCGTAGAGTTTCAGCAGTTGAAAGATAAGGTCGAAAACCTGACCTTGAAGGTTGATAGGTCGCATGAGAGGGAAGATAGATTGCGAGATACAGTCCTCCAGATCACGCAGAACATGGATCAACTTCATATGTTCATCAAAAATTGTTTGTACAGGATCATGATCCTCTGCGCCATGATGCTGATTGAATAGATCCACTAGTAGATGATGATGATCCTTATATGTAATTTTTTTATGTTTGTTATGTAACATATCAAGCTAATATGTAATATATCTATGATGTCAAGTTTTTCCATACATTTGAAACTATGATGTATTTAAATCTGTTTAACAATGAGTCTATGATATACATTGAATCCATGAGGTGTTTAAAATTTAGGAAGTTTTTTAATCTATTTTGTTTGAATGTAGGAGGTGTTTGAATATATGATATGCACTATCTAAGTTCGAGAACGTGCAAGTGAGAATGTACAGATATTTGAATCTATGATATGCACTATCTATGAATCTACTGCATTTGAACGAAGGAGGTGTTTGAATCTACTCAAATATATATGAATCTCATATCCAATATATATCGTGCAAGTGAGAACAACAGTAACTGGTGCTGTAACTTTTTTCAGTAGTTATCAATAGTCATGTAATTGCCGATAATAATATAGTATGAGTAGTTATTATCAGTGGTCACGTAACCGCCGATAATAATATGGTATTACTCATTATCGACGGTTGGTCTAGCCGATGCTATAGTTTTCGCGGTAGAGATTCATACACCTGGAAGATATTCATTGTCGGTGGTTACTCGTTTGCGGCGGTCAACGCTTTCGATGATTAAGGCTCGGCCACTGCAAAAGCTTTTTACATCCCATGTTTTTTCGATGGTCCATTAGCGACGAACCCGGTTCTTTACTGGCAGTACTCGACCGCCGAGTAAAGTGCTTGTCCTACTAGTGTGGGGAGTTGACTAGTTCGGGCAAGAGGAGGTTTTTGAGTTTGGTGAAGAGGGAAATGAGGTCGTGGTACCGTTTATGTTTCAAAAATTGCAAGCACAAATGTAAGACTACTGGTGGTCGCATATGAGACGTGAAATTGACCGTCCAACTTTTGTTCTCGCATATTTACATATGTGACTACTAGTGGTAGGATTGGGGTCGCATTTCATAATACGATCACAAACTCACCACTAATGGTCGCAGTCTTGTGCTAGTAAAATCAATGTTTTCTTATACTGTGACTTCTTTTTCTATCTCGATTCTTCTCATTCATTCAACTCGTCCTCCTTTGTTCACATGTGCATGTTCCACCCAATTTATATGCGACTTCACTCACGGCCTTCTAAAAGATCACAGAGGAACCCCTGTTGTAATACACGGGACCATTCGATGTGGATCGGACGACCCTCATCGGACAACCCTGTGTAATACAGCACCTGCTGTATTATAGCAGTGGATCTGATCGCCTAAAAGATTCCCTCTCATAGATTGGATCGTCTGCTGTCCCATGAGTTGCAGCAGACTCTGCTAGAGGCCCAAGAGCCGCTTGATCTTGATCGTTTGCTGCAACCCATGGCACAACAGACACATCCTATCTCTTCCTCTCACGTAGCCCTTCCTCTCGGAGGCCAGCTATCCCTTCTCTCTCATAGTTGCTAGAGAGCCCACTATCCACTCACATCATCTATTTATTTGCGTCGCATCACCATCCCATCCGTCCAAAGTCTCGAGATCTTTCAGACTTTTACAAGAAAGCCGAACTGCATCAATCGAAGCATAATCGTCGACAAAGCCCAGGGGTCCATCGCGAGAGCTTATGTATTAATATTTCTTAGACTAAGATTTACCATCTCTAAGGTGGAATAAAAGAAAGATACAAAGGTTTGTTCCAATACGAACAATTGGTGTAGTCATTTCCTAGATGACTACAAAAGAATTTATCACAAGAGAAACATCTTTCCTTGACGGAAAGGTGATCGAATGGAAAAAAAACTAGAAGGAAAATTCTTCCACCTCCGTCAATTCATTCATAGATTTCATAATTGTTACTTCTGGGCTATTGTTTCGATATATGTATTCTTGTGGCTACAAGGTAACTAGTGAAGCAGCTAATCAAAAGACACGATACGTTTATGCTCTTGCACTATCTTTGGACGAATTGAAGGACGTGATACCTTAGTGCCTGAACACTATCATCTCCTAGGAGGAATAAATGTTTGACGAGAAGAAAACTAATATATGTTCAAGAACATATTTTTGATGCCTTTTAAAAAGCCATAACTAAATTGTCTGGCAGAATACCGGATAAAGAAGATGATTAATTAGTATAGAATAATCCCTCTCCTTAATGCTCGACAATTTAACTATATTTCTGTACAATCAAGGATTAAATAGGACTTCATTCTGTTTATTAATTGCTTGCACATCATTGTCTCCAATACCGTGATCACAGCAACTCACATCGTCACACGTTCCCCTGGAGTCGTTTTCTTATTAGATTCATAAAGGTAAACTGATTCATTACGATTAAAGAAACATAGACGGATGACTGATGAAGAAGCCGAGCTTCATATCCAATCACTAACGTAGATGACAGCTTCAATAAATGAAGACCGATTGTCTGCAGTAAGGGTCGGAGCCGCTCAATCGTTAGCATGGATTTGCACGGTAGGACTCCACAAAAAGTGTAAATCCGTGCAAATCGCTCGATCAAAGTCGAACAGCTCTTCCCTACTACAGAATCGGATAAACTTTGAGGATGCATTTCGTATTATATGATACGCCACTTAGAACGTTACGAAAACACACATTTATTTGCACAATATCTGTCATGGCTTTTGGACACACATATCTAATGAAATGAGACATCCTTTGATAATGATTCAATAAGCTCATGGACAATATATTATACCAAAATTACTCTAGATGATCCTCTGCTTCAAGGAAATCAAACCTCCAGGTGTTATAGATCACAAACATTGAATCACAACGAATGAAATGGAAAATCGAAACATATATCAAAATCCTCCAAAGAGAAAAATATTTTGGACCCTATACTCCAACTCGTGGAAACCAACCAAATTTGAACCCATGCACTGCAGTGCAATGCAATGCATGCAATGCATGCAGCGGCTAATGCATACGATCATGGAATCACGTCCTCCTCCGGGTCATGGACGCCGGATTTCCGTCGAAGAGCTCGTCGATGTAGTTCTCTAGATCCTCCGGTGCAAACTTGATGTACTTCTCCGTCTGCCGGCCGGCATCGAGGTACTGCTGGAACCTCCCGAGGAACGACCGGTACGCCGGCACGATGACCGCTTGAACAGACACCCGGAGCTCCGACTGCAGCTGCTCGTCGCTCACCACCCACGTGCTCTGCGTCTTGTGGATCTCCTCCAGCAGCGCGTTGAAGCTCTTGAACCTCTCCTTGAGGACCGGCTTGGACACGCCGCCTTTGGTCGTGAGGCCCTCGTCGCGGAAGCACGACAGCACCTTCCCCCACGTCTCCCGCTGGTAGCTCTTGTGGTACTGCCGAAGGTCTGATGACCTCTTCCGGCACCACGTGTTCCCCAGCAGCTCGTTGATCTCAGGAGACCCCTTCACCTTCTGCACCATGTACCTCCCGTTGTTCATCAGGAAGATGGAGCTCAAAGACGGGTCCTTGTACAACTTCGCCTTCGTCTCCAGGTTCCCGTCCAGCATCCCCATTATGGTAGTGAGCTGCGTGGCGAAGGATGAGTTTCGTCCGTCGTCATCGCCGTTGTCGTTCGCGTTGCCTTGGTTATCGTTGGACCCGCGGTCACGATCGGAGGTTTCGTCTCCGGGGCGTGGAGGCGAGGAGGAGCACTCGGTTTTGTAGTGCTCCTGGAAGACCTGCACAAGGGTCTTCTTGTACTCGCCGGCATACTTGACGTAGTTCATGACGTAGCGGGTGAGCGGGTGCACGGCGCCACCGGGGACTGGGGTCTTCCCGCTGTCGGCCTTGATCGAGCCCTCGAGATCGGTGAAGATCCCGACCGCCGCCTCGCCCAGCCGTGCCTTGGCAGCCAAGAGCTCGGTCTTGTACTCCTCCCACGGGTTCTGCTGCACCATGACGTTCTCCGCCCCCTCTGCCTCCCCGGACTGCTTAGACCATGGGAACAAGTCGTCGATGGTCGGCACAAGGTCCCGTAGAGCCTCGTAGATGTCGAGGAACTTGAACAGCTTCTCTGAGGATCGCTTTGTCATGGTTACCGCCTCGACGAAGGTCATGAGCTGGAAAATGGGGCCCCATGTGATATTGCCGTAGAGGGACGGCACCATAGTTGGGTTCCCGGCGAAGACGGCCTCGCAGAGGTCTCTCTCGTGAGGAAAGGACGCCGAGAAGAAGAGCCGGAAGGCGGTGATCCATTTGACGATCTCGCGCTCCAGCGTCTCCCACGGCATCTTCTGCACTTCCTCCACCCCCACCTTCTCGAACCCCGTCTCCGCCAAGGCCGTATCAAGGGCATTACGCCTGGCAACCACGAATGCTTGGTAGCACTCGGTGTCGTACCCGGCAGAGCAAAGGGCCTCCCCCACCCGCCGCAGCCACTCTACTCTCTCAGGCGGGTACGGTGCCGGTGGCTTCTTCTCGTCGTTTGACTTTTCATTGGCATCGGAGCTGTCTCCACTCGCTCCCTCGGGTTGCCCCGCCTTCTCCTCCTCCTCCGGTATCGAAGCGGACGGCGGCGTCCACTTACAAGAGCTGCTGTTATTGTTGTTGCTTGTGGCTGTTTCATCGAGAACGGCCCGGAACTCGTCCTCAAGGAAGGACATGGCATGGTTGAGGACGACGCCGGTGTGGTTCAAGGCATGAACGCAATGGGTCTTCGAGTCGGGGAGGGAGCCGAGGGCGGTGTCGAGCTTCGATAGGCGGTGGATCGCGTCGAGGAGGGAGAACTCCGGTTGATCGTGGCAGGAGAGAGGGGACGGGCGCTCCGGCGGGCATTCGAGGTGGGCGATCTCCTTCTCCACCAAAAGGGCGTACTTGTCGATGGTGGAGTCGGGGATGCGGTCGCCGTCCGGGGCCGACAAGAATGCGTCGATTTCCTCGGCGAGCTGCGGGAGGGTCCGTTGGGGTTCAGGAGCGGGTTGGGATTTGGTGATATTGGCATCGTCGTCGTCCTCCTCGTCGATGGATGGGGGCGGGTGGAGAAGGTCGAGGTCGAGACGGGGAGAAGGATGCCTGTTGAGAGAGAGGTTGCGGACGGGCTCTCGGGGCTTCTTCTCCTCGCGGGCGGTGAAGCTGCTGGACTTGCTGGGGAGGTGGTGCGGTCTCTCCATGGCGATGGTCGGGGATGGACGATGTTGTGGAAAGGGAGAGGAGGAGAGAGACTGGGGAAGAAAAAGGAGATAGATTTGAGGGGGTGGTGGCGGAAATGGCGCGAGAGGGGAGGGGAGGGGAAATGGTCGTTGAAGGGCGGGGGCACGCGTGGGGACGGACGCAATCCGTTGTTATTGCCATCTTTGGGCTTTCGGGTGTGTGGGTGCATATCTTTCTCCTTCCCGCTATGCTACGAAGAGCATTAGGGAATTTTTTTTAGAAAAACGGTTCAAATTCATTAGTCCAATTGGGGTAGAAAGCACAAGGAGGAAGGGTGCTTGGCACAACTACGTAAACATCCAATGTTTGGGAAAAAAAGGGACCAGCAGCCATTTAGGGAATGCATGACATATAATGTCTCTTGAAGATCATGTCTCATTTTGTTGTCTATGCAAATGGTGTCGGGATGAGCCTTGTGTCAGACCGGTCTACTCTAGCTCCAAATCCAACCAGTTTGATCGACCGCAGTCCAAGCATAAAGTTGAATGGATCATGCCAGTGAAGGATATCGAAAGATCCTTAACCGCATCACGAAAGCTTGGTGATCGCATCATGCGATCGGGGGTAACTAGTCATACTAGTTGCTTGAGGGATCAGAATTTAAAAAGTTGTTTCAACTAAACCACGAAGGGGTATTAGGGTTACCTCTTTAAGTGCGATTGCGATCGAAGTCTCTAAACGAAAAGACCTCCTGTCTCACGTCTGACCAGACGGAGGAGACGCCTGCAAGCACGTTGATGAGATGCGGACTTCTTGCAATCCAAGATGATTATCTAAGCGATGAATCTCCTGATTTTGTTATACGAGATCCGATGTCTTCTTCATGAGCGAGGCGCATCGAAAGAGACGGAGATACACGAGTGGTCGAAGCGGCAGCACGATGACGTGGCAACGACAACGATTCTCTCTAAAGCACAAAGTGGACGGACAGTTAAAGAGAGAGAGATGGGGCATGTAGTATGAGAATGAGAGAGAGATGATTCAATTGTTGTGTGTAAAAAGAAGAGCTAGGGTTGCCTCTTCTTTTATAGTATTTTGGGAGTGCATGGATCATAATCCATGTGAAATATAAAATTAACAGTTGAGATTAATTTGCTAAGAAGTAATTATGCTAAGATTCATCATTGATCAAATCATGTCACACATGATATAATTGCACCTCCGTACAACTCTATTAAGTTTAGGTGTATTAGGAGGAGTGAGATAGGAATGATATACCTTTATCCATACGGTATTCCTTGAATTCGTATAATAGATATTGGCTACCTAGGTTAGATCAGATTCATTTTATCTTCCTTCAAACTTTGATTTTAAATCAAAATTGTGAGATCTTTGAACATTTCAAATGTTTCTAAGGTGAAGGGAAGAAATCTCATAGCACAAATAATCATCAATTGATATCACATATCATTAATATTTATTTTGATATAGATGATCCACATACATCAATATGTATGCGATCTTTAATACCTTGACATCTTACACAATTCCTAGAGAAGGGTGCATCTGACTTTTACTTTGAATCTCTATTCATAAGTAAGTTTTGAATCTTTAGGCATTCTAAAATTCATCTCTTACTAGTGTAGTGATCTCATCAATAGACATATGTCCAAGGCTTGGTGTCAGATCATTGTCAAATGATCTTCATCATCCTATCGATCTTTTTAAGGTTTAATTTTCAGTATTAGAAATGTTAATGAACCATTCATTAATATTATAATTAAGTAGAGTTCTCTAGATATTAGATTACTATATGAAATATGTCCATCATAACTCTTTATGATAGGTCTATTCCAGAATACATGTTTATTTCTAACATTTAGAAATAAACAATGAATGTATTCTAATATTAGGTCATAGAGACATAGGGCTCTCCCACTGAAAATATGTAGTCTATCCATCAAATGAAGATTATTGCAAGGGTCAACATCTATGTGGATGACTACTAAACCTTAAGATCAAATTTTACAGTCTTCTAAAACATATGCAACCAATTGCAAGTGTTATAAGAAGAATGAGATATAATTTTTAAACTTTGATCTTATAAAATAAACAAGTCAATTTCGATGATTATATGTAGATATATAATATATCGATGCACTATTCGAGCCCTTCTCTAAGGATGTTAAATAGTGTAGATAGTCATACTATCAATACATCAACTAATTACAGTATTGGCATTCATCCAACTTTCTAGATGTCACATTGTCACATGTATTGAAGTCACAGAATTATAGTCAACCTTTTAACTTTCCTTCGTACATGGGTTAGACCCATGCTTCCACTGTGCTAATGTCATCTGTAAACAACCATTGCTTAAGACAAAGGATTTCTTAGTTAGAACTCAAAAGATTTCAATATAAAAGTGTTTCAACATTTATACATGCTTCATTTAATTCATACAATATGAATATTATGAAGCTTCATGAATGACTTGAGTATAGTCAGTAGAATGATGACACTCATCGTATCAACATCCATCTTAACTCAAAGACTTTTAGTTTAGACATGTACTCAAACATTTTGAGTACATCATCTCCTATCAAGCCACCATTCTGGATAATGTAGTGAACCATGCCATTCATGATTAAATATCGAGAGCACATATGTACGTTAAAACAACTTCTTAGATTTTATGAGGATTTTTGATAATTGCGATCACCATCGATATGATACTTCCAAAGCACATTTGATGAGAGATCAAGACTATAGAGACATACAAACTCAAGATTGTTGTACTATTATCTATTTAATTATCGTTCCTCATTATTGTGAGAAAACTTGCACATTGCAACCACATACATTATGTGCTCAACTGCAAGTACAATATCTTTATCATGAATTCAATTCAATGATAATTTAACTGGTTATTATTGAGTATAGTTTTGAGTGAGTTCAATGTAGCTTATATGAAATAAGATAATTTGCATAATTACTTAATTTAATTTAATTTAGAATTTTCTATATCAAATTTTCTTGCCTATCAATTATGAAAGTTCATTCCCTTATTCATTTTCAAAGTAAGATATATAATTACCATTATCTCTCAAGGAAGAACTAGGATCTCCATTCTTACCTTTGTTACATCCGAATAATGTGAGAACTTGTAACTCAGATAAAAAGAAGCGGGAACACATTCCGCCTTGCAAGTCCAACTTGCATTTTCCAATTCGGTCTTTAACACCCGAGCACGCCAACCCTAAGGTGATGTTGATCCGTCGTTAATTGAACCAACCGTTAACATGATTAGAACTCATTATGCGCAATCCTCTATCGCCCCAATAATATGAGGAGTCGATATTGGGGATACCATACATATGACCTTACACTTTCGAGAAGCAAAGAGCCCTATCCATGTGCGCTTTTATGCATGAGTTGTCACTTCAGACATGCATCTCCTACATACAATCCATGGTGATAGAAACCTTCGCCTTGACGGGAGACCATGGATGTCACTTATGTGATCCTCCATATCATGTTCAAATTTTAATTACTTATTATGAATCATACTCACATAATTAATTCTTCCAAGGAAAATAATAACTCTATTCATAATAGAGTGTTTTAATTAGATATAACTAATTCAATCATATTAAATCAATTATCAATTTAATTTATCAACCAACAAAGAATCTTGATTGTTACTTGAAGGATAGTATAATCTCAAAAAAATATTATTCAAATTTTAATATTTAAAAAAATGCATCATGAAAGATTCATCCTTTCCTTACATATTGTCATGGTCAGTACAAACAGGATGTGTGATAGACTGCTCAAAGAACAATCGGCTACCCCAACGATCCCCGACTAGACACCATATCCTCCTCAAGTCAGGATAATGTTATTTGATCATTTTGTATTTGAGATGATAATCATTCTTTCAACTGAAGTTATACCATATAATATTTATCGAAATTATTTTGAATAATATTATAAGAATGTTTTCTAAACAAATCCCCAGTCCTATTCAACTAACAATGTTTTGCATGTAGAGATTGTTCTACAACTATTGTAAGATAAACTAGGGTTTTCATGAAACATACATTCAATGGCCTATGATGAATAATCAATTATTTTAATAACTATTATGAATCATATTTAATCAAGGAGAATTTATAATTTCCATGTTCTCCATTGAATTATAAACACATTAAATAAAGAGGTTTGATGATTTAATCATCTTCCGACCCATATCCACTAAATAAGGAATATCTAGGGCAAACAAAATCAGAATAGCACGAAATAAATTTGATAGATTTGCTTGTTTGATTCTATACTTAATATAAGTATTTATTTAATATTTTATGATGTAAAAATAGTAAGCAAAATTAATTTTCTTATAGATCTTTAAATTCATGCAAAACATCTTTCATAACGAGAATTCTTCCATTCATTTTCATGTACTTTTGGCACCAACATTAGGCTATTATTTTTTTGACATATTTAGAAATTTTAAGTATGTTTTATTAACTAAAACGTATTTCCAAGCAGTGCACATATAGTAGATTTTTGTTTTAAAAAAACTGATTCAAATCTTGCATCCAATGGAAAAATAATGAGTCGCGTGCATCCGAAACATGAACATTGATCATCTAGGATTTTGAATCACATCCAAGAACTCAACCTGACTCCAATACTACTTGAAGGACATGGAAATATCCATAAGCACATCACAGACGCGTGGTGATCGCGTCATATGCGATCGAGAGCGAGTAATCATACTAGTTGCTCGAGGCAACAAAATTTAAAAAAATAAATGCGATCAAATCACATGATCCAAGAACACTTATTGGATAATTTCGTTTAAACCATAAAGGGGTATTAGGATTAGCTCTTTAAAAGTGGTTGCGATAGAAGTCTCTAAATGAAGAGACCTCCTGTCTCAAGTCTGACCTAACAGAGGAGATGCTTGCGAGCGTGTTGATGAGACGTGGGCTTATCGTAATCCAAGATGATTATCCAAATGGAAAATCTCCTGATCTCATCACAAGATATCCGATGTCTTCTTCACGATCGAGGTGCGCCGAAGGAGACGGAGATCCACGATACTTTCAAGAATAATGCGCTTTCTCCGTGGATACTTGGAGATAAGGACATGACGATTGTATGTTCCACATATAGTAACTTGGATATTAAGATCATATCTCAAATACAGATCAAGGGGAACTGTCAAAGATGTTTGATTAAATCAAAGGAATAAATTTAATCTTATCATTGCATCTAAATCGTATTCAGATCAATGTCCAATATTTAGACTAGGATCAGATTACTTCTCTATTGAGAGGAGTCGTTAAAATCCAAACCCGTTTCATCACTCCCTTGTAATAGAAGCATCATGGTTATACAATCGTTTATGATCATGATGGCACAATGATCAAGATGGACTAAGGTGGAAAATAATCAAGGGTCGTTGTCCCTAATCAATCAATTCGGTTAATCAAGAAGAAGAAAAACCACTCAAGCCAAGAGATAAAACAATCAAGCACACAAAATGTAAACAGTTTTCGCTATTTATTTTTACCTGGTATAGCAACCAAGGTCAAACACAAGGAGCACAAAAATGTACGAAGTAGTCAAATCTTGAAAAATAGAGGAAAATATATTTAGGTGGTTTTTGATTTTGCAAGTTTTAAATTTATGAATAAAGAAAAAAATCAAACAAGAAATCAAGGCACACAACAAACTTTTTGAATTTTTATTTTCTTATTTGCACTTATGCCCTTGCTAGTAGTGTAGTTTCTTGATGTTGTATCTATTTATTTCATGCATCTATAAATTGCTAAAAATCACCAAAAAAATTAGTTTGAGCTCATGTTTGCTTGCTCATTTACGCCATATTTTCGTATTACATTTTTATTGCATTTTCATATTTATTAAAAATCAAAAACATGCATTTTCAACACTGTTTGCATTAGAAAATCCATAAAAATTATAAAAATGTTTTGAAAAATTCCAAAAAAAATTATATTCTGTGTGTTTTATCATCTTTTAGTGTCACCAAATAGCATTAAAAATTTCAAAACAAAAACTTTAAAAATTAGAAAACTCTTAAAAACTTCATAAAAATCTAAAAAAACTAGAAAAATCCTAAAAATGCAAACTAAGTTCCTGTAGTTTCCTTATCTTATTACCTTTATTTTAAAATTAATTTGAGGAATTTTGGATACTGTTTTCTATTTTTATTCCTCATTTTAATTTCGGTCAGCAGCATAGCTTACTGTTTTCTAGTATTTTTTATTTTAAAAATACGAAAAACATTTAGAAAAATATCTAAAAATCACAAAAAAATCTTAAAAGTATAAAAGACCAAAAATATTTATTCCCTCATTTTTGAGCATTTTTACCTATATATATATATATCTCCTCTCTCTTGTGTACATATATTCTTTATATAGCTACATATGTACTAAAAGAAAAAGCAAATATAAAAATACAAAATATAAAAAGAAAATATAAAATCAGAAAATTAAAATCAAAATACAAAAATACAAAATTAAAAATTAAATAAAAAATCTAAAAATTAAAAACCCACAAAAATTTGCATATTTGTAGACACTTAGCCACATCACACTCTATGCACTTGCTTGATCTATCCTGTGTGCTCCCTGTGTTCGACACTCTACACATACATGCACTATACACATTTTATGTAGAGTTAATAATAAATTTTAACTCCACTTTTGCTTGTCATTGTTTGATTTCATATAGTGGGTTAATTGTTGATTAAATTCGAATTTCTGAGTGGTCAACACATCGACTGTGTTCCCGCCTTGTGTGGAATACACGACCGCTCGATTTTCGATTTTATCAAATGGCGCCGTTATCGCTCGATTTTCGGGTTTATCAAATGGGTCGTATATACTGGGTATATACTTTAGCCATAACTTGTACTTCTGTATTTTCTTAATAAATATGGCTAAGTATTCTTATAAAATTCATTAAAAACCTTAACAAAAAGTTGTGATTATTTCTTAAATACTTTTTGTACTTACTGATTAATAAATCAGTTGAAAATATTTTTTGCAAAATGTTTGAAAAATAGTTTGAAAATCTTTGTGAAAAATCTTTTGAAAACTATTTGGAAAATATTTTGTTACATGTTTTCAACATTTGTAAAAACATTTTTATTGTAAAATTATTTTCTTTGTGTGAAATAAAACGTTTGAAAGTTGATTTGCATATGGTTTGAAAAATGGTTGCAAAAATATGTGGAAAATCTATATATACTGTTTGGAAAACCTTTGCAAAATGATTTTCAAATGTGTGTACATGTTTGTAAAAACTGTTTGTAAAAATTAGTTTGGAATATAGTTTTCAAAATGGTTTGAAAAACCTTTGTCAAATAGTTTTGAGGAATACATACATCTCACCCAAAATTCTCTATGTATATATTTATAAAATTGATCACTTACCCTGTAAATTCTTAAAAATCCACTTCTTGTAAATATAAGAAGCACTCCCGTGTAAATATTTGTACCTAATTTTCAGCCAAAATCTTTTGTTTTCAAAAATCCAAAAAACATGTGCAAAACTAAAATCCAAAAACATTTGAAAAAAATCTTGTTGAAAAATCTAAAAAAATGCATATGCATCATCTTTTCAAAATCCATAAAAAGTTAAAAATCTTTGAAAATTGCATCATAAAAATATTTTCTGCATTTGCATAGCATGAGCATTTTTCGGATTGAGTTTGATAGTTGAACAAGTCTAAGTAAAATCCGAAGATTGGAGCTTGGTTGGACCTTAAAATCTACCTAATTAACAGGAACCTTATAGGAGCTGGAATTGAGGTACTTCAGGTCTAGTTGACTTAGTTCTTTGAGGATCACGGGACTTGGTTCAATGGATTCTTGACTGCCTAAGTAGAGTATTTCGGAGCACACGCACGACTCTTGTTGATAATGACCTAACTTGGACACCTGCACCTTTCACTTGGCTCAACTCAGTTGGAGTGGTGAGGAGGTTGGATTTGCCGGTATGAGATGCACACAGGTGGAAACACTTGTCCTCCTCTAGGGAGGGAAGTGCACCCCAAGCCGTACAGTGATGATAAGTTTTGAGGATATGAGACCGTGGGTTGCAATAAAGCTTCAAAAGAGGGATAGTCTACTGTCTCAAGAGGAAAAACTCCCTATGTAAATGTTGCTGTATAAAGTATTCAAAAAAATGCAAAAGCAAAAACTCCAAAAAAGTGGACAGGCATGTATAAAAAAATACCTGCCGGAGTGTACATATGTGTAAAGTCAATAAGCAAGCTTGAGCTTGAAAGTCAAATCATGTGAGCCTGCAGCTGGATGACTTGACTGCACTGGTCTTGCATCTTAGGATATGTAGCTACACTGGCTATCGTCCATTCTTCTCTTCACCCCCTCCTCTTGAGCTGGTTGCCACTTGAACTTAGAAGGGAATACCCTGCTCCTTGAGGAGTGAGTTGTTGGATTGGGGAATCATTGGGTTGTCATATTGGAGAAGTCAGTCTTTTTGTCATTTCAGTTGGGGAGAGCCACCATCACTTACATTGTACGAGTCAGATTCATAGTCGTAAGGGTTTGTGTATGAGTTGAAATATTTCTGACCTGGCTATTAAGGAGACCTGAGTAGAGTTTTGGGATTCTCGAAGGCTGTTGGATTTCAAATCTGGTTCTCATTAAGGTTCCTCCAGCACTAAAATTCCAAAGATCTGACGTAAGCTCCAAAATTTGATTTTATGAAGACAAGTTTGATAATTAAACTTAATCCATCTTTCTTCTTTTTCTTTTCTTTAGTTTTCTTTCTGCACTTATTGCATAAGTGTTTGCTAGGGACTAGCAAAGGTAAAGTATAGGGGGATGATGAATCCACATTTCATCATCTTTATTCTATCATTTTGGCATCAAAAACCCTGGCAAATGCGTGTAAATACCTTTAATTCCAACATCTTAGCATCCATGCATGCGTATGTAAATAGTGTGTAAAATACTGTATTTAAAGCCAAAATTATAGAATAAATAAAAGAAAAGAAAAAGAATAAAATATTGTAAATATTTTGTGACCCGAAATCCCGAGACCTAGACATCTCGATGAATAGGTCGACAAGGAATAAAGTAGGGGAGATAAGGGCCAAACACCTTTTATTTAATTCATTCTTTATTCATTTTTGGGACCTATTTTTGGTTCCACTTTTTATACTTCAAATAAAGAAACTTTATACATGAAAGTTGTAGATAATTGAATAAAGAAAAATACAAAATTTATTTCACACAAAAAGAATGTACAGATAAAAAGATATGATCTGAATAAGATTCCAGAATTCCAACTTCCCAGACATGTATCTTGCAAATAAAAACTCAAAATGTGCCAAACTCACCTTTAATTGTATGTAGTGTAAAACAAACTATTTAATGGAGGTGGTTTCGTATTTTTTGGAGTTACGGTTTGAAAGTTGAGTTTTGGACCCCTATTGTACACTTGTACAGATCAAAATATTCATTTTATTTATTATTCATTATTTTTATAATTTTATATTTTTATAATTTTGTAAATATTATTTATAATATATTTGTACATTAAAATCAGAATAAAAACCTAAATAAAATACAAAATAAAATACTTGTATTACAATTCCTAGATATAATACCTATATACACACCTATATAATTACTACTTATATTTTATTAAGTATACAAAACACATTAGAAAAATGAAATAAAAATATAATTAAGTGTATAAAAATACTTTATAAATTTATAAAATAATAAACAAAAATAAATAAATTAAATATACAAAATAGAAATAAAATATAAAGTATATAGATTTATATACCTATATGGACCTAAAATGGTAACTTGTAAATTTATACCTCATAAAAATAATTAAAAATCATAATAAAATAGATTATAAAATAAAAAATATTTTTCATTTTATAACCTAAAAATAATAAAATCATTTTCTATTTTTAAATGATGTTATAAATCTTTTTCCAGGGATTTTTCCTGATTGGTCCGCGTGGACCAATCAGGAGACAATCCAAGTTGACCTCGGTCAACTGGTTGTCCTCCCCATGTGCGCCGTGTCAGACCTCGTTTAGGCCCCGTCTTCTCGATTTTTTCGAGGTCAATGCTTGCACTATCTCGTGTTGCAACCTAAACAACTTTTGATCCTCGTTCAATGGGCACCCACGCCCAGATGATATCTCGATCAATGGGTCGACGTAATCGCCGATGCGTCTCGATCTTTGGAGCACCAGAACCACAGGATCAAACTCCATATAACGCACCCCCGACTTTCGAGCCAAGTTTGAACCCCTCTTCCACAAGTGCCGCTCCCCTAATCGTGCCCAAAAGCTCTAGGAAGGTGACAGCTTCCTCCGGCGGCCTTCAGGCGGGTCGAGCAAGCACTGAGGCAACTCCACCACCTCTGCCTTTCGTCGGCGTCGAGGTACTATCTCCCTCTGGCTCCAGCCATCGAGGCAGCCTATTTTCTCTTTCATTTTCGTTACATTTCCTTCGCCTTATCCTTAGGAGTAAAACCCCCGAAGAAATTTTACGTGTCGATCATCCAATCATCCCTCACGGTCACATCGCCGGAGTGCACCTCTGGCCACCCTTCGTTCCACCACTTCTCGTCGCCATTCCACTCCGCGGGGTCCAGGCAATTTGCCATGGACCCTCTCACCCTTTCTTGCAGGTCAACAAGCCTTAACGAGCGTTTGGGGATCATTTTGACCTTCGCCGGAGACCCACGAAGCCTCCCCGCTCCGCCGTCATCTCCAGCGAACTCCGACCTTCATCGGAGTGTTTAAACCCCCCCCAGCAAATAGAGGATGCCGCCAGGAGTCTCCAGGGTGTTTTTGAAGCTCAAAGAACGTCGGAGGACGGAGTTGGAGCTCAGAGAAAGTCGCCTCGCCGGCGCTCCTCCTCTGTTCTTGCTTCGACCTCCGGAGCCGTTGGATCGAGGCCCGAGATCCAGGTGGATCTTGACCGTTGAATCATCCCCCGCTCCGCACTATCAGATCCGCGGGGATCTTCTAATCCAGGCCGTCAGAGCGTGTCATCGTTGCATGAGGGCGTGACGCGTGGCAAGTGGAGCGCCCTCGATCGTTGGATCGCGCACGAGGCCTTAGGCGTGGATATTTTGCACTTTCTCCCCTACCATTTTTGTAATTTTTATTTAGTCCATAAACTTTCATTAGCGGTTTAAATATTATTGTAATATTTACATCCAAGCCCCCGTACTTTAAATAGTTGCGTTTAGGTCATATCCACGTCACCTCACGTGCCCGTGCGCGTGAGGGGACTGGGTATTTTGCACAGGACCCCCTGTGGGTTTATGTATTTCGTTTTGATCTAGGAATTTTGATATTAAGTGTAAAACTTTTGGATATTTTGCACGAGAACCCCTGGAGTTTTTGTATATTGCACTTAGGTCCCTCCCAGGCACGTGTATTGTACGTACGGGGTTGGGTTATTCGGAGGCGTACCCTTGCGGGTCTTGTTATTTGTAATTGGTCCTGGAACGTTGTTTATTAGTTATATATTTTGCGTGAAAATTGCACTTTGGCCTCTGGATTTTTGCTTATTTGCACTTATGCCCTTGCTAGTAGTGTAGTTTCTTGATATTGTATCTATTTATTTCATGCATCTATAAATTTCTAAAAATCACCAAAAAATTAGTTTGAGCTCATGTTTGCTTGTTCATTCATGCCATATTTTCGTATTACATTTTTATTGCATTTTCATATTTATTAAAAATAAAAAACATGCATTTTCAGCACTGTTTGCATTAGAAAATCCATAAAAATTATAAAAACGTTTTGAAAAATTCCAAAAAAAAATATATTCTGTGTGTTCTATCATCTTTTAGTGTTAATCCAAAAATCTTTAAAAATTTCAAAACAAAAACCTTAAAAATTAGAAAACTCTTAAAAACTTCATAAAAATCTAAAAAAAACTAGAAAAATCCTAAAAATGCAAACTATTCATGTAGTTTCCTTATCTTATTACCTTTATTTTAAAATTAATTTGAGGAATTTTGGATACTGTTTGCTATTTTTATCCCTCATTTTAATTTCGGCCAGCAGCATAGCTTACTATTTTCTAGTATTTTTATTTTAAAAATACCAAAAACATTTAAAAAAATATTTAAAAATCACAAAAAACATTAGAAAAATATAAAAAGACCAAAAATATTTTATTTCATGTATTTCAAGTATTTTTCCCTATATTTATCTCTCTCTTATCTCTAGTGTATATATATCCTTTATATATATTATATCTTTATTAAAAGAAAAAGAAAATATAAAATATAAAATATAAAAAGAAAATACAAAATCAGTAAATTAAAAATCAAAATATAAAAATAATAAAATCAAAAATTAAGATAAAAAATATACAAAATTAAAAACCCACAAAAACATAGCATAAATAGACAAGTCTTCACATTCACATTTGCGCATTTTTGCCCCGTTTTACATGTCTGCTCCCTGTGTTCGACCTCTGCACATACTTGCACATATACACATCTTTGTTGTAGAGTTATAATAAAGTTTAACTCCGCACCACTTTTTATTGTTTGATTTCTGTTGTGGGTTAATTGTTGTTTGAATTTCAAATTTCGCTGGAGGTCAAATCAACGACTGTTGATTCGCCTTGTGAGTCAGCACGACCTCTGCAAAATTCGTGTTCAACAAATGGCGCCTTTGTCGGGGAGCAACAGCGTATAGATCATAGTTTGAGTTTGATTGTGATTATTTGTTTACCATCATTGCTTTAGTTGATCTCTCCATTTTTGATATATATTGTTGAGTTATCTGACCACTCTCTTTCTTGTCTTCTTGCGAGGGACCGTCGACCGAGGAGGATCGCATAAGGGATCCTGAGCAGCTTTGGGAGGAGGAGCCGGCTATTCTACCCCAACCGACAGGAGAGAGCAGGAGATTTTGAGAGAGAGAGAGAGAGGATAGTTAGTTTATCATTTTTTGTGAGAGAGAGATTTTATTAATTTGTAATAATACGGGTACCTTGGACACTTGGACACTCGGGCCTAATTTCTCAAGTGATTGTTCACTTGGGGGGCTCACTGCGGTTTTTATCGGCTTTCCATCGCTGTCATTTACCGATTTTGTTTTCTTGTCTTTACATTTTTGTGGAATGAGCCCTTAGCTTTTAGGCTTGCTTGATCGTGTAGTCTAAGGCCAAACACCTAATAACCTTTGCATGTACCTATAAATTCGTAGTTTGGACTTAGATTTAATTAATTGTTAGGCACATAAGTTGAAACCACCGCGTCGGGAGGGGTCGTATACAGCGCGTGCAGGATCCATTGTGGTGGACACCGATCGACCCCCAAGACCGGACACTTAGGTTTCACTTGTGTGTTTAGCATTTGGTTCTTCACGCTAGCAATTGCCTGCTTAGGACGATTTCCGTGTGCATATTGGCATATAGCATAGGTTTAAACATTCCTGTTTTGCATCCCGCATGGAGAGAGCTGGGAGTCACTGTAAATCTTTTATCTTAGCATCCATCATTTAGGCACTAAGGTGAGATTTCCATTTTAGTGCCACTTGCATTGGCTTTTTCGACTATCTCCCTCTGTTTTTGGAACAAATAGAAATCAAGGAAAAATATAAAAATGTTAGGTGCTTGTATTGAATTGACTCAAAGCAAGTGATAACACCAAAAAAATTAAAAAAGGGACTGCTGAGAAAACTTGACCTAAATAAAATTGGTTAATTGAATTCATTGCTTGGGGTGAGTAATACCCTCATTTGTATTCAGGTTGCATGGGAAGGTCTCCTTCCAAGTGAGAAAGTAGCTTCGTAAGGATTAGAGCCCAAAACCCAGTCTGTGGCTGCCTTGTGTATCGCCTGGATTACCGAAGTATTGGCACTTCTATCGTACGTGGACGAGTAGGGCTTGGTCACCATTGATGACTCTCTATTGTGTAGAGCATCGACCTTGTCTGAAGTATCGAGCCTAGGCCACGCCTTCACGGGGGTGTCTGTCTCATCGTCTTGCGTCCGAGTAGGTTCTTGCACGCTCACGGGTGATTTTGTTGCGAGCGAGTTCCGAAGTATCGGTTTCACCTATCGGCTTCCTCCCTCTATTTCTTTGGCTGAGTAGGAATCTAGGAAGGGATACAAGGACTTCAAAAAGTGCAGACTACAGGTTACACAAGAGGAGGACAAGTACGGGATACTCTTTCGGCAATACTCTCTCCTATAGGCGTAGCGCTCTAAGGACTCGTTCAAAGATAATTGCCTGAATTCATCTAAAAACTATAAAGATAATAGCCGATCCCTTACGGCTTCACGTGTTGAGTTGGTGAATCCCTTGCATTATGTTTGATTGATTAGTTGGATTTAGGTCAAGATCAAAACTGCACAATTGTGCACAATTTTGCCCCCCCCCCCCTCTTCTTTATTTCTCAATCTTGCTCCTCTCAATAATCACGATGATGGGAAGGAGATCTCTTAGGCCGTCTCTGACGGCACCGCTATCCAGCACTCCTCCCTATTCATCTAGGACGGTTTTGGGGAGTCTAGACCCGCTCTCCGAACCTGAGTTCACTTCCACCCTGTTCCCCCTTGACCATCCTTCTTCCTCCATCAGTCCAGCAGTTTCAGAGTTTAGTGTAACACAGAGCTCAGATCATTTGACGGCACCTGAGATGGGTTCTTTTGCCTTTTCATAGAATCCAGCCATGACAGACAGAGGAGAACACCCAGATGAGCAGGAGCATCCCCCATTTCTATATGACCAAGCTGCCATCAACAACTCATTACTAGCCACCTTGGAGACCATGCAGAGACAAATCAGAGACCAAGGAGTATTCAAGGGTGACGTCATGCGAGAGTTGGCGCAGATGCGAGCTGATAGAGAAAACAAAGCTGCAGGTGGTGGAGGAGACATACCTGATGCAGAAGGAGGAGATCCTGACGCTGAGAGACTGCCACAGACAATCATGAGGGAGTTGCACAATCCTGCAGCATCCCTCACTCATCGATGGATCCGACTTCCTCCCATTCATAGAGATTTCAAACTTCGTCCCCACACTATTCAGCTACTGCCTAAATTCCATGGGCTGACGATCGAAGAGTCACACCTCCATCTGCAAGAATTTGAGATGATCTGCAGCACAATTCATGATAGGCTAGTGTCTGAGGACACTGTCAAGATGATAGCCTTCCCATTCTCTTTGGTTGATGGAGCCGCTTACTTACTGAAACATTTGGGAAAGTTCGTCGACACTTGGGCACAACTCCGGACCGCATACCTGAACAAGTATTATCCTCTCGGCCGGACCAACGCAGCACGAGCCATGATCAGCAATTTCACAATGATCCCTAATGAACAATTCCATGAGGCTTGGGATCGATTCAGAGAGCTCATTGACCGGTGTCCATACCATGATATATCCAAGCCCAATCTGGTTTAGAGTTTCTTCTGTGGGCTGACATCGAAGCTGCAGGGGCTTATAAATGCCTCTTGTGGTGGGTCCTACTTTTCCAAGGGTGAAGATGACGTCTGGGCCATCTATGAAGGAATGGCAGAGAACTCAACAGTTACGGACCAAGCCCGAGTCTACACGCAGCAGAAGCCCCCCCAAGGAGCAGGATCATTTCAGAGGATTGCCCGCATCGATGCCAGTCCCCACACTCCGTCGGCAGCTGCAGCCCAAGCCGAATCCGCAGCAGCCGATATGGGAATAATTAGCGAAAAGTTGGACCGCCTCGAGATCCTCGAGAAGAAGCAAAGTCAAGGTCTAGCCCGGATGGACCTTATCACAAAGACCATGAGTGACCTGAAGACGCAGATTCTTTGCATCCAAGAGGCACAGTCGTCTACCCAGCAGCCTCCAGGTCACGGGCTGATCCCAGCAGTAGCAGCTCCACCCAGCCCTCTGCCGCACACCGCCAGGTCAACCACATCCAGGCATAGCCGGTCCAGCAGCTATAGTATTATCCATCTCAGCCACCATCTCAGGACACTCAGATGGTGGTCTATCAGCCAGATCAGCCACTGGCAGTTCTACCTCCACCATCCTTCGAGCAGGAGCCATTGATGGAAGTCCATGGGATATGGTATGACCGGTACCCACAGCCAGTCGGGATTTGACGTGATCACCCGGATTCCGATGGACCACCGGAGGGACCTCTTCCCAGCAGCAGCCTCCGGCTCAGGGACAGCAGAACAACCAGCAGCAGCACCAGCCCTAGTATGCCCACGAGCAGTACCAGCATGGTCCTCGTCCCACCTATAAGGGACAGCAGTGGCGACAGCGTCAGCAGCCCCACCAGTCATACCCCTAGCCTCGTGAGCACTTCTCCTCCCAGCAGTAACCTCATTCCCAGCAAGGGAATACTTTCGGTTCTCAGGCACCTGCCTTCGAGAACCCAGCATTAGATGACCTCGCCCGATTGCTTTCTGAACATCGAGCATCCGTCCGGCAGGAAATGGATGAGTTCCGGCAGGAAATGAGAGATATCATCAAAGGCAAAGCCGCCATACCTGCACAGATCGAAGCTAATTCGAACAGTCTAAAAAGAAAATCTGAGCAGGTACAGTTTACAGAGGATACTTCTCCTAGTGATTATTTGAGTGACATGTCTTCTTTGTATGATGCTGGTTTTGTGACTACTAGGAGTGGTAGGATACCCGCCGACGGTGCCTCATCTGAGCGATAACAACACGAAGAATCTGGAGCGCCAGATGAGCAGAGTAGCGGTGCTGAGGCCGCTAATGATGTTGATGACGGTGGTGCTGATGCCACCAAGGATGGAGATCCCGACGACGGTGTTGAGGCCGTCGTGAGACCAGATGCAGACGGTGGTGCTGATGCCACCATTTTTGATGATGTGCCAGAGCGCGGTGCTGATGCCACGAAGTCAGATGCTGTTGGTGGTACTGAGGCCACCACTTCTACTTTTGTTGAGCTCCCCCATGTTGTGTTGACACCTTTTGTATCTAAGGACTGTGGCAATAAAAAGAACAAAAAAATGAATAAAGGAAAAGTTTCTGTATCTACTTCGAGTCAATATGTGTTGAATGATGATCATTGTATGGATTCCATTCCCTCACAGGCACAGGAACCTATTCCTAGTCCTCCATCTGAGGAGGCCCATAACATCCCCTTCCCCGAAGCACTCTGCTTGGCGAAGGGGAATAAAAGAGAAAATTCAAAAAAGACTCAACAGGTAGAGTTCAGCAACCAGATGATTGATAGATTCCAGATCCAGCTGACTCTACGGGAGGCACTTGAGCACATCCCCCTCTTCCAAAAGAGCTTGAAAGAGAAGACTACAGTCCGCAGGAAGAGGAGGAACCACAGAGATCAAATCCATGTGCTCACCCATTATACTTGTTGCACCATTCAGAACCGAATGCCAGCCAAAAGACCTGATGCAGGAGCTCCCTATGTCAGATGCGAGATTCAGGAGCAGCGGTTTGATCGTACTCTATTAGACAGCGGATCTTCGATCAACCTCCTTCCGGCATCCTTACTCAACCGATTCGAGTTTGGTCCTCTTCTTCGGAGCAGGATGGTCCTTCAGTTTGTTGATAGGTCGACTAAGAGGCCGAAAGGGTTGTTAAGAGACGTGATCGTTACCATTCAGAGCATGAAATTTCCCGTGGACTTTGTTGTACTGGACATGGAGATCCCTGAGTTGGTAACAGATGCTCCTATCATACTTGGACGCCCATTCTTGGCCACATCCAAGGCAGTGACCAATCATGATAATGGGAAGGTGTGCTTTCGCGTAGAGGGTGAGAGCATACAAATAGAGACGATCGACGAGACCGGAGCAAGAGAATTAACATGCTCAGAGCAGTATAGTGATATCGAGCAGATGACAGAGGCCGAGCAGGACATCACCAGGAGTGTGATTTTGTGATGAAGATGATGAATCTATTTGGACAGATCCAGTAGCACAGACCCTCACCTTGCCTACATATTCACTATATTTACCTCTTATGGCAGTTGAGAGCCTGGAGAGCTGATGAATCCACATTTCATCATCTTTATTCTATCATTTTGGCATCAAAAACCCTAGCAAATGCCTGTAAATATCATTAATATCATCATCTTAGCATTCATGCATGTGCATCATATTAGTGTATAAAATACTGTAATTAAAGCCAAAATTATAGAATAAATAAAGAAAAGAAAAAGAATAAAATATTGTAAATATTTTATGACACAAAACCCCCGAGACCTAGGCATCTTGATGAATAGGTCGACAAGGAATAAAGTAGGGGGAGATAAGGTCAGAAATACAGATAAAATACCTATGCATTCTATTCATTCTTTATTCATTTTGGGACCTATTTTTGGTTCCACTTTTTATACATCAAATAAAGAAACTTCGTACATGAAAATTGTAGATAATTTTATAAAGAAAAATACAAAATTAATTTCACAGAAAAATAATGTACAGATAAAAAGTTATGGTCTAAATAAAAATCCAGAATCCCAACTTCCCAGACCCGTATCTCACAACTGACAACTCCAAATGCATCAAACTCACCTTTAATTGTATATAGAATAAAATAAGCTATTTAATGGCGGTGGTTTCGCATTTGGCGGAGCTACGGTTTGAAAGTTGAGCTTTGGACCCACCTTGTATACTTGTACTGAATAAAATATTCAATTTATTATTTATTCATTATTTTTGCATTTTTTATATTTTTATAATTATGTAAATATTACTTATAATAATTGTGAATATCAAAATCAGAATAAAAATGTAAATAAAAATTAAAATTAAAATACTTGTATAAAGAATACATAGGTATACTGCCTATACCTATACCTGTACAAAGCACTCTTATATTTTATTAAATGTACAAAATAAATCAGAAAAATTAAATAAAAATATATTTGTGTAGATAAAAGTATTAAGAATTGAAAATAATAAAAATAGAATACACAAAATAAAAATAAAATACTAAAATACATAGGTAATATACCTATAAAGGGGTATAAAAGCAACTTGTGAAAATACATCTCATAAAAATCATTAAAAATCGGAATAAAATACTTTATAAAATTCTACACACTTTTCATTTTATAACCTAATTCAAATAATGTCATTTATTAGTTTTAAATAATTATTTTAGGAGTTTTTCCTGGTTGGTCCACGTGGACCAACCAGGGGACCAGGAGTTGACCTCGGGTCAACTCTCTGGTCCTACTCCTGTAACAATGTCAGAGTAGGTTTGACCCCGTTTTCAAGGTTTTTTTGGGTGCCGCACCTTTCACCCATTCGTGATGCGCCTTTGACTATTTTTCTTCCTCGATCAGAGCTCTTACACGCCCAAGGCTCTCCTTGGGCTGAGGAGCTCTGAATCGAGTCGGGCACCTCGATCAAGGACCCCTCTCGTCAACCCCTTAAAACCAACCCCTGAATCCCATTTGAATTTTTGAACCGCAAAATCCATTCGAATACCCCCCCCCCCCTTGACCTTGCTTGGAGTTCCTGGAGGTGACAGCTCCGTGGAGCTCTCGTCAGGGCGGTGGATCAGCCAGGTTTGGGCGCGTTCCACACCTCCGGTGACCGCCGTCGAGGTACACCCTTCCCTCGCCCAACCTGGGCTCGAGGCCGTGTTGTCCCTTTCGTTTTATTTTTCATTTTATTCCTGGCATCTAGCTCTTCATTTCCCCCCATCTATTCGTCTCTTTCGTGCATCGATTCGCCCAATCGATCCTTGCCGGAGCTATCTCCGGCCACCGCTATTCCCCGCGCCAACCATCTCCGCATATAACCACTTCTCGCGCCACGTGATCGGGGCATTTTGCCTGCGATTACATCACCCATCTTTTGTGCAGGTACCTGGGCATCCCAACGCATCTGGGGCGTTTTTGGGACCTCGCCGGAGCTCCTGGAGCTGCGCATCTTCCTCCTCGCCGTGGAAGAGCTCCGCCGCTCTCCGTGCCATTCCGTTGCTTCCAGACGTTAGAGGGGACCTGCAGCCATCGCCTGGACCATTCTTGAAGCCCGTTGACCGTCGGAGCAAGGAGCCTTCGCCGGAGGAAGGTCGCCACGGCGGCCCTTCTTCCGTGTTCTTCCAGCGTACCTCCGCGCCGTCCGATCAACGCCAGTTCCTCCAGGCGTCCACCGACCGTCCAATCAAAGCCCTCAGCTGTCGTAGATCTCCTCGTGGAGATCTAATCCGAGGCGTCGGATCTGAAGGGGTATTGCGGGCCCCCGTGTCGACACGTGGATAAGTGGAGCTCGCTCCACCGTCCGATCCCCCGCCTGCATGGGTATTTTGTGATTTCTCCCTTGCAAAATTTTGTAATATTTTATTAGAACCTAAACTTTCATTTGCTGTTTAAAATTTTTGTAAATTTTGCTAAAAAACCCCCAGCAGTTTCATTATTTATATTTCAACCCTTGCCAGCCCAGCGCATGTGCGTGGCACGTGCGCGTGGACATTTTGCGGGGAAGGCCCTTGTAGTTTTGGGTTTTCGCTTTTAGACCATTAAGTATTTTGTCACGTTGTATATGTTTAGGGTAATTTGCATTAAGCCCCCCAGACTTTGTGATATTGCAAAGAGGTCCTTGCCAGGTCACGTGCACAGTGCACGTGACCTTAGCAATTCTGCAGGTCTTCCCTTGCGGGTTTAGCATTTATCATTCACTCCAGGAACTATTGTATTGCGTTGAATGTTTTGTGCGAAAATTGCATATGAGTCCCCATAATTTTATTTATTTGCAATTTAGTCGCTGCCAGGCCTATCACTTGTGCTGACTTGCTCTATTTATTTAGACCTTCATTTGGCCTCTAAAAATTCTCAAATTTTGAACTTAAGCTCTTGTGCATGTGTTCTTCCACGCCAACATTTTAGTTTTTGATTTTCTTTTATTTTTATATTTATTAAAAATCAAAAACATGGTTTTTGTGCACTGTCTAGTTTAGAAAATACCAAAAAAATAGTAAAATACGTCTAAAAATCCCCAAAAAAATACCGAGTGTCTATTATATCCTATTTTAGTGTCAGTCCAAAAATCACTAAAAATCTCAAACGAAAAAACACTAAAAATTTAAAAACACTCACAAACTTCAAAAAAATATATAAAATCAAAGAAAAATCCAAAAATCACAAACTATGTTCCTGTTTGTTCTATTTTTCATTATCTTTATTTGAAAAATAGTGTGAAAAATTTTGATTGCTGTTGGCTATTTTTTAACTGCCATTTCATTCACAGCCAGCACTCATTTCACTATTTTGCTCTATTTCAGTATTTAAAAATACCAAAAACACCTTGAAAAATACCCAAAAATCACAAAAACAGTAAAAAATCCTAAAAATATCAAAAACATTTTATTTCTGAAATTTTGGTTATTTTTGCATGTTTTTATAAATATTTCATCTTGTCTTTTATTACATTGCTTTTAAATTCCAAAATTTGAAAAGACAAAAAAATATATAAAATATAAAATTATAAAAATCAGAAAATTAAAAATCAGAATTCAAAATTAAAAATTAAAAATTAAAAACCCACAAAAATTTCATTGTTTGCTTGCTTAGTGTAGACACTTGACATTTCACATTCACTCACGCACACCTTTTTGAATTACCCTGTTTGCTCCCTGTGTTCGAACTCTCTGCATACTTGCCCTTTACACCATTTGTACAGAGTTAAAAATAAATTTTAACTCCACATTATTTCTAATTTATTGATCTTTAGTGTGGGTTGATTGTTGATTAAATACAGGTTTCATTTGAGAGTCGCCACAGCGACGGTTGTCTCCGCCTTGTGTGAGACACCATTTAGGCTCTCTTGAAATCTGCGTTTATCAAATGGCGTCGTTGCCGGGGAGCAATAGCGAGTAGTTTACATTTTGTTTGCTTGTGATTGTTGTCTACAATAGCTTCAGATATCTCTCTTGCACTTTTGATACATATATTGATTGAGCTATTCTGACCATCCTTTCTTGTCTTCTTGCGAGGGACCGCGGAGCAAGGCGGATCGCCTAGGTGACTCGAAGCAACCTTGGGAAGCGGAGCCGGCCTTCTTAGGTCAAGCCGGCAGGAGAGAGCAGGAGGAGTGAGAGAGAGTGCTTAGATTAGTTGCATTTTATTTTCGTGAGAGAGTGACTTTGATAATTTGTAATAACACAGGGACTTGGACTCTTGGACACTCCAGGCCTAATTTCCGGGTGTTTGTTCACCCGGGGGATCACCGCAGTTTTTACTCAGTTTTCACTGCTGTCATTTGCCGGTTTTGATTTCATTTTCACTTTCTTTTGTGGATTGAGCCCTTAGATTTAGGCCTACTTGATCGATTAAATTAGGTCCAAACACACTAATAACCTTTGCATGTACCTATAGCTCGTACTTGGACTTAGTTAAAAATTAAACAGTTAGCCCCCTTTCTTAGATCCGCCGCGCCGCGAGCCCTCTCCATCAAGCGCTACTCCTGAACTCGATGTGTCGAGAAGAGGAGGGGAGGGTCTAGACCGGACTCTTAGGATCGACGATAGGTGGTTGACTTGTGGTTCTTCACGCTAGCAGTTGCCTATCTTAGGACGATTTCCGCATTGCATATCGGCATATAGACTAGGTTTATAAAATTCTGCTTTGCATCCCGCATGGAGAGAGCTGGGATTCGCTATAAGTCTTCTTACTTTGCATCCATCATTTAGGCACAAAGATGAGATTTCCATCTTTGTGTCGACATGCACGGCTTTTCCGACTCTATTCTCCCTCTGTTTTTTGGACAAAGTAGGATCAAGAAAACATAAAAATCGTTAGGCGCTTGTTTGAATATACTCAAAAGAAGCGATAACACCAAAAAAATTAAAAAAGGGACTGCTAAGAAAACCTTGACCAAAAATAAAATTCGTGATTGGATTCATTGATTGGGGAGAGTAACACCCTCACTTGTATTCAGGTTGCATGGGAAGGTTTCCTTCCAAGTGAGGTGAGCGTTTCTTAAGGATTAGAGCCAAAATCCCAGCTTGTGGCTGCCTTGTGTATCGTCTGGATTTCCGAAGTATTGGCGCTTCTATCGTACGTAGACGAGTAGGGCTTGGTCAACATTGGTGACTCTCTATTGTGCAGAGCATCGACCTTGTCCGAAGTATCGAGCCTAGGCCACGCCTTCACGGGGGTGTCTGTCTCATGTCTCGCGTCTGAGTAGGTTCTAGCACGCTCACGGGTGATTCCGTTGCGAGCGAGTTCCGAAGTATCGGTTTCGCCTATTGGCTTCCTCTCTTATTCTTTGGCTGAGTAGGGATCCAGGAAGGGTTACAAGGACCTCAAAAAGTGCAAGCTACAGGTTACACAGGAGGAGGACAAGTACGGGATACTCTTCCAGCAGTACTCTCTCTCCTTTAGGCGTAGCGCTCTAAGGACTCGTGAAAAGATTAATTCTTGAATACAAGCTAAAACCGAAAAGATAAAAGCCGAACCCTCACGGCTTCATGTGTTGAGTTGGTGAATTCACCCCTGTCTTGTGTTTGATTGCTAGTTTTATCTAAGGTCAAGATCAAAAACACAGCACAATTGTGCACAATTTTGCTTCTCACTTCTTTCTTCTTCTGCATTCCCTCTTCTCTTGCCAATAATCAAGATGATGGGACAGAGATCTCTTAGGCCGACTTTGTCGGCACCGCTATCCAGCACTCCTCCTTATTCATCTAGGACTACCTCGGAGAGTCCGCTCTCCAAGCCTGAGTTTACATCCACCCTGTTCCCCCTCGACCACCCTTCCCATTCTCCTTCCATCAGTCCAAGAGTTTCAGAATTCAGTGCTTCACAGAGTTCAGATCATTCGACAGCACCTGAGATGGCCTCTTTTGCTTTTTCAGAAAATCCAGTAATGGCAGACTTAGGCGAGCACCCAGATGACCATGATCACCCTCCGTTCATGATTGATCAGGTGGCCATCAACAACTCCTTGTTAGCGTCTCTGGAGACCATGCAGAGACAGATCCGTGACCAGGGAACATTCATGGGTGATCTGATGAGAGAGATAGCACAGATGAGAGAGAACCGACCTGGGGGTGGTGGCGATGGAGGAGGAGGAGGATCTGATGCAGGAGGAGGAGATCCAGATGCTGAGAGACCGCCACAGACCATTATGAGGGAATTGCACAACCCAGCTGCATCCCTCATGCACCGCTGGATCAGACTCCCGCCTATTCACGGAGATTTCGAGCTTCGACCCCACACTATCCATCTTCTACCCAAGTTCCATGGGTTGCCGACCGAAGAGCCACACCTTCACCTCCAGGAATTCGAGATGATTTGCAGCACTATCCATGATCGGTTGATGACCGAGGACACCATCAAGATGATTGCCTTTCCATTCTCTTTGGTTGATAGAGCCGCATATTGGCTCAAACACCTTGGGCGATTCGTCGACACATGGGCAGATCTCCAGACCGCATACCTGAAGAAATACTATCCTCTCGGCCGGACCAACGCAGCTAGAGCCATGATCAGTAACTTCGTCATGATCCCAAATGAACAATTCCATGAAGCCTGGGATCGATTCAGAGAGCTCATTGACCGGTGTCCACATCATGACATTTCCAAGCCCAATCTCGTGCAGAGTTTCTTTTGTGGGCTGACACGGGAGCTGCAGGGGCTAGTGAACGCCTCTTGCGGTGGGTCTTATTTCTCCAAGGGAGAAGACGACGTCTGGGCCATCTACTAAGGCATGGCAGAAAATTCCACAGTAATGGCCCAAGCCCGAGTCTACACACAGCAGAAGCCCCCGCAAGGAGCGGGATCATTTCAGAGGATCGCCCGCATCGATGCCGGTCCCAACACAGTGTCAGCTGCCGCAGCCCAAGCTGAATCAGCCGCAACCGACATGGGCATCATTAGTGAGAAGCTGGACCGCCTCGAGATCCTCGAGAAGAAACAGATGCAAGGCATGGCCCAGATGGACCAGATTGCCAAGACCATGAGTGATCTGAAGACGCAGATCTTGTGCGTCCAGGAGGCACAAACTCAGTCACAACAGCCTCCCAGATCACATGCTGATCCGAGCAGTAGCAATGCCAACCAGCCCTCTACCTCGTACCGTCAGGTGAACCATATCCAGGCAGAGCCGGTTCCATTGTTACCGTATTATCCATCGCAGCCGCCATCTACGGATACGCAGATGGTGGTGTATCAGCCGGAGCAGCCACTGGCAGTTCTTCCTCCACCCTCCTTTGAGCAGGAACCATTGATGGAAGTCAATAGGATTTGGTACGACCGGTACCCTCAGCCCGGGATTCGTCGTGATCACCCCGGATTCCGTTTGGGGCAACGGTGGCTCCTCATCCCAGCAGCAGAACCCTGCCCAAGGACAGCAGAACAGCCAGCCACAGCAGCAACACCAGCAGCCCCAGTATGCCCATCAACAGCAATATCAGAGTGGCCCTCGTCCCGCCTATCAGGGACAACAGTGGATGCAGCGACAACAGCCTCAGCAGTCTTATTCCCATCACTCCCAATATCAACCACAGCAGCAGCAACAACCCCATTTCCAGTAGGGACAACCATCCGGTTCTCAGGGTCCCGCTTTTGAGAACCCAGCTCTCGATGATCTTGCCCGCGTGCTCTCCGAACAGCGAGCATCCTTCAGGCAAGAAATGGATGAATTCCGGCAGGAGATGAGGGAGATTATAAAAGGGAAGGCCGCCATACCCGCTCAGATTGAACCTAACCCGAACAATCTGAAAAGAAAGTCTGAGCAAGTAGAGTTTACAGAGGATACCTCTCCTAGTGATTATTTGAGTGACATGTCTTATTCCTATCATGATGCTGATTTTGTTACTACTAGGAGCGGTAGGATGCCAGCCGGCGGTGCCTCTTTTGAGCGACAACCAGATGCAGGATCAGGAGCGCTAGAGGAGCAGAGGAGCGGTGTTGATGCCGCTCATGATGATGTTGATGGTGGTGCTGATGCCACCCATGATGGAGTCCAGGACGACGGTGCTGATGCCGTCGTGATACCAGTTGCAGACGGTGGTGCTGATGCCACCATTTTGGATGATGACCCAGGGCGCGGTGCTGATGCCGCGAAGACCGGTGCTAGTGGTGGTGCTGAGGCCACCACATCTACTTTTGTTGAGCCACCATCTGTGATGTTGCCACATTTTGTACCTAGAGACTGTGGGAACAAAAAGAAAAACAAAAATATGAATAAAGGAAAGGTTTCTGTTCAAATTGCGGATCTATATGTGGTGAATGATGATTATTGTATGGATTCTCCTTCTTCACAGGCACATGGACCGATTCCTAGTCCTCCATCTGAGGAGGCCCCTACCATCCCCTTCCCTGAGGCACTCCGCCGAGCGAAGGGGAACAAAAAAGAAAATCCAAAAAAGAACCAACAGGTAGAGTTCGGTAACGAAATGATTGACAGATTTCACATTCAGCTGACTCTACGAGAAGCATTTGAGCATATCCCCTTCTTCAAAAAGAACTTGAAAGAGACAACTACTGTCCGCAGGAAGAGGAGGAATCACAGAGATCAAATCCATGTGCTCACTCAATCCACTTGTTGTACCATCCAAAACAAGCTGCCAGCTAAGCGACCAGACGCAGGAGCTCCCTATGTCAGATGCGAGATTCAGGAGCAACAGTTTGATCGTACTCTATTAGACAGCAGCTCTTCAATTAACCTTCTTTCGGCAGCCTTACTCGACCGATTCGAGTTTGGTCCTCTTCTTAGGAGCAGGACAGTCCTTCAGTTTGCTGATAGGTCGACTAAGAGGCCGAAGGGGTTATTGAAAGACGTGGTCGTTACCATTCAGGGCCTGAAATTCCCCGTGGACTTCGTTGTGTTGGACATGGAGATCCCTGAGTCGGTAACCGATGCCCCCATCATTCTCGGACGTCCATTCTTGGCCACAGCCAAGGCGGTGACCGACCATGATAGCGGGAAGGTATGCTTTCGCGTAGAGGGAGAAACCATACAAATAGAGACGATCGAGGAGACCAAAGCCAGAGAGTTTGTGTGCTCAGAGCAATCCAGCGAAGCTGAGCAGATGACAGAGGAAGAGCTAGACATCCACCAGGTTTGTGATTTTGAGATAACTGATGATGAATCCAGCTGGAAAGATCCCGTAGCACCGACCCTCGCCTTGCCTACAGATTCACTATATCTCAAGCTCATGGCAGTCGAGAGCCGGGAGAGCACACTCCTGGATGAGGATACACATGAAGCTGACAGTGTTGTGATGAGTGGTGCCGATGATTTTCATTCATGCTCATCTTCTTCTGATCCCTCGGATTCAGACATTGACTGGGATGATTTCAATGATTATTTGCCTTGTCTGATTCCTTCTGAGCCGACAACCATGACAGAGTGCGAGTTAGTGCAGTTTATTGATGATTCAGCAAGCCGCCCTTCGTCAGAAATTCATGCAGAGCGAGAGTTCTCCCATGCAGACCTGGTAGCATTTACACAAACATATCAGAAGCTAGATCTGCCACCTCCCAGTTGTCCAGAACGGAAACCTCTGCCGCAGTCGATGACATACAGATTCCTTGCGGGTGAACCAGAAATGTACCCAGTCATTATCTCAGCAGATTTGACTGAGAACAAGAATCTCGTCTGATGGAGGTTCTTGAAAGAAACCGCAAGGCAATCGGTTGGAGTATAGCTGATCTCCAAGGGCTGAGCCCAAATCTTTGCTCTCACCACATCTATCTTGAGGATAACGCTAAGCCATCACGTGAGTTCCAACGACGGCTGAACCGGAATCTTCGAGACGTAGTCATGAAAGAAATTTCAAGGTGGTGGAGCGCTGATTTCATCTATCCCATCTCCAACTCCAAATGGGTAAGTCCGCTACATGTGGTACCCAAGAAGACGGGTATCACTACAGTTGTCAATGAGTCTGGAGAGGAGATCTCTGCCAGAGTGCCCACTTCTTGGAGGGTCTGTGTGGACTACAGACGATTGAATGAGGCCACCAAGAAGGATCACTTCCCGCTACCCTTCATTGATCAGATTATCGAGCGGTTAGCTGGGAAGAGTCATTATTGTTTCCTTGACGGGTACTCTGGATACAATCAAGTGGCCATTGCGCCCGAAGACCAGGAGAAAACGACATTTACCTGTCCGTTTGGGACCTATGCTTTCAGACGGATGCCCTTTGGTCTATGTAACGCTCCGGCGACATTCCAAAGGTGTATGTTGTCCATCTTCTCGGACATGGTGGGTGACTGTTTAGAGGTCTTCATGGATGACTTCTCGGTCTATGGCGATGGGTTCGACGCTTGTCTTGACTGCCTAGACCGTGTGCTCAAGCGCTGCATTGAGGTCAACCTTGTTTTATCCTGGGAGAAGAGTCATTTCATGATGACTCAAGGGACGGTCCTTGGTCATATCGTATCCAACAGGGGCATGGAGGTCGATCCGGCCAAGGTGGATATCATCAGAAAACTCAATCCACCGTCCAACTTGCGTCAGTTACGGTCTTTTCTGGGGCATGTCGGTTTCTACCGACGGTTCATCCAGGACTTCAGTCGAATTGCCCGACCGCTCACTGACTTGCTAACAAAAGACACCGAGTTTATTGTCAATGATAAGTGTCTTGAATCTTTTGAAACTCTCAAAAATATGGTTGTTTCAGCTCCTGTCCTTCAGCCACCCGATTGGTCTCTCTCATTCGAGATCATGACGGATGCTTCAGATTTTGCCGTTGGGGCTATGCTTGGACAGAGGAGGGATGGTTTACCTTTTTCCATTCACTACGCCAGCCGGACTTTGGATGCCGCGCAGCGAAATTACACTGTGACTGAGAAAGAGATGCTGGCCGTAGTTTTTGCTCTTGATAAGTATCGATCTTACATTCTCGGATCTAGAGTAACCATCTACACTGATCACACCGCCATCCAGTACCTAATGTCTAAGAAGGATGCCAAAGCACGTCTCACCAGATGGATCCTTCTACTCCAGGAATTTGATATTGAGATTAAGGACAAGCCTGGAGTCAAGAATGTGGTGGCGGATCATCTCTCCAGATTGGATAATCTCGAGGAATCTGAGCCCAGCGCACCTATCACAGAGACATTTCCAGATGAGGCGATCTTGGCGATCACCTCGCTCCCGTGGTATGCCGACATTGTGAACTATCTTGCTGCCAAGACGGTTCCACAAGGTTGGCCCAGGCAGAAACTTGAGACCTTCCTAGCGAAGGCCAAGTCTTATCATTGGGAGGATCCCGTCCTTTATCATGAAGGAGGGGACAGTATCTTGAGGAGGTGCATTCCTCAAGAAGAGCATCATAGCGTCCTCACATACTGCCACAAGCTTGAGGCAGGAGGACATCATTCTGGAAAAAGAACAGCACAGAAGGTGCTTCAATCCGGCCTATGGTGGCCTACTCTCTTCAAGGATTCTGATGAGTTCGTGAAGAGATGTACTGACTGTCAGAAAATGGGAACCTGCGGACAGAGAGACATGATGCCCATGCAACCCATTCACTTTTGTGAGGTTTTTGATGCATGGGGGATTGATTTCATGGGCCCATTTCCTAAGAGTCAGGGATTCGAGCATATCCTGCTCGTTGTTGATTATGTCAGCCGATGGGTTGAGGCCATCCCCGCCCGAGCCGCAGATGCTAAAACCGTTTGCAAATTCTTGAGGAAAAATATCATTTCACGGTTTGGGGTACCTAGAGTCTTGATTTCAGATGGAGGGTCTCATTTCATCAATGACAAGGTCAGGGCCCTTGCAGACGAGTTCGGCATTGACCATCGGGTTGCCACTCCATATCACCCTCAGACTAATGGTCTTGCCGAAGTATCGAATCGGGAGATAAAGACAATCTTGCAGAAAGTTGTCCGCCCAGACCGAAAGGATTGGTCACAACTTTTGGACTCGGTCTTGTGGGCTTATCGGACTTCTTTCAAGAATTCACTGGGGACATCTCCCTTTCGTCTCGTCTATGGCAAGTCGTGCCATCTGCCAGTGGAGATCAAGCACAAATCTTTTTGGGCAGTCATTGAGTTGCTGTTAGATCCCGAGAGTATAGGAGAACAGAGAAGAGCAGAATTGGCAGCCCTGGAAGAACTGAGAGACACAGCCTTTTCCAATAGCCTACAGTACAAGGAGAAAGTGAAGACATGGCACGATTCGCATATCAGCCATAAACAGTTTGAGCCAGATCAGAGAGTATGGTTGTTTGACTCCAGGCTGAAATTATTTCCAGGGAAGTTGCAGAGCAAGTGGAAAGGTCCTTATGTGGTCAGGAAGGTACATGACAATGGTAGCATCGACATATCCGAACCGTCATCTTCCTCTACCTTCCGCGTCAATGGTCAACGCCTGAAACTATATCTTGATCATGATCCGCCGACCATTGACGTTGCCCCCATTCTTCTGGTATGAGATGTGTCCTTTGACTCTCATCATCTGCATCTCGTACATGGTGATCAATTTCCGTCTTCCGCTGTACAGATCATATGTCCATATCACTCCTTCATCTGTTGATTTATTTTATTCTTTTCTTCTTTTTTTCTTTTCCTCTTCTACCTTCTTCATCTATCAAAAAGTTGCCGCCCTTGTAGACAGATTTCCATACTTAGGACGTACTTTGTCCTAAGTATAGGGGGTGCACCCCGAGTTTCTCTATTCTTCGATCCTCTCCATTGTCTCCTCTTCTCGTCTATACTTAGGGATATTTTACCCTAAGTATAGGGGGAGACATTTGAGTACGATCTGTTCATTCCCACCCTTGACCCTCCCCGCTTTGTATACAGTCTGCTATACTTAGGACTATTTGATCCTAGGTATAGGGGGGACGGTCAACTTCCCATTCATTTATTCATTCATTTATTTCTTTATTCTTTAGGCTTGTCTATACTTAGTACGAGTTATGTCTTCTCTTTTCTCTCCGATCTATGAGGACATAGCTCAAGCTAAGTATAGGGGGTCGTATATACTACGTATATACTGTAGCCATAACTCGTACTTTCGCATTTTCTTAATAAATATGGCTAATAATTCTTTAAAATTCATTAAAATTCCTTAATAAAAAGGTGTTTTATTCCTCAAATTCTTTTTGTAATTACTGATTAATAAATCAGGTGAAAATGTTTTTTGCAAAATGTTTGAAAAATAGTTGGAAAATCTTTGTGAACATCTATTGAAAACTATTTTGAAAATGTTTTATTACACGTTTTTCAACCTTTGTAAAAAATGTGTGGTTTGTAAAATTTATTTTCTTTGTGTGAAATAAAATATTTGAAAAATGATTTGTAAATGGTTTCAAAAATGGTTGCAAAAATATGTTGAAAAATCTATCTATACTGTTTTGAAAACCTTTGCAAAATGATTTTCAAGTGTGTGTACATGTTTGTAAAATGTTTGTAAAAATTATTTTGAACTATAGTTTTCAAAAATTGTTTGAAAAAACCTTGTGTCAAATAAGTTTGAGGAATACCTACATCACACCAAAATCCACTATATGTACTTATAAAATTGATCACTTACCCTTGTAAATTCTTAAAAATCCACTTCTTGTATATATAAGAAGCACTCCCGTGTACATATTTTTCACCTAGTTTTTAGCCAAAACTTTTTCTTTTCAAAAATCCCAAAAACATTTGCAAAATTCAAAACCAAAAAACATCTGAAAAATCTTTTTGAAAAATACAAAAAATGCATATGCATCATCATCATCTTTTCCAAAATCCATAAAAAGTTCAAAATCTTTGAAAATTGCATCACAAAAATATTTTCTGCATTGCATAGCATTCGCATTTTTCGGATTGAGTCTGATAGTTGAACAAGTCTAAGTAAAATCCGGAGATTGGAGCTTGATTGGACCTTAAAATCTACCTAATAACAGGAACCTTATAGGAACTGGGTTTGAGGTACTTCAGGTCTAGTTGACTTAATTCTTTGAGGATTACGGGACTTGGTTCAATGGATTCTTGACTGCCTAAGTAGAGTATTTCGGAGCACACGCACGACTCTTGTTGATAATGACCTAACTTGGACACCTGCACCTTTCACATAGCTCTCCACGGATGAGGTGGTGAGGAGGCAGTTTCCTTTGGCTTGGGGTAGCATATGAGGGTAGTACTTCTAGGCGGAACCTCTCTTCTTCTTCTAGTGAAGGAAGTGCGCCTCAACTTGGTGTAGTGGTGATGCAGGCTAAAGACAGAAGCCGTGGGTTGCAATAAAGCTTCAAAAGAGGGATAGTCTACTGGCTCAAGAGGAAAATTTCTTGTATATATGCTGCACCATGTAGATATGCTGTACAGATGCATTCGAAAAAAAAAAGTGGTGGGTCGGATTGAAAATTTAATAACCCCACCGGAGTGTATATAGTCCAATAAAGCAAAAGCTTATGGTATCCATGTTACATCTCATGAAGCTTGCAGCGGGAGACTTAGCTACACTGGTTGAGCTCCCAAAATTCTATACCTCTTATTCCCCCTCTTCTTGAGTCGGTTGCACTTGAACTTAGAAGGGAATACCCCGCTTCTCGAGGAAAGAGTTGCTAGACCGAGGCGTTAGAGTTACCAGGTTGGGGGAGGTTGTTTCTTTGTTACTTCTGAGGTGGGGAGCTACATATCACTCACACTGTACGAGTCAGACTCATAGTCGTAAGAGTTTGCGTATGAGTTGAAGTATTTCTGACCTGGCTATTGAGGAGACTTGGACAGAGTTTTGGGATTCTCAAGGACTGTTGGATTTCAAATTTGGTTCTCATTAAGGTTCCGACCGCACTAAAATTCCTAAGGTCCGACTTAAGCTCCAAACTTTGATTTTATGAAGACAAGTTTAATGATCAAATTAAATCCAAGTTCTTCTTTTTCTTTTCTTTCTTTTTCTTTTTGCACTTATTGCATAAGTGTTTGCTAGGGACTAGCAAAGGTAAAGTATACGGGGATGATGAATCCACATTTCATCATCTTTATTCTATCATTTTGGCATCAAAAACCCTAGCAAATGCCTGTAAATATCATTAATATCATCATCTTAGCATTCATGCATGTGCATCATATTAGTGTATAAAATACTGTAATTAAAGCCAAAATTATAGAATAAATAAAGAAAAGAAAAAGAATAAAATATTGTAAATATTTTATGACCCAAAACCCCCGAGACCTAGGCATCTTGATGAATAGGTCGACAAGGAATAAAGTAGGGGGAGATAAGGTCATAAATACAGATAAAATACCTATGCATTCTATTCATTCTTTATTCATTTTGGGACCTATTTTTGGTTCCACTTTTTATAAATCAAATAAAGAAACTTCGTACATGAAAATTGTAGATAATTTTATAAAGAAAAATACAAAATTGATTTCACAGAAAAATAATGTACAGATAAAAAGTTATGGTCTAAATAAAAATCCAGAATCCCAACTTCCCAGACCCGTATCTCACAACTGACAACTCCAAATGCATCAAACTCACCTTTAATTGTATATAGAATAAAATAAGCTATTTAATGGCGGTGGTTTCGCATTTGGCGGAGCTACGGTTTGAAAGTTGAGCTTTGGACCCACCTTGTATACTTGTACTGAATAAAATATTCAATTTATTATTTATTCATTATTTTTGCATTTTTATATTTTTATAATTATGTAAATATTACTTATAATAATTGTGAATATCAAAATTAGAATAAAAATGTAAATAAAAATTAAAATAAAAATACTTGTATAAAGAATACATAGGTATACTGCCTATACCTATACTTGTACAAAGCACTCTTATATTTCATTAAATGTACAAAATAAATCAGAAAAATTAATAAAAATATATTTGTGTAGATAAAAGTATTAAGAATTGAAAATAATAAAAATAGAATACACAAAATAAAAATAAAATACTAAAATACACAGGTAATATACCTATAAAGGGGTATAAAAGCAACTTGTGAAAATACATCTCATAAAAATCATTAAAAATCGGAATAAAATACTTTATAAAATTCTACACATTTTTCATTTTATAACCTAATTCAAATAATGTCATTTATTAGTTTTAAATAATTATTTTAGGAGTTTTTCCTGGTTGGTCCACGTGGACCAACCAGGGGACCAGGAGAGTTGACCTCGGGTCAACTCTCTAGTCCTACTCCTGTAACAATGTCAGAGTAGGTTTGACCCCGTTTTCAAGGTTTTTTTGGGCGCCGCACCTTTCACCCATTCGTGATGCGCCTTTGACGATTTTTCTTCCTCGATCAGAGCTCTTACACGCCCAAGGCTCTCCTTGGGCTGAGGAGCTCTGAATCGAGCCGGGCACCTCGATCAAGGACCCCTCTCGTCAACCCCTTAAAACCAACCCCTTAATCCCATTTGAATTTTTGAACCGCAAAATCCATTCGAATACCCCCCCCCCCCCCTTGACCTTGCTTGGAGTTCCTGGAGGTGACAACTCCGTGGAGCTCTCGTCAGGGCGGTGGATCAGCCACGTTTGGGCGTGTTCCACACCTCCGGTGACCGCCGTCGAGGTACACCCTTCCCTCGCCCAACCTGGGCTCGAGGCCGTGTTGTCCCTTCGTTTAATTTTCATTTTATTCCTGGCATCTAGCTCTTCATTTCCCCCCATCTATTCGTCTCTTTCGCGCATCGATTCGCCCAATCGATCCTCGCCGGAGCTATCTCCAGCCACCGCTATTCCCCGCGCCAACCATCTCCGCATATCACCACTTCTCGCGCCACGTGATCGGGGCATTTTGCCCCCGATTACATCACCCATCTTTTGTGCAGGTACCTGGGCATCCCAACGCATCTGGGGCGTTTTTGGGACCTCGCCAGAGCTCCTGGAGCTGCGCATCTTCCTCCTCGCCGTGGAAGAGCTCCGCCGCTCTCCGTGCCATTCCGTTGCTTCCAGATGTTAGAGGGGACCTGCAGCCATCGCCTGGACCATTCTTGAAGCCCGTTGACCGCCGGAGCAAGGAGCCTTCGCCGGAGGAAGGTCGCCACGGCGGCCCTTCTTCCGTGTTCTTCCAGCGTACCTCCGCGCCGTCCGATCAACGCCAGTTCCTCCAGGCGTCCACCGACCGTCCGATCAAATCCCTCAGCTGTCGTAGATCTCCTCGCGGAGATCTAATCCGAGGTGTCGGATCTGAAGGGGTATCGCGGGCCCCCGTGTCGACACGTGGATAAGTGGAGCTCGCTCCACCGTCCAATCCCCCGCCTGCATGGGTATTTTGTGATTTCTCCCTTGCAAAATTTTGTAATATTTTATTAGAACCTAAACTTTCATTTGCCGTTTAAAATTTTGGTAAATTTTGCTAAAAACCACCTGTAGTTTCATTATTTATATTTCAACCCTTGCCAGCCCAGCGCATGTGCGTGGCACGTGCGCGTGGACATTTTGCGGGGAAGGCCCTTGTAGTTTTGGGTTTTCGCTTTTAGACCATTAAGTATTTTGTCACGTTGTATATGTTTAGGGTAATTTGCATTAAGCCCCCCCGGACTTTGTGATATTGCAAAGAGGTCCTTGCCAGGTCACGTGCACAGTGCGCGTGACCTTAGCAATTCTGCAGGTCTACCCTTGCAGGTTTAGCATTTGTCATTCACTCCAGGAACTATTGTATTGCGTTGAATGTTTTGTGTGAAAATTGCAGATGAGTCCCCATAATTTTATTTATTTGCAATTTAGTCCTTGCTAGGCCTATCACTTGTGCTGACTTGCTCTATTTATTTAGACCTTCATTTGGCCTCTAAAAATTCTCAAATTTTGAACTTAAGCTCTTGTGCATGTGTTCTTCCACGCCAACATTTTAGTTTTTGATTTTCTTTTATTTTTATATTTATTAAAAATCAAAAACATGGTTTTTGTGCACTGTCTAGTTTAGAAAATACCAAAAAATAGTAAAATACCTCTAAAAATCCCAAAACAATTACCTAGTGTCTATTATATCCTATTTTAGTGTCAGTCCAAAAATCACTAAAAATCTCAAACGAAAAAACACTAAAAATTTAAAAACACTCAAAAACTTCAAAAAAATATATAAAATCAAAGAAAAATCCAAAAATCACAAACAATGTTCCTGTTTGTTCTATTTTTTATTATCTTTATTTGAAAAATAGTGTGAACAATTTTGATTGTTGTTGGCTATTTTTTAACTGCCATTTCATTCACAGCCAGCACTCATTTCACTGTTTTGCTCTATTTCAGTATTTAAAAATACCAAAAACATCTTGAAAAATACCCAAAAATCACAAAAACAGTAAAAAAATCCTAAAAATATCAAAAACATTTTATTTCTGAAATTTTGGTTATTTTTCCATGTTTTTATAAATATTTCATTATGTCTTTTATTACATTGGTTTTAAATTCCAATATTTGAAAAGACAAAAAAATATATAAAATATAAAATTATAAAAATCAGAAAATTAAAAATCAGAATACAAAATTAAAAATTAAAAATTAAAAACCCACAAAAATTTCATTGTTTGCTTGCTTAGTGTAGACACTTGACATGTCACATTCACTCACGCACACCTTTTTGAATTACCCTGTTTGCTCCCTGTGTTCGAACTCTCTGCATACTTGCCCTTTACACCATTTGTGCAGAGTTAAAAATAAATTTTAACTCCACATTATTTCTAATTTCTTGATATTTAGTGTGGGTTGATTGTTGATTAAATACATGTTTCATTTGAGAGTCGCCACAGCGACGGTTGTCTCCGCCTTGTGTGAGACACCATTTAGGCTCTCTTGAAATCTGCGTTTATCAAGAGCACACCCCTGGACGAGGAAACCTTTGAGGCTGACAGTTCTGTGACGAGTGGTACAATAGAATTTCATTCATGTTCTTTTAGTTCTGATCCCTCGGATTCAGACATCGATTGGGATGATTTTGATGACTATTTGTCGTGTCTGATTCCTTCTGAGCCGACAGCCACGACGGAGTGCGATCCAGTACAGTTTATTGATGAATCAGCAGGGTCCCCTTTGTCTGTTTCTCATGCGCAGCGAGAGTTCTCTCATGCAGACCTGGTAGCCTTTACACAGACATATCAGAAGCCAGATCTGCCACCACCCAGTTGTCCAGAACTGAAACCTTTGCTGCAGTCGCTGAAGTATAGATTCCTTACGGGTGACCCAGATATGCACCCAGTCATTATCTCAACAGGTTTGACTGGAGAACAAGAATCTCGTCTGATGGAGGTTCTTGAAAGAAACCGCAAGGTGATATAGGCCTTCGCGTGAGTTCCAGCGACGGCTGAACCCGAACCTTCGAGATGTGGTCATGAAAGAAATATCAAGGTGGTGGAGCGTCGATTTTATCTACCCCATCTTCGACTCCAAGTGGGTTAGTCCATTACATGTGGTACCCAAGAAGACGGATATCACTAAAGTTGTGAATGAGTCTGGAGAGGAGATGGCTACCCGGGTACCAACTTCTTGGAGGGTCTGTGTGGACTACAGACGATTGAATCAGGACACCAAGAAGGATCATTTCCCACTGTCATTCATTGATCAGATTATCGAGAGGCTAGCTGGGAAGAGTCACTACTGTTTTCTTGACGGGTACTCTGGTTATAATCAAGTGGCCATTGCGCCCGAAGACCAGAAGAAAACGACATTCACCTATCCGTTTAGGACTTATGCTTTCAGACGGATGCTCTTTGGTCTATGTAACGCCCCCGCGACATTCCAAAGGTGCATGTTGTCCATTTTCTCGGACATGGTAGGTAATTGCTTAGAGGTCTTCATGGATGACTTCTCGGTCTATGGAGATGGGTTTGATGTTTGTCTTGATTGCCTAGACCGTGTGCTTCAGCGCTACATAGAGGTCAATGTTGTCTTGTCTTGGGAGAAGAGTCATTTCATGGTGACTCAAGGGTTGGTCCTTGGCCATATCATCTCCAACAGGGGCATGGAGGTTGATCCGGCTAAGGTGGACATCATTAGAAAACTCAATCCACCGTCCAATTTACGTCAACTGCGGTCTTTTCTGGGGCATGTCGGTTTCTACCGACGGTTTATTCATGACTTCAGTCGAATTGCCCGACCGCTTACTGATTTGTTGACAAAAGACACCGAGTTCATTGTAGGTGATAAGTGTTTGGCGTCCTTTGAGACTCTCAGAGTATGGTTGTCACGGCTCCTGTCCTTCAGCCACCCGATTGGTCTCTCCCATTCGAGATCATGATGGACGCTTCTGATTTTACTGTTGGGATGGTGCTTGGACATAGGAGGGATGGATTGCCGTATGCCATTCACTACGCCAGCCGGACTTTGGATGCCACTCAGCGGAATTACACTGTGACTGAGAAAGAGATGCTGGTCGTAGTCTTTACTTTGGATAAGTATCGATCTTATATTCTCGGATCTAGAGTGACCATCTATACCGATTACACCGCCATCCGGTACCTCATGGCCAAGAAGGATGCCAAAACTCGCCTTACCAGATGGATCCTTTTGCTCCAGGAATTTGATATTGAGATTAAGGACAAGCTTGGAGTTAATAATGTGGTGGTGGATCATCTCTCCTGCTTAGAGAACCTTGAGGAATCTGAGCCCAACGCACCTATCACAGATGCATTTCTGGATGAGGCAATCTTGGCGATCTCCTCACTCCCATGGTATGCCGACTTTGTAAACTATCTTGTTGCCAAGACGGTTCCCCAGGGTTGACCTAGGCAGAAAGTTGAGACCTTCCTAGCTAAGGCCAAGTTTTACCATTGGGAGGATCCCGTCCTTTATCATGAAGGAGGGGATAGCATCTGGAGAAGGTGCATTCCTCAAGAAGAGCAGCATGGCGCCCTCACCTACTGCCACAAGCTTGAGGCAGGAGGACATCATTCTGGGAGAAGGACAGCACAGAAGGTGCTCCAATCCGGCCTTTGGTGGCCTACTCTCTTCAAGGATTCAGATGAATTCGTGAAGAGATGTGCTGACTGTCAGAAAATGGGTACTTGCGGACAGAGAGACATGATGCCCATGCAGTCCATTCACTTTTGTGAGGTTTTTGATGCATGGGGGATTGATTTCATGGGCCCATTTCCTAAGAGTCAGGGGTTTGAGAACATTTTTCTCGCTATAGATTATGTTAGCTGTTAGGTTGAGGCCATCCCCGCCCGAGCCGCAGATGCTAAGACCGTGTGATGCTTTTTGAGGAAAAATATCATTTCACGGTTCGGGGTACCTAGAGTTCTGATTTCAGACGGGGGGTCTCATTTCATTAATGATAAAGTCAGGGCCCTTGCAGACGAGTTCGGCATTGACCATCGTGTTGCCACGTCGTACCACCCTCAGACTAGTGGTATTGCCGAAGTATCGAATAGGGAGATTAAGACTATCTTACAGAAGGTTGTCCGCCCAGACCGAAAGGATTGGTCACAGCTTTTGGACTCGGTCTTGTGGGCCTATCGGACTTCCTTCAAGAATCCATTAGGGACATCTCCCTTTCGCCTTATCTATGGCAAGTCATACCATCTTTCTGTGGAAATCAAGAACAAGTCACTTTGGGCAGTCACTGAGTTATTATTGGATGCCGAGAGTATAGGAGAACAGAGGAGAGCAGAGTTGGCAGCCCTGAAGGAGTTGAGAGATACAACCTTTTCTAGCGGCCTGCAGCATAAGGAAAAAGTGAAGACATGGCATGATTCTCATATCAGCCATAAACAGTTTGAGCCCGATCAGCGTGTATGGTTGTTTGATTCCAGGCTGAAGTTATTTCCAGGAAAATTACATAGTAAGTGGAAAGGCCCGTATGTGGTCAGGAAGGTACATGACAATGGTAGCATAGACATATCCGAGCCGTCATCTTCCTCTACATTTCGTGTCAACGGTCAGCGCCTGAAGCTATATCTAGACCATGATCCGCCCACCGTTGACGTTGCCCCCATTCTTTTGGTATGAGATGTGTTCTTTGACTCAGATCATTTGCATCCCATACATGGTTATCAATTCCATCTTCCGTTGTACAGATCCATATGTCTATATCATTCTCTCATCTGTTGATATCTTTTCTTCTTTTCCTCTTCTATCTTCTATATCTACCAAAAAAGTGTCACCCCTTTTTGTCAGTTTTCTATACTTAGGACGTACTTTGTCCTAAGTATAGGGGGGTGTGCACCCCGAGTTGTCTTCTATTCTTTGATCCTCTCCATTGTCTCCTCTTCTTGTCTATACTTAGGGATATCTTACCCTAAGTATAGGGGGAGACAATCTGAGTACGATCTGTTCATTCCCACCCTTGACCATCCATGCTTTGTGTACAGTCTACTATACTTAGGATTATTTGATCCTAAGTATAGAGGAGGTCATGTATCTCTGGCCCCCCGGCCATCGAGGTCACGTTTTTCTGTTGTTTTCTTGCATTTTAAAAATTCCCATAGCCCTAGGAACCATTCCTACCCTTCCATTTCGATTCTTCTCCATTTAACCACCCAAGTCATCACCTCGCCGGAGCTTGCTCCGACGAGCTTTGTTTTCCACCTATCCACACTTTTTCGCCCACTGCGGGGTCGGGGTATTTTGCCCCCGACTCCTTCACTTTTCTCCTGCAGGTCCTGAAGCCAACACAGCACCTGGGGGCGGTTTTGGACATCGCGGGAGTGGGATGGAACGTCTTCCCGTCGTGGGAGAAATCCGGCGAGCTCTGGCTCCTTTTGTCGCCACCAGGACCTAGAAGACCTCTCCAGGAGGTGATCTGGCATTTTGAGATCTTCAAGCTTGACGAAGGCCGGCGGTGGAGCTCGGAGAATTTCGCCCTACCGGAGGTCCTCCTTGTTCTTCCAACGCTATCCTCCGTCGTCGGATTTGGCCGTGATCCTCTCGCATAGCAGTTGCCGTTGGATCAGCCTCGACATCGACCGTCGGATCTTCCCTGCAGCATCTTTTCTCAGCCGTTGGCAGGCGAAGGGCATCGTGCCCTCCCAAGCTGACACGTGTATTAGTGGAGGGTTGCGCGCCGTTTGATCCGCTTGAGTTGAGGGTATTTTGCTTTTGAACCCTCCCCGTTTTTGTATTTAGTAAATAATACTGAAGCTTTCCTTTGCAAGTCTAAAAGTTTTATAATATTTATAAAGAAACCCCTGACCTTTTGGGTATTTCACTTAGGTCCCCAGCCACATCGCCTCACGTGCCTGCGCACGTGAGGCTTAGGCATTTTGCATGGAGACCCTCAGAACTTAGTATATTAAAGTTTGGTCTAGGAAATATTTATTAAGTTTAGTATTTCTTGGGAATTTTTGCACATTCACCCTCAAGTTGTTTTTAATAATTGTGTTTTGATCCCCCAGAGGCGCGCGTGCTCTAGCACGTGGGATCTGGCTATTTTGCAGTGAAGGACCTGTGGCTTTAGTTATTTACATTTGGTTCAGAGATTTTTATATTGTGTTATATATTTTGTGGGCAAATTACACTTCGGTCCTTCAACTTTTCCATATTTTCAAAAAGACCCCAGCCAGTTTGTAGTTTCTTGTTGCTTCTAGTATTTATTTCATGCATTTCTAAATTGTTAAAAAATCCACAAAAATCATCTTAAGTTCCTGATTTCATTCTAGTATTACGTCATATTTTTATTTTGCATATTTGCTACATTTTAATATTTATAAAAAATCAAAAACATGCATTACGTGCACTGTTTGCGTTATAAAATCCATAAAAATTATAAAAACACTTCAGAAAATTCACAAAAAATATATGTTGCTTGTTTTAGTGTCTTCTAACTCCAGACCAAAAATCACTAAAAAAATACAAAAGAAAACTCCTAAAAATTATAAAACCCCAACCTAAAAATCTTAAAAATTATACAAAATCCTAAAAATACAATTTCAATTTTTGTACTTTCTTTGATTTATTACCTTTTATTTAAAATTAATTTGAGGAATTTTGGACACCATTTGATATTTTTCATCCTCGTTTTAATTTCGGCCAGCAACATTTATTCACTGTTTTCAGTATTTTTGACTTTAAAAATACCAAAAAAATTGGGAAAAATCTAGAAAAATCACAAAAATATTAAAAAATATAAAAGCCCAAAAATATTTTATTTCCTGTATTTCAAGTATTTTTTCCCTATATTTATCTCTCTCTTATCTCTAGTGTATATATATCCTTTATATATATTATATCTTTATTAAAAGAAAAATAAAATATAAAATATAAAATATAAAAAGAAAATACAAAATCAGTAAATTAAACATTAAAATATAAAAATATAAATTAAATTAAAATAAAAAATATACAAAATTAAAAACCTACAAAAACATAGCATAAATAGACAAGTCTTCACATTCACATTTGCACCTTTTTGCCCCGTTCTACCTGTCTGCTCCATGTGTTCGACCTCTCCACATACTTGCACCTATACACATCTTTGTTGTATAGTTATAATAAATTTTAACTCCGCACCACTTTTCGTTGTTTGATTTCTGTTGTGGGTTAATTGTTGTTTGAATTTCGGATCTCGCTGGAGGTCAAATCAACGACTATTGATTCGCCTTGTGAGTCAACATGACCTCTGCAAAATTCGTGTTCAACACTCCCCCTGCAGAAAAATGGGTATGCTCGGAGATGAAGTTCCAGCGAGGGGTTAGAGAATCAATGTCATCGCAAATAGAGGGGGGTGAATGGGCCAGATCTCCAGTGAGGTGAAGGACTTCGGCCTGCTACTTGATTCCAACCCGGTGGTTGGAGTTTAGACCCGGGGGGGGGGGGGGGTTGAGGAGCGCGTGTAGAAGTGGAGGAGGGTCGTATGAGTGCGAGCGAATACCGGAGTGAGGCGGCGAGAGGGGTAGATATGGTCGACAGAGTGAAGATATGCTATGCGAATAAATGATGGAATCGAACTAGAAATGGGTGGGAAAATGAAGTACCTATGGGTGAAGGAGGCCGCCTGGAGGTGGTGGACACAGGGTTATGTCATGTAAGGGTTAAACATTATTCGAGGTTCCGGATGTAATTCATGATTACACATGATTCTTAGGGTAATTACTAAGTTACTTAAGATCATGGGTGTAAATATCATGTAAATTTAATAACTTATCTCTAGGACTACTTTTCATCCCCATCTCCCTCTCCCGATCGAAGACTCGAATAACAAAGCTCCACCGCATTCCGGACGGAGGCCAAGGCTCCACCGATAATGTCGCCCAACAGACAATGTCGACATCTATACCCACCTCCCTCATGCATCTTCCTCAAAGCCTCTACATCTCCCACCCCTACGACAACACCATCCACCGGGTGAACTTCCCCCTCTTCCGTCGATAATCGCAACAGTAGGGCACAAAGCACCTAGTCCGAAACAAACTCACATACCTCCTTCTTCTTCTCCTCATTTCTTCTTACCGAGCATTCCCTTCTCCGATGCTTCTGCTGACCGCATCAGAAGCACAACTGTGTCGCAGTCTCGCATGCCTTGGACATGTGATATGGTGCACCGCATCGGAAACATCAGGACTTCACCTCGTCGCATGTCTTGATCTCATGCTTCTTATTCTTTCATGAAATGCTCCAAGACCCCTCCCCGGCCAGTTCCTCCATCGCAACATCAACGGAGCCTTCGACTCCATCATGCAGAACCTCATCTCCGCTCCTTCCCCCTTGATGGCCTCAAAAATCCCTGTATTTAAACATTCAAAAAATTATCTTTCAACTTACCCCACACAAGTAGTTTAATCCGTTGTCACTTTATCACTCCATTCAATTGAATCCTAAGACAAACGGCTCTAGGGATACTGAGATAGGTTATAAATCATATATCGGCATGGGGAAACAAAACATACAAACGCAGATTAATAAAACAAAATATAGTACAAAAATATGACATTTTTATGAAAATAATATCGAAGAAAAATTACAATATTGACTAATTCAATAAAAACGAAACAGAAAAATAGATTTCTATTGGGAAAAGAATCACTTATAACTTATAGCACTACAGAATAAATAAAAATAAGTGTGATATCAAAATGACAGGGAGCTATCTGAAGAAGAGAAATTGGAGAGGTGTGTCCATCACAAGGTGCTTCTTGAGGAGGACAAGAAAAGAGAGGTAGAGTGGAGGCAGCGTTCGAGGCAAAGTTGGTTGAGGGAAGGCGATGCGAATACGAGATTTTTTTCATGCGAGGGAAAGTGGCAGGAGGAGGCGGAATTTGATCCATTCTCTGGAGGTTAGGGGAGTATGTGTTGAGGGAGAAAGGGAGATCGGGGTTGCAGTTGTTGGACACTTCAGGGAGATGAGCAGGAAGAATCACCTCAGTGGGGTTCGCTGGCGTGATAGGGGTGTACCTCGAGTCTCGGAGATCCAAGCTTCACAGTTGATTCGTCCATTTACTCTTCAGGAGGTCCGCAAAGTAGTTTTTGATCTGAATGCTGACGGTTCTCCGGGGCCTGATGGATTTCCTATTTTCTTTTTCCGTGAGTTCTGGGAATTGGTAGGCCAGGATGTGCTGGTTGTGGTAGAGGAACTGAGGGGAGATAATCGTGGCTTTGATCGTCTGAACCGTTCCTTGATTTTCCTCCTGCCTAAGAAGGATGTGGTGGATCGAATAGAGGACTTCAGGCCTATTGCCCTTTCAAATGACATCTACCTTATTATTGCGAAGGTTCTTGCAAATAGGCTTCGTATTGTTCTGGATGATATTATCAGTGTCTCGCAGACGGCTTTTGTTCCTGGCAGAAGTATGATGGATAGTGTGATCATTGCCTCTGAGATTGTTGCTGATTGGAAGAGGAGGAAGGTCAAGGGTTTTCTGTGGAAGACTGACTTTTCCAAGGCGTACGATTGTGTCAGCCGGAAATTCATTTGGGCGTCCCTGTCCAGACGGGGTTTTCCAGACGAGTGGATTTTCTGGATGAAGAGATGTGTAACGACGACTTCTTGCTCTGTGCTAGTTAATGGAAGACAGGAAGTGGGTTTTTTCCAGCCACAGAGGGGGGTTAGACAAGGGTGCCGCTAGCCCCTCTTCTGTTTGTTATTGTGGTAGATGCGCTGTCAAGGATGGTTACTCGTGCGGTAGAGGGAAATTTTCTCAAAGATTACACTATAAACAATCTATCAATCCCCATCCTTCAATACGTTGATTACACGATTCTGTTTGTGGAAGATGGAGCTTGTGAGGCTGAGGGAATTGCTACAGTTTTGGAGCTATTCGGAGGTGTATATGGGCTGAATCTCAATGAAGAGAAGTCTATGTTTGTTCCCTTTGGTCTTTCAGAAGGAGAAATCGAGGCTTGTGAGTCAGCCCTGCGCTCACGACGGGGATCTCTCCCTTTCACCTATTTGGGCTTGCCTGTGGTGGATGGCCGTCTAAAGCATTCAGATTGGTTACCAGTGGTGGAAAGGATTGAGAGCAAGCTTGGAGGATGGCGTGCTTCGTGCCTATCACGGGGAGGACGGGTGGTCCTCTTGAGGTCAGTCCTTTCGGCGATTCCTATCTTCTTTCTATCTTCTCGCTTGCTGTCGGCTGGGATTCGTAGGCGGTTGGAGGCCTCGATGCCAAAATTCTTTTGGGCTGGAACCCCACTAGTCAAGTGGAGGGTTGTAACGCTTACTAAGGGTGATGGTGGTTTGGGAGTTTTAGACCTTATGGTAATGAACAAGGCCCTCCTTTCAAAGTGGGTCACTCGTATTTGGGGGGCAGGATCAGATACTCTCTGTACACTTTTGAGGAAGATTTATAATGTGTCTAATAATCTAGAGTGGCGCCCTAATAGATTGGTCAAGCCTTCAAATTTTTGGCGTGGGATATGTTCGGTGCTTCCCCAGATCTCTACTTTTGTGAAATCTATTCTAAGGGATGGTGAAGAGACTAATGTTTGGACTTGGGCGGATGGTGCTTTCAGTGTCAAAAAAGTCTACAAGGTTTTATACGCATCCACCGTTTTTGATCCGGGAATTGCAATGCCTAGTTTAGGGCATATCTGGTCTTGGAGAATACCTAAAAGAGTGAAAATTTTCCTCTGTTTGTTCGGAAGAGAGCGGGTGATGACTGGTGCTCGGAGGGCCAGGCTCTTTGGAGCGAACGGCACCTGTGTGCGGTGTGGAGACGAGATGGAGGATGCTAATCATTTGTTTTCCCTTTGTTCTTCTTCGAGACAGATTTGGGCAGGGACCAATCTACCTACGGTTGCATCCTCAGGAGTTAGAGAGCTCTTGGAGTCCATTGGTTTATCTGGAACCTGCACCATAGTGGAAAAACATCAAGCAACATCTATTTTATGGACGATTTGGTTGGCAAAGAATGGAACTATTTTCTGTGGGGAGAGATTTTATGTAGAAAATGTACTAGTTTATTCCAGACTCCTCTATGAGTCTTGGTCATTGTAATTTATGTACTTAACTTGTGAATATAAGTTTTTGAGTGTCCGCCATCAAAATGACAGAACGTAAATGTGAGGGATAAATATCGAAGAACGTAAGGCAATTAATGCAAAACAATATAAAAAGGAGCTGTAACAAAACAACAGCACTGCATCATTAGTTATAATCAATAATACTTGGGACTGATATGATATCAGGCTATCAGTCAGCAGCAGAAAACTCCCTCTCTAGTCTCTGTATAGAGCCGAACAGAAAGGCCTGGTCATCACTGTGGAACTCCCAAATAGGACTCCAATGAAACTTAAAAGAGGGTTAGAAAGATAAAGATATTGGAGTTCTCCTGTGATCTGACGAGCAGAAGAAACATCGATATTTTATCGACGGTTAATGCCCTCAAGGGCGAAGTTTCATCTGAATTCTTACAATATCTCCACGATAAACATCAATATTATCGACAGCTTGAGAGGACAGATGGCAATCCGCTTCTCCTTCGAGACTTCAACTTCTCATGCAACTCCCAACCCCTTCCCCTCCTCTGCCTCGTCACCTCTCCGGACGCCAACAACAACTCCTTCTTTGGCCCCTTCACTCTCGATATGATTGGCATCCCCTGCCTCCACCACCTCAACCTCGGCGGCAGTTTCTTATACGATCCTGTCCCACTTCCCTCGCCTCCATCCGCAAGATCCGGTGAGATATTTCTTCGTCAAGCGATGGCTTCAAGCGAGCTGGATTCGAGGGTAGAGAAGCTGGTATTGGCTCACTCGAGTATGGAGATTTTATGATGGAGATGCTTGTTGCAGTGAGGGTGTGACATCAGCTCGCCCGCTAGTGAATCTCATCCAATGTAGGCAGGGATTGACGCATAGGATATCCATCACATTAGTATTATAAATAGAATACAACTCAATTACTGTTATGATTAGGAGTCCCACCCCATTAAGATTCGTAATCCTAATATGACTCTAATCCTAACAAGATCATTATTTAGTCCACAAACTGTTGAAAACAGGAACATCCATGCATATAATAAACAGTAATTATACGGATCCAAATGAACGGAAATAAACGTATCACGGATTAATATCATTAACGTCATATATTTCCAATCCATTATCCGATTACGACATGCAAGTAGGAATCAATTAACCACATGGAAACAAACAACCGGACGATATCCAGAAAATGGTAAGCAATAAATCAATTGCGGCAAACAATAGATAAGAAAGATTAGATCAGAGGTCACCGAAACGTCCATGAAATGGACTGTCCTTAGAGAGGATTTCACCCCCACAATACCGGTGCGAAGGGTACTGGCGATCCGCTCTCAGGATACGACGGTTCACGGTCCGCGTCCGCGCACACTGACAAGACCGTCCTCGAAAGCACCTCCGAGAACTTGCAGCCGAGAAGAAACAGGATCGCAGGTGTGAGGAATGAGAACAAGAGCGACGACGACGGGTGGTGTTTTTCTTGCGAGTGAAGAAAAGCGGCGTCGCGTGAGAGGTATAAAAAGAGGAGCTCGCATGCCCTAACACGCGGTCCCTTCGCTTTCCAAAAATGCCCCTCAACGGGCGTGTCCTTTCGGATTCCAAAACCGCAGCTAAGTCGAGCCATTTGGATCAAGTCCGATTCCCAATGTGATCGAAATCAAATTAATCTATATGATTAATTTAATCGATCAGCTAAATGAAACCCGCAGCAAAAGTATCGAGATCCGAGATCCGAATTGACTCTCCCGAGCCCGAGCCTGAGTCGGTGCTGGTGTCAGAGCTAGATACGGAATGGAACGTGTGCGCACGCGCATGTGGTACTCCATTCATCCTCTCTACTATTGCTACAAGAGCTTGGGGTGGTAGATTTTAGGACTAAAGATCTATCAAGTCCCTTAGTCAACGGATCTGCCGTGTTGTCTTTGGATCCATTAAAATGCACAGCCAACACTCCTCGAGACACGAAATCCCTTAACGTCTTAAGTCTGATTTGTATGTGTCTCCTTGTTTTCTGAATGAACTTTGAACTCTTGATCTTCGCAATTGTGGTCATATTATCACAATGTACCGAGATCGCAGGAATAGGCTGACCTACCATGAGAATTTTAGACAGAAGTTCCCTTACCCATTCAGCCTCAATTTCAGTGGTGTCCAAAGCACACAGCTCGGCCTCAAAAGTGGATCAGCTAGAATGGTCTGCTTCACAGATCTCCAGGAGACTGCACCTCCTCCAAAGGTAAATACATACCCTATAACACCATTACTCCCAAACTCCTCTATTTTCCCTATCCAGCTTGCATCACTGTATTCTTCTAGTACAGAAGGATGTCTACCATAATGCAAATTAAGGGAAATAGTTCCCTTCAAGTACTTCAGTACTCGATCCAGAGCCCCCAGTGAGTATGGTTAGGACAGCTAGTATATCTATTCAGCTTCGCAATCGAGAATGAAATATCAGGTCTCGTGCAATTTGTAAGATACATTAAGCTTCATATCACTTGTGAATACCTTAGCTGAGCTACATGTACTCAACTTTTATTCTTATACAGTGTTTTGGATGAATCAAAAGGAGTGCTTACATCTTTGCAATCTTGATATCCAAATTTCTCAAGTACCTTCTCAACGTAGTGAGATTGAGAAATTACAATCCCATCAACTGACCTTGTCAGTTTGAGATCCAAGATTACATCAGCAACACCCATGTCCTTCATCTCAAACTTGCTACTTAAGAATGCCTTAGACTCATTAATAATCCTCATATGTGATCCGAACAACAATATGTCATCAACATATAGGAAGAAGACAATACACTCATCACCTTTCACCTTGGAATAAACACACTTATAGGATTCATGAACCTTAAAGCCACATAACAAAATATTATTGTCAAATTTTTCATGCCACTGCTTTGGTGCTTGTTTCAATCCATAAAGGGATTTGACAAACTTGCAAACATTTCCCTCATTCCCAGGAGTTACAAGCCCATTAGGTTGATCCATATAGATCTCTTCCTCAAGATCGCCATGCAGGAAGGCGGTCTTCACATCCATATGGTGGATAGAGAGATCATATACAGATGCCAATGATATGAGAATCCAGATTCTGGTCATCCTAATCACAGGGGAATAGGTATCAAAATAATCGATACCTTCCTTTTGCCTAAAGTCTTTGGCAACTAATCTGGCTTTATACTTTTCAATTGATCCGTCAGGTCTAAGATTTCTCTTAAACACCCACTTGCACCCAATGGTAGAGCAACCTTTGGGCAATCAACCAACTCCCAAGTTCCATTAGCCATAATGGAATCCATCTCAGATTTGATGGCTTCCTTCCATTATTTCACTTCAGATGAAGTCATGGCTTCTTTATAACTTTGTGGATCACCTCGATCTGGTAGACAACGAAGTCGCTACCGAGATCTTTGGCTATCCGAGGTCTTTTACTCCTTCTTGGCTCAATATCTTCAGAAAGATCATTGGATTCAGGTTGAGTCTCAACCCCCACATTCGTTATCCTTTCCACTTGATCTGGAATAGATCCTAATGTAGATGCGCCCTCAATGGTCAGATTGTGAGGAATCCTAGTCTTCAACGGGAAGACATCCTCAAAGAAGGTAACATCATGGAGTTCAACAATGATGTTGACTTCTATGCCCAGTATCTCGGACCGAATTACCAAGAACCTATATGCACAGTTATTTTCCAAATAACCTAAGAAGACCGCATCAACAGTTTTAGGACCAAGTTTCTTTCTCTTGTGTTCTGGGACTAAAACTTTAGCGAGACAGCCCCACACCTTGAGATATTTTAAACTCGGTTTCCTATTTCTCCAAAGTTTAAATGGACACTTTTCCATATGTCTTGGAAGAACCCTATTCAGAATATGACAAGCCGTATTCAAGGCTTCTCCCCACATATAGATTGGAAGTCCAGAAATCTGTAAGAGAACATTGATCATGTTAGTTAAGGTTCTATTTTTCCGTTCTACTATCCAATTTGATTGCGGTGAATATGGGGCCATAACTTCATGAACTATGCCAAACGATTTGCATTTTCATCAAATAAGTTAGAGGTATATTCACCCCCTCTATCTGACCTAAGGTGTTTAAGCACTTTTCCTGTTTGTGTCTCAGCCTCATTCTTAAATATAAGAAATTTCTCTAAGGCTTCATCATTGATTTTCATTAGATATACATAGCAGTATCTACTGCCATCATCTATAAAGGTGATAAAGTATTTCTTATTGTCTCAGGTCAACACACTATTAAACTCACAGATATTTGTGTGCACTAGATCCAAGATCTCATTATCTCTAGAGTTAGACTGAAAAGACTTCCGAGGTGTCTTAGCTTGTACACAGATTTCACATTTTTGAGTTTTATCAAAGATGTGTTTAGGGATCAACTCTAAATTCATCATCCTTTTAATTGAATTTAAGTTTACATGTCCCAATCTACCATGCCACAGATCACAAGATTCTAGATTATTCACAACATGAGACACAGAACTAGAACATTCAGAATTCAAAACATTCAATTCATTAATGTTTACTGAGTCACATCTAATTCTAAACAGTAAATCAAAATCAGCCAAATAGCCTTTTCCATAAAAAATGCCATGTCTCAGAATAACAACTTTATTACATTTAAATTTTAACTCAAAATCATTTCTAACTAAGATAGTGCCAGATAAAACATTCTTCTTGATGTCAGGAACATGCAACACCCTTTGCAACGTCTAGACATGTCCAGAGGAGAACCTCAAGTTGACTTGTCCCGACCCTAACACCCTGGCTGCAGAATCGTTCCCCATCTTCACAGTCCCACCACTGCAGGTCTGATAGGAAGAAAACAAAGTTCTGTCAGAACAGATATTTACATTGGCTCCCGTATCTACAAGCCACTCATTTGGATCATGGATATGGTATAGTTCAGGTTTTACAGAGACATACCCCTCGCTAGCTCCGAGTCCCATAGTGATCATATTCACTTGTGGACTTCCATCTGCAGCCTTAGGTTGACCATTCAAGGACGGACAGTCCTTCTTTCAATGGCCAACCTGATTACAGTGCCAGTATGGTTTATTCTTTGTATTTTTCTGAATCTTACCCTTTGGTTTCATTTTATTGTTGTTAGGACCCTTTCTCTTCTTATCCTTGCCCTTCGAGGTCATGAAATTGACCTTAGCCTGAATATCGACAAGAAGCACAGGTTTTTGTTTCCTGTGTTCCTCCTCTATGGTAATTGCCACCATCAGGTCATCCATAAAAAGTTTCCCCTTCCTGTGTTTCAGGGTCATACCGAAGTCTTCCCACGATTTAGGAAATTTTTGTATTTATGCACATGATTTGAAACTTTTCTGGAAGTTTCATTTCGGCATCTTCGAAACCATGGAGCATGAGTAAAAACTCGTGTGCCTGTTTAGAATATGACTTCCCTTCGGCCATGGAAAACTTCAAAAACTTGACCACGGAGTATTTCTCAATACCGAGATCTTCGACATTATACTTCCGATCCAAGTCTTCCCATAGCCCCTTTCGCAGTCTGCGTGGATGAACAGTACACGTCAAACAACGTGTTGGACAGAGCCAACAAGATGCAACCATGACATATACGATCGCGTTCCTTCCACGCAGATTGCGACTTCTAGCTATCGAGTGAGGGGTTTTCCATTTCTACCGCAGGACAGTCAGTTTCAAGTATTGAGATTAATCCTATGGTGGTTAACCAGATCTTAATGCGTTGTTGCCAACGCTTAAAGTTCTGTCCACCGAACTTTTCATGCATACCCGTCATATCAACCCTCGATTTAAACATGGTTTCCGACATAGTTTTATAATCGGTTCCAGAAATCCTCTCTAAGATTGTTGAAAATAGGAACATCCATGCATATAATAAACAGTAATTATACGGATCCAAATGAACAAAAATAAACGTATCACTGATTAATATCATTAACGTCATATATTTTCAATTCATTATCCGATTACGACATGCAAGTAGGAACCAATTAACCACACGGAAACAAATAACCGGGCGAGATCTAGAAAAGGGTAAGCAACAAATCAATTGCGGCAAACAATAGATAAGAAAGATTAGATCAGAGGTCACCGAAGCGTCCATGAAATGTGCTGTCCTTAGAGAGGATTTCGCCTCACAATACCGGTGCGAAGGATACTGGCGATCCGCTCTCAGGATACGACGGTTCACGGTCCGCGTCCGCGCACACTGACGAGACCGTCCTCAAAAGCACCTTAGAGAACTTGCAGCCGAGAAGAAACATGGTCGCTGGTGTGAGGAATGAGAACAAGAGCGACGAAGACGGCGGGTGGTGTTTTTCTTGCGAGTGAAGAAAAGCAGCGTCGGGTGAGGGGTATAAAAAGAGGAGCTCGCGTGCCCTAGCGTGCGGTCCCTTCGGTTTCCGAAAACGTCCCTCAACAGGCGTGCCCTTTCGGATTCCAAAACCGCGGCTAAGTCGAGCCGTTTGGATCAAGTCTGATTCTCAATGTGATCGCAATCAAATTAATCTGCTTGATTAATTTAATCGATCAGCCAAATGAAACCCACAGCAAAAGTATCGATCTGAGTTGACTCTCCCGAGCCCGAGCCGGAGCGGAATGCGCGCGCGCATGTGGTCCTCCATTCCTCCTCTCTACTATTGCTACATGAGCTTGGGGTGGGGACTCATATATAAGTCCACCAAAAGTTTAGATCTCTAAGGTATGATACTAAAGTTCAACCCAAACTTATCATGTTTCAAATTTGGGAATTCCCAACTTTCCGTCCAAACCATTTGGTTTCCCAATTGAAACCAAATTAATTCCAATTGTAATTTTTTTTTGAAAGAAAAAAGGGCATCCACCGTATAGGTGTGTGCCCAAAAACTTCGCCTTTTATTCACCAAAATATAGTACAAATTTAGTGTCAGAATCCACACAGATATGTTACAGGGACCAGTACTCAACTAGCGCCTTTGCGTGCGCCACAATGCTCTCACTATAACACCGTTCCTGCCTAAAAATCACCCCATTTCTAGCCACCCATATGGCCCAGATCATTGCAATTCGGCTGACCCGCTCCTTCTCAGTTCCATTCCAATTCTCGCCAATTGATTCCCAGAAGCCAGTAACCCCATCAACCATCACCGTTGGGTTTCCGAATAGATGCCAAGCATCCATAGAACTTCTGCATTTGAAAAACAGGTGATCCGCATCTTCGCTATCCATCTGGCATCTGCAACAAGTAGGATCCACCGTCTGCATGAAGCGTGCTAATCTAACCCCTGTTAATAGTCTCCCCCTTCTGAACAATCACAAGAATACCTTCACGCGAACGGGAATTTTCCATTTCCATAGCTTTCTACAGTCCGCCACACAACCTCCCGGATCAAAAGTCGTGGGCCCCTTTAGATATCTATACGCCTTCCCCACCGAGAAAGTTCCATCACACCAACAATCCCGCCCCATCGTGGGACCTTCAACACTATCCAACTCCTCAAGCATTACTAGCAGCTCATCCAAGCGTTGATCAGAAAGCTCGCATCTGAACTGCGGTAGAAAGGATTGACCGTCCCAAACACTCGCCACAGAACAGTTCTGGTCGGCAGCCAAAGCCCATAGATGTGGGAACCTCACGCCCAGAGCACCGCTTTCACTCCAGTCATCGATCCAAAATTTGAAGCCAGCACCGTTTCCAATCCCCGGTCTCAGAAAAGGACGAATATCCTGCACCACCGAGCAGATTCCTCTCCAAAAGTATGACGGAGCATTCGCTACCGCTCCAGGTCCCGGTAAGGAGGCGCTTGTTCCATAGATTTCCCGAATTAGGCTACAAACCAAACTGTCACAGTCTCCCCAGATACGTGCAATCCATTTACTGAGAAGTGCCTTATTCATCTCTTCTAAACTTCGGACTCCAAGGCCACCATCTTCCTTAGGTTGAGAGATCATATTCCACTCAACCAGAGGCCACCCATTAGAGCTACCAGAAGATGACCAGAAGAACCGTCTCATAATGCTCTCCATTCTCTTTCTCACCCCCACTGGTAATATCCTAGCTGACAAGAAAAAGATAGGGATCGCAGACAAGACCGATCGTACCAGTACCAGTCTACCTCCTCTAGACAAGCATGCAGATTTCCAACATGCCAGCTTCTGCTCCATCTTCTCCACCACAGGTAGCCAATCACTCTTATGCATTCTTCCTACCACTAAAGGCACACCAAGATAGCGCAAAGGCAATTCCCTCCGCTGCGACCTCAGCCATCCTGCACACAGATGAATCTCTTCCTCCGTCAAACCAAATGGCACAAAGTTAGATTTTCCTCTGTTGAGCTGCAACCCAGACACTGATGCAAAAATATCAAGCACAACAGACAGTCCTTTACAGCTATTCGAACCACCCTCTGCCAATAAAATGGTGTCATCTGCGTACTGTAAAATGGGCACTGATATCTCACCTCTAGAATATCCCTTGCAAAATCCTCCAGTAGTTGCCCGATCAACCATTATCGTCAGTGCATCTGCCACAAGCACAAAGAGTAACGGTGCAAGTGGGCACCCTTGGCGAACCCCACGCTGCGGTTGGAAGTAATTACATAGATTTTCCAATTAAAATCTAAATACATATTTTAATACAACACAAACTCCCACTAATATATCAATAGATTTCAGACTCAAATAACATTGCAACCAGCTAATCGTCTAAGCACACGTAAGCACCTAATTTGGAGATCTAAAGAGTCTCATGTATTGTTAGATCATCGCAAATGAGCAGCATCAAATTTCACACGGATTAACAACGAACCTCTAATTAGAGCAAAAGCATACGAAAATTATTGATTAAATGAAATCGGCGAAACTCAGGAATGCAAACACTTTTAAAGTTCGATTTCAACATCCATTCCAGGTGATGAAGCTGGACTCCTCTACGGCTTGCACTAAATCCTTAAGAACTCATGCAGCAAACTTAGGTTGGAGCAATCCGAATACTAATTTGTGAAGCACGTCAACATTCGCTGCTTAGAATAGAGTGAGGAGTAGATCAATCAACACAAACTGTAGAGTTTTGCACATGTGGATGAAAAGGAGCTTGCGGAGGGAGCCGATGGAAGTCGGATGGGGTTGGAGAAGTTGTTTCGAGGTTGAGGCTGAGGTGGGAGGGCAGGGGATGGCAATCACAATGATAAGGGGGAGTTGTTGTATGCATCAAAAGAGTTGAGGAGGCACACTATACAAGTTCATAGTGTCTGCACGATCCACTCCCAATATACTACAGCAACAGGATTGACATTGACACACTCCCCCGATGCTTTTTAGAAGACGTTTTAGTCTATAAAGGGACTTAACAGCTAGCAAGCTTTTCTTTTATTCCCAAGTGTCACAAGTCCATCAAGATGATCCATACATCTCCTCCTCAATATTGCTAAGAAAAAAGTGGTCTTGACATCCATTTGAAGGATATAAGGATCATATATAAATGATAACGCTACAAGGATCATCCTGACCAGAACGAAATATATACCAAAATAATTGATATCTTCTCCTTCTCTAATGTCCTTGGCAACTAATATGGTTTTATACTTCTCAACTAATCCGTTAGACTTAATGTTTCTCGTAGACACCAACTTGCACCCGATGGTAGAGCACACTTCAGGTAAATTAACCAATTCCTATGTTCCATTAGTCATAATGGAATCCATCATGTATTTGACGGCTTTATTCCATTGTTTTGCTTCACACGAAACATGGCTTACTTAAAACTTACTAGAGCAGCCTTGATTTGGTACACAATAAAGTCACTACCAAAATCTTTGGAAATATGTGGTCATTTACTCCTCCTAAGCTCAACCTCCTCCAAAGTTTCAATGGGTTCCGATTGGGTTTCAACTCTCACATTCAATTTCTTTTCCATCTACTCTGGAATAGAACCTAAGGTGGAAGCTACATCATTGGTCAAATTTTGAAGAATTCTAGCATTCATACGAAAGACATCCTCAAAGAAGATAGCATATCAGAGTTCAAGAATGGTGTTGACATCTATACCAGGTATTTCAGATTTGATTATCAAGAATCTATATGCATTTCTATTTTTCAAATAACATAAGAATACTACATTAATAGTTGTACGACCAAGCTTCTTTCTCACATGTTATGGGACTAAAACCTTAGCTATGTAGACTCATATCTTGGGATATTTTACGCTTGGTTTCTGATTCCTCTACAATTTAAATAGTCATTATTCCTTATTTTTTTGTTGGATACGTGAGCCTATTGCAATCCATTGTGCAATAAAAGTTATTGTGATTTATAATATCTATATATGAAATAAAACACAATCGAGTTTGCAATAATGAAGGCCCCTTAATACAAATAGGGTACGTTTCATGGCCATCTTGACATTATACAACTATTGATCTAAAATGGTTAGATATACATGTTGATGCAAGATTGTAGATCTAAAAAGATAGATTGAAGACACAAGTAGCATTAGAAAGTGATATTCAATAAGATTTTGTAGTCAGATAAGAGATGTCAATCTTCTCTAATGATTGATATTTTACTGAAATTCTTGATGTGGGTCCTCTGCATATAAGTAGACACTCGGAGATATTCGATGAGTTAAATAAAAAGTTAACTTGACAAGATCGAGATACTAAGATCCATATCATATATTTTCACAAATAAGCACACATCCATTGATCAAAGATAAATATACATTTATACATATGAATATGTACATTCGGCTGACCATCACTTAATAACCTAACAAGATATATTAACATACTGGGTGGCATATATATAAAAGAATATGAGATGTATAATCTCTCAAAGGAATCATACAAGTTCATATTTAGGTACAAGCGATTATGAAATGTATGATCTTTCAAAAGAATTATACAAGTTCATACTTATGTACAAGAGATTATGAAATGTATGATCTCTCAAAGGAATCATACAAGAGTTCATACTTACTTAATCGAAATACAAAATCTCACTCATTGCATACACAATAGATCCCAATAGTGGCCATCCTGTTTAGTAATCTGGATACAAACTCAAGAATGTTATTATATGTTTTTTCGAAAGTATACGACAAATATTGTCCCTATCGATCGATTGTGAATTCTAATTATAAATCCTTGAATGCCAAATACAAGATAAAAATTTAGGATATACAAAGTCTTCCATTGCGCAAAATGCATGTGTATTGGGAATTCTCGGAGTCGATAGTAATAGATTGTATACCATTGCACTTCTATTATGATAAAACGATGAAACTAGATAAAATTTAATGAATCCAATTAGAGATAAGATGAATGGGATTTAATTGTGCTAAATCTCAATTGATAGAGTCAAGTTCTAGATCTGATCATGTCCAGTGAACGGGTGGACTTTTGGATCTTAGTGTGGGTGGCATGTTCCATGGACTTCTTAGGCTCGTAGCATCATTGAACGACGACAAGGAAGCTCTAGTCGTGTAAAGAACATGCTATAGATTCCTTTCATTGATTGTTTGTTATGGTATACTTCTGAAAGAAGTTGATGAAGACCTTGGCGATGCTACTGTGAATGGCGTAGATGCTAAAGGTCTGGCCACCATGGCCCAAGAGGGTGCACATGTCGGCATTGATGATGCACCTGTGATCGAAAAAGAGGACCGACTCGCATGCATTGAAATGGAGGATTTCAAACTAGATCAGCTTAACGGGACATCATTAATCTTGATGAGGCACACCCATTCTTGAAGTGGGTAATAGCCACGGATGTCTTTCTTCGATCCACCTGAAGCACTGGACACGTCCTTCGTAGGCGATCGCCATGATGGTATATGGACGTTGGAACGAGGGGAGGGGATGTTCGTCCCACCACCTCCCCTTCCTCCTTTAATATCATACGTATGCCAATTAGAGTTGGCAACAAAGAAACGGTGGTAGGGATCACGGGGAGAGAGAGGGGGAGGACATCAAAAAGGGCATAAGCCAAGAAAAAAAGACACCAAAGTGCGCATTTCTACCTACTCAGTATCCATGTTCCAGTTGAAATAACGTCGAGATGTGCATATAAAAAGAGCGGACATCAGAAGCTGAATGACGACCACTGATGTTTGTGTGCATGAGAGGCCTACATGCATTAATAAACTGGAAGTGACGCACCGACAATAATTCATGAAGCCAAGGACGTTAGGTGGGCAGCTAACACTCTCTCATCATCTTCCTACCAACCACCAACCATCCCATATCTGATCTATCGTGTTCGCAGCTGCCCAATTGGCAGAGCAGGGGCCCTTGCTCGCGAGCGGACATTACAAGGAAAACAAGTTGTGGCTACAGAATTATGGCCACGGATACTGTGTTTGTGGCCACAGAATTTGGCTCTGGCCACGACATGTCGTGGCTAGTAGCCGTAGCTACAAGTCTCGTTGCGAGAATTCTCTAGCCACGAATATGCCGTGGCCACTACAAGTGGCCACAGAATTTATCATGAACACAACCCTTATATGAAGACTTTGGCCACGGATTGTGGCTATGAAAAACTAGTGGCCACGGAATTATCGTAGCCACAAGTTTCTGTAGCCACATTCCGTGGTCACAACTCATTTTTCTTGTAGTGGGAGGACCCCGGTTCTAACAAGCGGAGGGATTTGGATCGTCTGTTGTAGCAAGGGTTGCAACAAACTCTGCTGCAAGGCCGGGAGCCGCTCGCTCTTAATCAAGCGGTTCCCACGTATTCACACTTCGGGTGAGTCCGGATCATGCGAATTCGTGAGAACCGCTCGATCAAAATCGAGCGGCTCCTAGCCCTGCAACAGAGTTTGCTGCAGCCTTTGCTATAGCAGACGGTCCTTCCCCTAGCGAAGATCCGAGCGTTGAAATCGAGAATAATCCTCTCCTCTGGCTTAAAACCATGTTTCATATGACTTCTTCCCCAGCCGAACAACGACAGAGCTGCAGCAGACTCTGTTGTAGAGGTTACAGTCATCCGATCACCTATCCCTATCTCGAGATGAGAGTAAATGCCATTTCAGCATACTATGGGTTCCCGAACAATGGTGGTGACGTCTCAAGATCAGAAAAAAAGGAAAGAGAGGCCCATTGAATGCATGTCTTTTATATGCATTTGCACGTACCATTGCCCCCACTTCATAAATGCCAAACAAGGTTGGGGTCAGCTCCTCGACTCACATCACATGGCGATTGGTTCAAAACTTCAAACCATGCATATATGGGTTATACAGTCGCGTTCTCTATGCTTTCCTTTTTTCCCAACGGAACAGATATGTTCCGAATGCTTATGTGCATAAATGTGCTTTCCTACACGCCCCACTTCCCCTTACCTCTACCCTTCTTTATTATTGTGTTCTGCGTGATGGATGTATCGGGCATTACCCTTGGCAGTTTGGAGCATAACTATCTACCGTCGACACCACAGCACTGCTGCAGAGAAAGACTTGTCCTTACACTGCTTAGGGCAATGGTTCGAAGTGAAAGAAGCAGGATAAAGGTTATTCCTCGTATAAGACCTTTTAGGTGGAGGCCAAAGGTTACACATGCACGTTCTTCCTCGTATAAGACTTCTATTTTTATTGGGTAAAGATGATTAATTCATTAAAAAAATAATTTTACAGATAGATTGATAGGAGACTGAATAAGTTACATCGTCAATCCCTTTTAGATGGCAAATCAAATTCTTTGAAACACAACATCCATAGACTTGGGAACTATAACAATATTGCTATGCATAATTTTCTGGACTCTCATAAAAAGCTCTACCGCTTCTGTTGCCAAGAACACAAAGGTATCAAAATCAAAAGGGATGAAAACGTATTGATTGTTAAAACAAGCATTATCATATTTATCAACTTTAGTTGAGACAACTTTCTGTGCAATGCGCCCCGCAATAAAATCGCCCTTTATCATACCAATCAACGGAGAAACTCTAGTCAAATCAACACATGCATGTTTTTCTCCAGCCCATCCAAAAACTAAAACATCTTATGGTCTTAGTGTGAATTTCTCCTCTTGTGGATCAATCAAAAAATTCACAGGTGCTTCTTTCTTTAAAGCAACCGCAACATGCCTGAGGACATCATAAAGGATATCCCTGACAATATCATCTCTATATTTAAAACTTGTGAGTTCACGACAATAAACCGCATGCTCCCCAAAGGTGTTTAGGCAAGATTTATGGCATATTGGACATGCCTCATCAGCTGAGAATTGAGGAGTCATAAAGCGATATCTGAGAATAGTACGATACTCAATATGTGACATATGCATTCCAAAAGTCCATCAAGACTCCTAACTAATCATCGTTAAAATTTGAACTAAAAAATAGTGACGATTGATTGATGTTTTGAAAAACAACAACGGATAAGTGTTGTTATATGGATTGTTACTAATGATATAGCGATAGATATACTATTCGTCGCTAATTTCAAGTGCGAAAATGCATTTCGTAATGAATAATATCATCATTATACACTACAAGGAAAACAAGTTGTGGCTACAGAACTATGGCCACGGATATGGGGTTTGTGGCCACAGAATTGAGCTCTGGTCACGGCATGTCGTGCCAGTAGCCGTAGCTATAAGTCTCGTCGCTAGAGTTATCTAGCCACGAATATGCCATGGCCACTACAAGTGGCCACAGAACTTATCGTGGTCACAACTCTTATATGAAGACTTTGGCCACGGATTGTGGCTACGAGAAACTAGTGGCCACGGAATTATTGTGGCCACAAGTTTCCGTAGCCACATTCTGTGGTCACAGCTCATTTTTCTTGTAGTGATATATTTAACCACGGTTAATTTAATAACAGATTTTGAAAAAAAAGTGTCACTACAACACTCAATTTTGTTGTAGTGAGTGGTCGCAAGATTTGATCGAACACCATCATATCGCTATCTTCTTCTTCACGTGCATCTGCATCCAATTACTTCCCACAATTCATGTTTAAGCGTTGCATGCTACCTGTTTAAGCGTACATCTCCATGCACATGCTGTTCTTCACTGAACTCAGGTCAGGTCCCTCTCTGTCTCTCCTCCTCCCAACCCTTCTTTTGTACCTTTGCTTCTTCCCCATCTTTTTGGCTTTAAATTATTTAGGTGGAGTTTGGTTACCTACCCACACTCCCCCACATGCCATCCATCAATGTTCATGTGCTTTAATCTATATATCATCAATAAAATATAAATATTAATGAGCATACATACCGAATTGGTGCCCTGATTCTTTACAGTGAATAACTGCAGGTTTCGTGGCCCGTGTTTTATTATCAGAATATATTTTACCTTGTTCTGTTTATTACAGGTGAATATTTACTGTTCGTATTAACATCTTCACGATACGCGTACAGTTGAATGACTGCAGGTTTCGAGGCACAGCAACAATGACGAGGGAGGGGAGGGATTTCTGGAAAATATTGCTCTAAAATTTCAGATTAATTTTGAAACATATCTCAATAAATTCTTATTTTTACTGGAAAGTGGTTCGATTCCAATATTCTTTCTTCCATGAAATCCAGATCAACCGGCATTTTCAAATGACGTCCTCCCCAACAACCAACGTCACCACCGGAGGCAAATCACTTCCATTTTGGCCAATCATGACTACATTCACAGACAAATTGATCAGTGGGAAAAGAAAGACATTCCATATCGGCCAATAATTAAGGAAAGAATATGCTGCTCCCAACACTCGTCGAGGGCAGGAAGATGGGCCACTCCACTCCACTACTCTACTTGCTGCCCGCCTCCCAAGGGCATGAAATATCTGAGCTCGTTGCTCGCACCGGACATCCTCCGGCAGCTGCAAATCTCCCTGAACCCCAAGTGATAGCACAGGCAAACGCCGCCGCCATCGCCTTCTTCCTTCTCGGGAGCACTGGCAGGTGACTCGCACGACACGGCCGGATGGGACGGCAGGCTGATGGACAGCTCCAGGTTGATGCCGTCCCGGGTGCTCACCCGCTCCTCTTCCATCACGGCGCTGCTGCCGCCGCTGCTGCTCGCAGATTCCATCGCGGGAGAATTGAGCGGGCGGTGCGTCTGCGGGTCGATCCCGCGGCTGAGGAGCTTCCGTCTGATGTGGGTGTTCCAGTGGTTCTTGATCTCGTTGTCCGTACGCCCCGGCAGCCGTCCCGCTATCAGGGACCACCTGATGGACAGTAATCACCGGCTTTTAAAAAAACAACAAACAACAACAACATGGCATTTACATTGCGTACTTGTTTCCGAGGAGGCCGTGGAGTTCGATGATGACCTCGTCCTCCTCCGCCGTGAAGTTACCGCGCTTCAGGTCGGGGCGGAGGTAGTTAATCCAGCGGAGGCGGCAGCTCTTGCCGCAGCGGAGGAGGCCTGCACCGTCGTGGTCACGAATGAGGGAGGGGGACGGTAAGAAGAGGAGGAAACCTGCAAGGAGGGGAGGGGGAGATCAGTACCGGCGGCTTTGGGGAGGGAGCGCCAGCAGCCTTCGCCGTGGGCCTTGATGTAGGAGATGAGGCGTTGGTCCTCTTCCTTGGTCCAGGCGCCTTTGTTGGTGTGGGCTTTCTCACAGCAGGGTGATCTTCCCATGGGTGGGGATGGAGGGGCGGAGTGGAGTGGAGTCAGTTGAGAGGGACGAGGAAGGGGGAGGATATATGAGTGGTGTTGGGATCGCCCATTGACTCGATCGATCCACTTGGCCTATTTGACCGAGTTGGTGGTGGCGAGTGGTTAAAAGGAGCTGGATTTGGTTGGTAGGTACGCCCGTTCAGCTCACTACGTGGGATCCTCACCGACTGTTCCCACATCAAATATTTTCTTGGAAATAATAATTGGGTTTTTTATGATGGTCGATCAACTATTTGAGTTATTTATCTGAGCGACTCCCTCACTTGTAATAAACATTGGATCTTCGTCAAGGTCGACGTCATGCAAAACAATAAAAGGATAAAATTTACAAATTGATTTTTGCAACTTCACATTGTCCATATGCTATGCAAGATGGAATATCGGAATAAAACAGAAGGAGATAAATGTCCAAACACCTGCTGATCAAATATATAGAAAACTTGATCGAAGGTAATAAAGATCATTGAAAAATATATTATAGCAAAATAGCATGAAGTGAGAGGAGAGCATGACAAAAATCTCGGGTGAGGGGGCGGAGAGAGCTTCACTTGAAGATGTTTGACTCGAAGAACATGAGAGTCCCTCTCTTTTTTTTTTCTTTTTTTATTCAAATAATTGTATGAATAGTTTGTGGATGCTAGAACAAGGGAACTATTTTTAGAAGAATATTTTCACCCATAATCCCGAATAATTTCATAATCGTCTCAAAAACCTTCTATAATCATGAATTACACTTGGTACCTTGAATAATGCTTAACTCTTACATTCACAATCATGTGTTAACTTCCACCCAATTTCCACGGTATCTGTTAAGCGCTTTACATTTTACATCCAAATTTTCTCTTTATTTATGAATGACCCCTCTCCTTCATCCTCCAACCTCCGACTCAGTCCATGCAACCTCCTCCCCGGTCGTCGACCTTCCACCGGAAGCCCGACCCCTACTTCTCCGACCTCCTTCCCCTAGGGAGCCTCCACCATGCCCTCCGACCACCTGCAAACTCCACCCTACCCCACCCCGCTGCCCTTGGCACGACTCCTCAAGCCACCCCCCACCCCTAGTGGAAGGCCCCCGCAAGCCGATCTTCTTCTCTCTGCCACTTCTACTCGTCAAACCCACCCCATCCCCCGGTGGAAGCCCCTCGCCTGCAAGCTCCCCACTCCAACAAGCTTCTCCCGCCGACCCCCTGCCCTTGCCGCCACCACTCAAAGCCCCCCCCCCCCCCTCCCTGGAATGCCCCCTCGCAAGCTTCTTCTCCTGTCGATCTACCGCTTCTGCTCGTCAAAGCCCCCCCCCCTCCCGGTGGAATCCCCCAGCCTGCAAGCTTCTCCGCTCGTCAAAGCCCCTTGCGTTAGAAGCCCCACTGCTTACAAGTCCCACCCAATCCCCCCGACCACCGCTTGGAAGCCTCCCCCTTCTCTCGTGGACCCCCATGCTGCCTCCGAACCACGCCTGTAGGGTACGTACAAGAAAAAAATCTCTGTTCGCAAGGATTCGATCATGTCAAGGTGTGTACGAGGCAGACAGTCGCTTGCAGAGGAAGATGGGGAGGGAGAGCTAGACTTGGTCACGGGGGTCGGGGTTGCTGGGGGAGGAAGAGAGGGGAGAAGTTGTTGGAGGAGAGGGTTATTTTTTCTTTTAAATTTTGATTTAATTATAGTTTTGGATTGATGCTAGGTTAGATTAACTCGATGGTTTGGTTAGGATTATATGGTTGCAACTAACATAAGTTTATGGGTGTGAGACAGAGTAACTATTCGAGGTTTCTCATGTAATTCGTGACTATCATGGGTACTTGGGGTAATTATGAAACTACTCAGGGTTATGAATGTAAATATCTCTTTTTAGAACCAAGATGTAACCATTATAGATGAATTATAGATGGTGGGAGTGAAACCCAATAAACTAGGAATAAAATCAATTTTTATAACATTCTTGAAGAAGTTAGGTAATCAATCAATTAAAGAAAATTAATAGATAAAAATAGCTAAGTAATCAATCTAAGAAGGATGCATGACCATTAGGGGTGAAATCGGATGCATATATACATATAAGAATACGAGGTTTATCTTTTGTGGATATGGATACCATTTTCATTTTTGAGGATATGGATATCGATGTGGTTACATTTTTTCGGTAGATACAGCTATGAATATTTATATTACCGAATCCGTGTGTATATATTGTATTTACATATATAAGAGTGTGTATATACATATATCTAAATATGTAAAGGGGCAACATGTAATATATTGCAATTTGGAGTCACTTTTAAATGCAAGAAGATAAATATAGATCTTATGCTATTTGGTTGTTTGTTATACAACTTAAAACCTTTATATCTAAATATGTAAAGGGGTTACATGTAATATATTGCAATCTGGAGTCACTTTTAAATACAAGAAAATAAATATAGATCTTATTGCAATTAGAATCCAAAATCTTTCGATGGGGTTTCCTCTGCCCTCACCCACAAAATTGAAGAACTTGATAATACATCATGTGATCTTAATGAAGCCAATGCTGATGAATTGCCGCGAAGGAACCAATGTGCCAAAGTACGCTGGCTGTGCGAAGGAGACAGAAACATGAAATTTCTCCATTCTGCTGCAGTAGCCAATAGAAGGAGTAGGAACACAATCCTACCATTTAGGAACACAGATGGGATCGAACACTCAGGACAACCAATCCATAGTCAGTAATGGAAGGTCGTGTCGATATCGATATCATTTCGATATTTTATCGATACGATATTTCGACGATTTATCGACGAATATCGCCGAAATATCGTCTATATCGATGAGCCTTTGTGAAGAAAATGCCTGAAAATCGGAATATATTGCCATATCGGTACCCATATCGGTCCCATGTCGATATCAATATATCGGCGATATATCGCCGATATATCGCCGATATTTCCTTCCATGGGAGTCAGTATAGCCTCCCATTATTACTAGACGATATACCACAATTGGTCAGATGATTCACCTTACCTTTTTAATTTCCTTCCAACCATGCTCAACCAAATTAACAACCCTGAGGATTTGAGTGCCCCCATCTCTGAGAGCGAGGTTTACTATACCATAGGTAATCTCAAGTCCCTAAAAGATACTAGTCTGAACAGGTGCATTCCATAATTTTTCAAAAGGTATCAGAGCATACTCAAAGACGACTTCATGGGTATGATCATCAGACTGAACTCAACCGAACTTCGCCCCAAAAAGCTACGCTTCATCAATAACTCAGTTATATCTCTCATTTATATGAAGGGTGATCTAAAGGATATCACCAACTACCGCTCCATTATCCTCATAAACATCCCACTTAAGATAATATCCAAAGTTTTAGCTAATATGTGGGCCACCAAGCTCCCAGTGCGTATTTCTAGAATACAGAGGAGCCTCTAATTCCATCTCCTTAACTTCGGAAGTACTCTCGACTTGGGACAGACAAGGAACCAAATCCTTGGTTCTCAAAATCGACCTTAAAAAAGTGTTTGATACAGTCAAATGTCGACTATTCTTCATTCCTTACGACTAACTGGATGCTTTGAGACCTTCATCAATTGGATCCATGCTACCCTTAAAACTACTTCACTTTCCCTTAAGACTAAGAACCTAACTTCTGGCTTTTTCAAACCTAGCAGAGGTGTTCGACGGGGTGACCCTCTACCCCCTACTGTTCATTAATACCATCAACATACTTGACTCAATGCTTCAAAACTTGGTCGTAAATTATCCAATCGAAGGATTTCGACTACTTGGAAAAGTCCTAACTATTACAAGCATGCTCTTCACAGATGATATATCTTGATATTCATCAAATTCAGTGAAAAGGTGATTTGATGCATAAAGTTCACATTAAGTTTCTTCGTCATGTTCTCATGCCATCCATGGGCTAAACCTTAACCTAAGGAGTTGGTGATGGCTTCTAGCTAACATCATGGGACGGGTTGGCGGTGAGTTACCCTTCACCTACCTAGGTATACCTTTAGCCCCAAGAGTCCTCAAACATGAAGATTGGACACAACTTACCAAGAAATTTGAAAAGAAACTACAAGGATGGAAATATCGCACAATATCCCTACCATCACGAGTTGCATTACTCAATTCCTCCATAACTCCCTAAGTCAATCACATGCTAGCATCATTAAAACTCCCCAAACATGTCATTTATGCCATCGACAAAATACGTTGATGCTTTCTATGGAACAGAATGGGCACGGATAAAAACAGGCATGGCGCCCACTGAAACACCTTTATCGACCCAAGGAGAATGGTGGCTGGGGAATTCAAAACCTTACGTCCTTAAACGATGCCCTCATCTCAAAATCTTGGATTAAGATCGTAGAAAATCAAAACTATCCATGCTCATTCTTAATCAGAGCAAAATACCATAACAAAAAGCTCATCCCCCTAAATACTAAATCTAGCCCTCATTACCCCCACTTTAGCATTCTAGTAAGAAAGGATCATCTGCCATCCAAAGATCAATGAGAAAAATTCTGGGTAGTGTAGACAGAATTCTCCTATGGTTGCATTGATTTAACCAAAACCGCCCTCTCGCAGGACAATCCCAAATCTTTGGTCACATGCGAATAATAGAAATGGCACCTTCTCCCAAGCTCTGCGGACCCTCCTTGCGAAACAAAGTTGGTTTAAAGCTCTCTATCTCTCTCTCTCTCTCTCTCTCTCTCTCTCTCTCTCTCTCAAAAAGAGCAGGACCTTCTCACGCGCTACACGAACTGAAGACCCTTCTCTATGATACACATCTAAACCTCCCTTATAAAGACTCCACCATTTTCCCTAGTAGAGCCACCTCCTTATGACTCGCAAAGGATCTATAACCACTTTTATCCCATGGAGGGATAGGCCCCAAATACATCTGCAGTTTTGGTTCGAGCCCTTCCATACCCATGTTTATTTTTTTTCCTTTTGTTAGTCTCTACAACAAACCTATGGCACAATATAAGATTAGCTTCCTGACCCCCCCCCCCCCACACACACACAAATGCATGTCCTCTCTGCCTCAAGTTGGTTGAACCCCTCAAACACCTACTCCTAAACTGTTGATACACTTTACATGTGTTCGCACTTTCGCACATTTTTCCACCAAGGAACAACTTGCTATGTTTCTTTGCAAACCATAACTTACTTCATCATTCAAAATCACATTTGTAGATAATCATCAAGAGTGCGTCAACTTATTGGTTGATCTGAAAGGAATGATGTACGACAAGGTACATCCAAGCCATCCTTTATCATAGCTAAATATGTTACTTTACTTCATGATTGTTCCCATTAAGCTTAAGCCTTAACCCTTGCCATTTGGATGCTTCGTCCCCTCATTCCTCTCATATTGCATAAGCAACCTAGGAAGTCCTGCCAATTCGCACCTCCGCACTTGTTGCCAACAATCCAGAAGATCTTTAAGTGCTACATAGTTGCTGTTGAAGACCTACTTGAAAAACTACTTCCTTTGTGATGTCTATGCCTATGTTCATATATTTTTTTCCTTTTTGTTTTTTATCAATAAAAACTCTGAACATTATTCTACCCTAGGGCCCGTTCGGTATGGGAATAAGCAGGAATAAGGATAGAGAATAAGGAGAATAAGGGTCTATTCTTTGTTCGGCTAGAGGATAGGAATAAGGAGAATAAGGTGAAATAAAGGTAGGTAAGGTGGGATAAAGATATGAATAAGAGTGAAATAAGATGGAATAAGGAGGAATAACCGTACCATGGAAAAAACCTTGTCGAAAGGAGAATAGGCCCCTTATTTCGGGGCCTATTCTCCAAACGAACAGGCCGTAAGGGTTAGCTAGTTGAACTAAATATTGATCCCTTATGGAGTATCTACCCTTTCTTTTTGGCAGTTTGCTCGAGCTAAGTGCAGATGTGGTAGCTCCTTTGGTACGTTGTATCACCCTACCTTTTTGATGAAATGAAATGTGCCCTTTTTATGGAAGGTTGAAAATGAATTCTAAAGAGAAATCTAGATTACCTAGTCATTCCAATAATTTTCTCCCTTTAGTATAATTGGAGGGGAAAGTGTTTGAACAAAAAACACAGAAATCTTTAAACAGAATAAACCTAGATTCTTCTTAGCTTACTCCCCTTGCAAACGAGTTATAAGCAAGGTGCATACCGCCCAAGTAATTAATGGAAAATAAGCATATCCTCAACTATAGTCAAGATTTCTTAAATATGAAACATGGCTATTTGAAGGTGATGGAAACATGCGAACCTTAATCTTATATAGATAATAACCATCAAAACCACCATCAAAATAACATGTTGTGGGGGAAACAAATAAGAGCACATAGAACAACTTGGGAAGCAATCAGTCGGCCATGTGAACGTTTTTTACATGACAGAAAGAAAAATCTATACACGAAGATATCTATCAAATAAAGATGATGTTATTTACACCAAACATCCAACAAACCTTTATCAGAAATTCCAACCAAAATAGAAGGAAAACATCGAAACCCTAAAGAAGGAAAACTTGCAAATGATTAAAAATGGTGAAAATACACCTCATGATGACCGACAAACCTATGGTCCAAGACAACCTCTCCACAAACATTGTCTTCAAACAGACTTTAGGGAAGAGGAAAGGAAGGGAACCTCCGATCGTCGCTCTCTATATAGAAATGAATAACAAACAGTTTCCTTGCTTTTTGACCTAGCTACGAGCTACATATACAAGTTTTATTAAATAGAAATATGCATGCTTATGCATGATCTAACGGTCTCCTCCATTTCATGACGACAAAATGTTTGTATGTGTTTGAAAAATAATGTGTATGAATGCAAATATTTTGAAAACAAATTTTTAAAAACATGTTCATCTCCATTTATCAAAAATGTTTAAGAAGATGCCAAATGATATAATAATCAAGATTTTATTCAATCTTTTAAAAATATATTCTCATTAAAATATTCATTTTAATTCGAGTTCTCTTAAGTTAGAGCTCCCAAAAATGAGAATCAAGGGCTCATCACCAACAATGCATGATAGGTATGTTTAATTAAACAAAAAAGTAAGAAGTCACCTATTATTCGTTGAGGTGGACTTATCTAATCTTGATATCCTCTCCATGCTAGCGGCATCCATCCTTGATGTTGCACTTGATAAGCATTTGACCTTGGCGAGATCCGTCTTGAACGCGGATGTCAACACGGTCTTCTCCACATGTTATTCCTTCATCCTTGGTCTTTGGTACTTGCAAAAATATTTTTGGTATCCTTTTCGCTTCAAGTCCTAGGTTTCATTGCTCCGTTAGGTAACCGAGTCCATCTAATTCTCTTATTAGAATTAACATTAGAGATAGAGGTAATGTTATCTACTTATTCCTTTTCTTCTCTGCTATTGGGGGAAAAGGTCATGTTCCATTAGTTCACTGATTTCTTCTCATAAGCTCCTAGATTTAAGTTGAAAACTACTTGATCATTTTTTAGATATTATTTTCTTTCTTTAAGACTTCAATATTATTTAGAAAAAAAAGTTCTATCATCAAGTAATTTGGTGTTAATCTTCTTAGAAAACATACTTCTCATGTTTCACAACTTGTTTGACTAAAACTTACGAGGGATAAAGCTCATCATAACAAAGTTGACTTACCTTATAATGTGTGTCTGAAGAATAGTATAAGTCAGATTGGACCAAACTAACCAATCACGTGCATGTGTCTTCTTCTTCTTCACTACTACTTGAATCCTCCCAGGTTTCCTATATTGCTTTCTTCTTGGACATATTTTAAAACTCGAAGTGCTTTTTTAGTCATCGACAATCTTTCTTAACATGCTTACTTTGTTGAATTGAAAATACTTTAGAATTTAGATATTTTCTTTCAATATTTATTTATTGAGAAACGTCTTGGATTTTTCGTGATAAAAGTTATATCCTCATCACTGTATTGATGTGATTCTTCTCTTGAATTCTTTCTTACAATGAAAATTTTTTTTTTGGATTTTGTTTTTTTTTCTAGTTTCGAGTTTAGTTTCGCAGAAAAGAAGATTACCTATGAGATCCGACAGAGATATCATGCTAAAGTTGGTTGATTCCTCTATTGTCGTCACTTTATATTCTCATTCCCATGAGAATGAGATGATGATCTTCTTAGTTAGTTCTCCATGTATGAAAACTCTTCCCGAGTTTCTCAGTTGGTTCTTGATTGAAATGAAACGACAGCCACATTCTTGATTATTTTTTTTATTTCATTTTAAATATTTATATAATGTGTTAGCATTCTGAATCGGAATTCTTTAGCTTTTAGTGACCCTTCATGTGTGATGTATAAATTCTTCCCAATTTTATAAGTAGTCTTCAAATTAGAGATTTGTTCTGATTTCGCTCGGATAATGCACAATACAAAGTATTCATCTGCTTTGAGTTGAGAATCATATGTGCCCAGTTTTAGGTAGATGTAGACAATTTTTTTCTCTTCTATATTTTTGAACATTTTACATATCATTTTCCACATTGAGAAATCAGGTGATTGGAGGAAGATTACCATCTTCGTCTTTCAACTTACATAGTTCATCCCCATTGAAGAATGGTGGACGAGTTACCGAGTTATGTTCCATGTGTAATACTATGATGTAAAAACCTCGAATACCGAACATAGACTAAAACACAAATCTTGACTGAGTCTGAAATTAATTGCAAAATCTGTACTTGTTAAGTGACCAAAAAATTCGAAAAAAGTGTCTATTGCATAGGGCTCGTCGAGATCTTTCCAACGAGTCCAAGAACGCGAAAATCCAACTTCGGGAGCCCAAGTTACGATTATTTTAGCGATGAGGGGTCTAGTTCTTATTCGGATCCGAACCCGGATCCGAATCCGGGTCGGACCCCATAAAATAAACCCTCCCTCCCCCAAAAACGCCCCATACCCAGCTCCAGCCCCCTTCCTCCTCCCTCCCCCTCGCCGGAGCTCCGCCGGAGCTTATCGGAATGTCCCTGGATCAACGATCCAAGACCCCCTATGCATGGAGGAGAGCGAGGTCACCCTCGAGGACGTCTTCATCTCACGATCGGAGTGCCAACCGCGACGTTCTTCGCGGGAGGAGATTACAAGGAGATGAGAAAATTTGAGGTACGATACCCCCTTCCTCTTGCTACGGATCACAACGATTTGCATCCTATATGGAACATCATTAAAGCCGTAGACTTGTTGTACAACGTATTCTTGGGTGGGGAAATGGTTCCTTGCCATATTTTGTCTCTATTTGGAAATCACCTTTGTTGTCTATCCATAAGTTGTCCGTATCCATTACATGAGCAGTGGATGCTTGTTTTTCCCGCAATACAGAGCTCAAAATGCTGCCAATATACTTCCTACAGGGATTAGTTTGACTAAAACTATTAGATACTGAAATTTCTCAAGAAGGCTTTTTCGTCAGTGATCTTGCGCATTCTACCTTTAAAATACGAACATCAACTTCATGCATTTACAATTGCTAAATATCTCAACAACTAGGGAAGTAGTCTCCCAAAAGTTATAGACATGTCAGTTGGTTTAAATTGTTATGCATCAAACCTAGAGCAGGCTTCGTGGTTGAAGTTATCGACCATCTTTAGATTGTTGTTTTCTGTCCAATTTATTTGATTTTGTCAGCTGGACATAGGAGGACTGACGTTGATCTTAATGATTGGATCATATATTCCTTAGATGAAATCATGTGACCAATAGAATCGAAGGACTGTGACTGTTGAAAATTACTAAGGCCGACATTAGGCATTCTCATTGGCGCTGGAAACGGAAGAAGCATGAATTGGAGATGTGAACTACGGAGATCATGCCATCATGAATCAATGCTTGTCCTTCCATTTCCTTTGGAAGTTATTAAATTAGTTAGACTTGCTAAACAAAACCACCTGTACGAATCTCTCTCCCATCACTAGCATTCTGCTCCACCATCTTCTGCTTTTTTTTTGCAAGATTAGGTTGTGCTTTTAATGATGCTTAATTGAATGCCTTACAGGGATTAGCTCTGAATATGATGATGACCAAATGTTCTAAAATGATATGATATTGTGACCAATGTGGTAGCTCATGATTTCATGAATGCTCTAAATAATGATGGCATCCAATTGTAAGTTATCCCTGTGGATCAACTGTCTCTACCATCTAGTTACATAACACAAAAAAAGTTTGTTCCAAATTGATATCAGTTGGGGAACATATGACCCCTTCAAAA